>JAZDUA010000922.1:0-366456 GCA_038098605.1 Gryllus longicercus | reverse complement strand
TAGCGCAGTAGTTGACGTGCCAGGACACAATCAACTTATCAATTTTCTACTATATTATTAATTTTCTGGTAAATTTTTGAACCCGACGTAATTTAGAGAAATATTTACCAGCTTCCACGAAATTACAAAAAAAAAAATAAGAACTAGTGACAAAATTCTGAAATGCAATGTTATGGACCAATTTTTGTCGAACTCTTGGAGGAAACTCCCTCCTTGGACGTCAAGATGCAATGTTTCGTTAAGTTCACGAAAAAATAAAGCAGTTCTCAAAATGAATAAAGATTGTTTGAAGCTATGTCGATTATATCTGATAACTGTCTAATCTTTACTTCACTAAGAAAATACTATGTTTAGGAAAGAAAGCGCGTGAACGACTTCCAACAACCAACCGTGGATTTTGTTAGAATTAGAAGTTTTATCTAAACGCGAGCCTTTATTTGGAGTAGTATGAGTACATACTAACAGAATTAATCGTCGCGTGCTTCGAACACAAGGTTGTCTGCTAATGTGCTAATCTGGGCAGCAGAGATCGTTAAGGCGCCTTGACGGTGTCGATTGGAAGGGTCGCAGGTTCCAACATGGTTGTTTGCTTGTGTGTTGTTGCATGGTGCAACTCTGCTGACTACCACTTCTTACCTTCCGTCCCTCGTCCTTCCATTCCTTGTCGGTCTGGGTGGCGTATGGGGACGGGGCACTTGCGCCCAAGGCTTTTGAATCCCGCGTTAGACAAGGACGTAGTTTCCTGGATGGGCTCCCCCACTCATCTTCCAAATCTCCACTAGCAAGAACTCTCAGCCATGATGGGCCTATGGAATACCTAAGCACAAAAAAAAAAAAAACCTGGATGGGCCACGTCTAGCAGCCGAGGATGTGGGGTGGCTATCATTCCAACAACGCAAGGAGGAAATAATTTTAGAAGGTGCGACGAGGCGGAATGCCCCAGGAACCCGCGAAGAACGGGAAGTTACGGGAGCTGGGACAGATGGTGCAACGAAAAGATCGCAAGATCTTAATGTAACCTAACCAAAATTACAAAACCAACAATAACCAAACACGTTCTAATAAGATCACATTCAAATAGTAAACATAAGCGTGTGTGTTTTGCATCATATATCGTTTATGCTGATTCTCATTCAAATGAAGTGCAAAATTAGGTTTAAACGGCCAATAAATAATTTTTAGATATGATTTCCATTTGGGATTAAATTTCGTCTTTCAACTTGTTTCTTAAAAACTTAATTTCAGAGAAGTTGCAATGCTTTCTGCGACCTCAGATTGCGTATTAACTCTTCTCCAAATTTGTTATTTTTTCTTTCTGTCTGTC
Organism: Gryllus longicercus; assembly: GCA_038098605.1. Lineage (NCBI taxonomy): Eukaryota > Metazoa > Arthropoda > Insecta > Orthoptera > Gryllidae > Gryllus > Gryllus longicercus. The sequence goes on along the minus strand of JAZDUA010000922.1, from coordinate 365,132 downwards.
TGATATGACTTCTTCCAATGCGTTTATTTCTTTCATAGAAAATGTATAAATTGAAAGGAACTTTTCCTATGAACTGTCGTTCCCTTGAATAAGTGATAGGCAACTTTGAGCAATTCTCAAATATAATATATATTAGTAGTTATCCGCCTTTAATAATTATCAGGTGCAGACTCAGGGCTTGATTTCTGGCAGAACACGGCGGAATGGTGTTCCGGTATCTCGGGAATAATTATTAAATTATATTCTGAGTATATAGCTATTTCTATTAAAATAATAATTTGGGACCTAAAATTTTATAAATCAAGCACTGAACAGACTAATACTATTTTGTTGCATAAATGAATAGAAAATATATAATCTTTTGTCTGAATTTACTCTCAAAGCATCACGCATTACATCTGTGCTAAGACGCAGCGATTGAACGAACGAGTACATGACAAAGACAAGTCTTTTTGAGTTATTAGAAAAAAGAAAGCCGTCTACTCCATCAATATACATACGCACTGCTCCATTAAGATCGTCGAAAATTTACTGTTGACCAAACTCGTAAGAAACTCTGTTTGAGCAAACACAGAGTTATCAAATAAAAATGCGCGGAATAGTAATAGCAATAAAACGATAACACAATAAAATAACTAAATTAATATTTTTATAGATGTTTTTGTTTTAAAGATTAAAAATAACTGCATGAACGTGGTAAACCAAATAGGAAGTGGCAACAAATCCTATTTTGGCTGTTTGGATAGAAACAAGTATATGAATGAATTTATAAACAATAGTAAAAATGTCGGTTTTTAGACAATCACTAAAATTAGACATTAGCCGTGTTTAGTTATATTACTTGAAAGAACTGAAAAATGAAATGTCACGGGAGCAGTGGTTGTGTTCTACATGTTGTGCCATGGTCAGCGGAGAGGCGAATGTACCCGTTCTAACGAAATAAGTAGTGAAAAGTAAATTGAGGGAGGGGATAAAATTACTTGGAGGAGTCTCAGAAAGTAGGACTGAAGAGGTAATAGGAAAGACCAAGATAGGGAGACATTAAAACGTAGTAAACCAAGATGTAAAGAAATCAAATCTCCATTTTGTACGTTTCAATTGTTTTCTTATTAAGTTTATTTAATCTATGGCCACGTCTTAGACGTGATACTAGCGTTGCATTATTGATTTGTGCTTAATGTATTATTCAACTTTTTTTAGATAGGGTTTTTAAAATTAATATTGCATAATTCCGCGGTTCACTATCTAGTATTACCGGATTATTGGAATCAAACTTGCCTTCGTTATTTGGTTATTCACTTCTTTTAAGTAATATAACTAAATACAACTATTGTGTTATTTTAGTTTTCGACTACACAAAATTCTTTCTGTTATGTTCAGAACTTCATTCACATACTTTTTCTACCCCTACAACAAGTGAGTAAATGAGACCTTTAGAAGCCAAAGGAGCCAAGTATCAAAATTTTTGACGTATAAAATTATATAAATTGGCGCCAATACATAGTTAAGAGTTCCAAACATCGTTTAAGATGTTGTAAAAGCTACTTGGCTCTGGTTATCTGTCAAGATTTAATATGATTTTCTAAAAGAGCTATGCGCCGTTCAGCGAACCCTATTAGTCATTGTGTTAATGTGATTTTATTGTATCGTGAAGAGTGTAATATTTGACATTCATGTTTGACATTCATGTTCCAAACCATCTCAGTGCTGTAATTCAAGAAACTAGAAAATCCAGACCATTCAGTATCATGAAAATGAAGCGTAAATTCCTAAACATTGAAGATCAGTGTCTCTCTATTGAACACATCCAAAATATAAGTCACTGGGGTTACATGGATACTTGAGAAGACAACACCATTTATAGTTAGTTTTTACTTTAACTATAAGTTTCAACTTCCTAGTGGACCTACAAAGTGTTTAAACCAGAGATCAAGCTGGAACACATTGTCATGATGGAAGTATATGTGTTTCTGCACGAGTTAGTCTGAAAATGAAAAGGTGACTTACAGAAAACGGCGCGTTATATTGATCAAGAGAACAGAAAATCCTTTCTCAACATTAGAAATGAAATTTAAAATATATTGCATGAGGTATATCAGTCAGACACAGTAGTATTTGCTGGTCAAAATTTAATAACACAACTTTGTCCTCTTATTCAGGACATTGTAATGCGCGTAGCTCATAAAGTTAAAGATGGACTTAGCTCATTTCGATAAGATATTGGTATGGACACAGCTTCTTTCTACTTATCAGATTTTCAAAAATACTTGTGCGCTTTCTGATTCCTAAATATGTTGCAAATTGATGTGGATATAATAAAACTTTAAGCAAAGTATACTTAATTTGTTGATAAATTTATTTTATAGCCATACGAATTCCCACACTTTTTATTGATTTCCCGATAAAAGCATTTTTGGCACTTAGCTCTTTTGGCTTAGCAAGGCCTCAAATGGTATTTGTTGCCGTTTATTATATTGTTACCTTATTATTGCACCTATCGTTTTTATTTTAAAAACAAAACCATTGTTTTAAAAATTTTACTTCTGTTATTTTATTGTGTTAGTTTTATTTTGCCTGAAGATGCAGAATTCTTTATTCGCGAAACATTGTACCAACTAATATAATAAAATAATTTGTTTGTTTTATTACTGGAAGTTTTGAACAGTAGTTTTAATCAAATATTGTAATAGTGGACTGTCTATAATAAAATTGGATACCTTCTGTAAGTAAGAATCAAAATAGCTTTGTTACAGAGTGCAAGAACAAACAAAGGTACCGCTGTATAAGAAGTGACCAATAGTGACCGCTGTTAGACCCAATTTACAGAACGCCGAATGATTTCGGTCTATCCTTTAACGAACGATTTCGGAATTGTATCGAACGAGCACATGCGCATTTCCCACAAGCATGTAAATCAGGTCGTATGGTTCACTGTACCGCGCCGGGGTCTGGGCTGAGGGCTGAGGGCGGCGGGGGGAGGGAGCAAGCCACCAGAGCCGTTCGCGAAACAGTCGCCAAGCACTGAGCACTGATCTATACATAACGAAGCTGTACTGTGATGTCTTCTGTGAAGGGAAACCGCTTATGAAAAAACAATGAGAACGAACTGTACGTGTCTTCCGAGATTCACGAGTGTCAAATTGAAACCGGTTGACACACGGTGGCGTTTTCCACGCGGCGACGTCGGTTGCCCCACCACCGAATCATTGAGCCAATAAAGAAGGAAAAAGAAGCTCGAGCCCGTTCTCTCGTGACAATGTGCACATGTTGCAGCAGCCTCTGAAAGGAAGGGCTCGTCGTGGCGCTGGCGCGTGCTTGTGGAGGCGCAGCCAAGTCAGTACCCGAGGGAGGGGAAGCAGACTTTCGTCAATTTATCGGCCATGTGCTCTCTAGTTTGCCAAACATACCTGTTGCTAATTGTCCTTCCCGAAAATAGCCTCGTTTTAAATTTAGATACTACCATGGTGAGTCTTTTTTTCAGTAGATAGAATGTGTAGGCTCATCTGACATTTTGGTTCTATCTGGAGCATAATGACAGAAAGCGCTATATTTTTTAAAATAAAAAATACCTGCTTTTTTGTTCTTTATTCCAATAGAACAATTTTCATGCAAATGTTTGTCTGAAAGTACTGTGTTAAAGTTTCGCTTCTTTTATCTGATTGATGATTCGGGGCCGTCAACAGATAACGTCACTAGTCTCGTATATTTTCCTGGAAGGTGGGAGGGATCTTCCCCCGCTGAATTATGAGATCCGGCGCCGACCTACCTGTCGGCTAGCGGTTTTTTCCTCAACCAGGTATCTCCCACCAGCAAGGCATCGCCCCAACCGGGACAAGCTCTAAGCTTCCGATCGGTCTCCCGCTATGTGTGGTATTGTAGTGTAGAGCATGTGTATGTAAGTAAGAGGAAAGAAAGATCGCGCGCGGTCCGTGACCCGTTTGTTGGGGTACTGTTCCGGCATTCGCCTGGCATTAATCGGGGAAACCATGGAAAACTACAGATCAGAGAAGCCGGCCACTAGTATTCTCCCCCAAACCGCAACTGATTTCGATCTGGCTATGAAGCTAGTGTCAAAAATCCTCCCAGTGTCGGGAATCGAACCTAGCCCTCCCGGTCAGGGTTAGTGCTGCGACATCAGTTGATGCCCTGAGCCACCTCTTCCGGTCTGACCTATTATTAAGAGGTCCCCATCAAGGATGTTTTGGGGAAGGAAGCAGACACACAAACGCATGAACAATTTAATTCTAAAAATTAATTATCAGCAACTCAAGAGTCGTGTAATAATTTTCTTCTTGTTCATGAATATAATATGAATTAAAGATGATGATCTGTAGAATTTTGTTTGTTGTCACTTGACTTCCCAATCGTTACTGGCACAAATTAATGGTTATTTTATTTTTTATCAAGATAATGTCTGTGGTATGTTTCTTGACGCTACATAACCCTTCAATGTTCTCTATGCTTTGAATTTTCATTATCATTCTAAAACGTTTTCGGGTATCTTTTATTTGTTAAAGTAATTAACTATTATTTGATCAAAAATATGATTTGTGTGCAACGTTAAATTTAATATTTGGCATTGTTCTGAAATAAATTATTGCTTAGTTCACTTGCATGTACCTTATTTCATTTTGTACAACCACCTTCGGAACAATTTTACCATAGATAACCACGTTAGTAGAGGTCTAAGTAGATTGGTATCATGTTATTAAATTACAAGCATGTTAACCTGCGTCATTCAATTATTGTATTTCTGCACTTTTCGAAGAAACTTCATTTAAAAATTAAGAACAATAATTTTTACCATTAGATCTAGCATCTCTCATCCCACCTCCCCACCTCTTTTCTATATCTTTCAAAACGTTCCATGTTGACAGAGACCTTGTTTACGACTTAATAAATTTTAAACAAAAATAACTTAACAATGATTGACTGCATAAATCTTTTCACATCCTCTAATTCATCCCTGGTGACTTCGTGTCCTCGCCAAAGGTCACATCTCAATCGTCGCAGTCCTTCCGATGGAGTAACCGCCGCTTTCGAAAAGGCCGCGACGCGCCGCGCCGCGCCGCGCCTCGCCTCGCCTCGGCGGGACGCCCTGGGCTGGGCCGGCCACGTTGAAGGGTAGGCGCACGCGACGCGTCTCTGCGCCGGCTGATCGGACTGGCCGGAGTCCAGCCAGGGATTAAAGGACACATAAATTTAGCATGGACGCACGCGATGGGTCGCCGTGAAGAGCGGTCCTCCGGCAGCGCGCCGCCGCCGCCGCCGCCGCCACCGCCGCCGCCGCCACCGCCACCGCCACCGCCACCGCCACCGCCACCGCCACCACCGCCACCGCCACCGCCACCACCGCCCCCTTCGCCACGTCTCCTTCGCCACCGCCCTCATCGCCACCGCCCTCATCGCCACCGCCACCGCCCTCACCGCCACCGCCCTCATCGCCACCGCCACCGCCCTCACCGCCACCGCCCTCATCGCCACCGCCACCGCCCTCACCGCCACCGCCACCGCCACCGCCACCGCCCTCGCCCTCGCCCTCGCCCTCGCCCTCGCCCTCGCCCTCGCCCTCGCCGCCCTCACCGCCCTCACCGCCCTCACCGCCACCGCCCTCACCGCCACCGCCCTCACCGCCACAGCCCTCACCGCCACCGCCCTCACCGCCACCGCCCCCATCGCCACCGCCCCCATCGCCACCGCCCCCATCGCCACCGCCCCCATCGCCACCGCCCCCATCGCCACCGCCCCCATCGCCACCGCCCCCATCGCCACCGCCCCTCTTCTTCCGAGGCTAGAGGGCAAGGCCGCCAGACGCTCTTGTGTGCAGGGAGGGAGACGGGCACGTGGTCCCGCTGGCTCGAACGGGCGGTGGCGAGAAGTTTTGTTGGATGACATGGTGGAGAAGAGCGCATTTCCTTAACGTGTTTAATTCAATATAACCCACTGGTCTTTTATCTTCATATAAACTGCAACACAAAAGCGTTACATGCTTTCAGCAGGATTAACCTACGCACTTACATTTCATTCATTATCTTCCAACTTAATTCACAAGGAAACACTGGTTTAGCAAGGATTAGCATTAGGAGGATGGATGGCAGCCAGTGACGTACCTCACAAGGGAGATCCCTCAGCACTCATGCCGAGTGTATTGTAAAGTGATAGTGTATTCGAATAATATTAATAATAATAATAATAACAATAACAATAACAATAACAATAATAGTGCCGAGTCGATGACAGAGATCGCTAAAGCAGTAGTGTAGTGGCAGTCTCCCTCCCCTATGGAAAAGTAACGTGCACCTACCCCGATAATCAAGTCTGAGCCCCGGTGGAATGCATGTATCGCGTGGTTCCATGATGGACGATTCACACAACAAAAATAACAATAATATAATAATTATAATAATGTAATAATAATAATAATAATAATAATAATAATAATAATAATAATAATAATAATAATAATAATAATAATAATAGCTCTGGAAATTAATCTCAAATCCCTCCAATCCCTGGAAAATATTGCCACATTTATATTTTTTAAGAAAATATTTTTAAGTGAAGTTATATTATACAAATGCAGTTTAAGAGCCTGTGTCGCTAGCCAACTTCCTTATCAATGCTCCGTGAAGTCTCGGAGAGTCCGTATGTAGGACCATCTGGGAATCCCTTAGATCTTACGGCACTGAGTCCCTGGCCGAAGGGATAAAAGGCAAAGACTGTCTAGGACTGACTAGTGTAAAGGAGGATTACTCCTCTCGAGACTTGTACGTGGCTATTATATATAAGTAACATCTAACAAGTGGAGATGTAATTGGGTCAATTTTTTTTCCGTTGCACATGATGACGAAAAATAAATTATTTTAAACGAAAAACCCACTGAAGTATATTTAACAAAGGGATATGCATAAACGTTTTTTTAATCTTCTTGAGAAAATTGTGAAAGGAGATGATAGAGGCGTTTCCATGGCTGGATAGCGATTTGAAATTGCATAATATCAGCGAAAGAAAATCCAATGTTTCTATGATGTGTCAGCAAGTGTTCTCTTAGAATGGAAGTGCGATGGCGTTCTATCGTTCATTCCTCTTCATTAACTCACTTTCTATGCCTTTTGTTTTTTTCGCTTTTCGTTTATTGATTCATTTTGTTAGTATCTTTTCATTACGTTGGACAGCCACTATCTATTCACGCTTAACTGAACCGTATTCAGTGGAATCGTGTAACTTTAATAATGGTTTCGTGTGAATAGAAAATAATCTGGCGTCTCTTTTCTCTTTTGAGATAGCAGATAGCAAAAGACATAGCATTTCAGAAAAGGCTGTATCAATACATTCTGCGTTGATAAAATGTGATTTGGCAATACAGCTTCATGTTACGTCTGTCATAGAAGCATAAAAGAAGTTATGTTTCGAGGAATTTCAGAAATTGGATAAAATTTCCGTTATTCTAGAAACATAATATGAACGTCTACCTTAGAGAATCGCAGAAATTAGTTTTAAGATGCGAATAAATGGAAACGCGACGCTATACACCTAAATGCGAGCCCTCGTGTATAAAATTCATTATACCATAGGATTATATATATATATATATATATATATATATATATATATATATATATATATATATATTCATATCGTCCTAAGGGCCAAATGTGCCTTATCGTTGCTGCCATGACATTCTGTCCTCCGCTGTCGTTTTCATATCTGCATAGTTTTTGAATTGTAATTATGTTTGAAGTTGTTTCAAAATTTTTATTTTAGATCTTCCTCTTTTTCCAATTACTTTATATTCCGAAATTGTATTTAAGACTTCATTATGCCTAAAAATGTGTTCAAAGAATTTTGATTTGCTGTTCCATGATTTTTAATAGGGATCTCTTCTCTTTCACTTTTTCTAAAATTGTTTGAAATTCTAGGAAACCAGTATTTTTCGCCACAACCACATCTCGCAAGCTTCTAAACGACTGCTGTCTGTTTTTAAAATCGTTCATCCTTCACATCCGTATAATAGGACAATCCAGATACAACTTTTCAGAAATTTCTTTCTAATATTCACATTTAAGTTGGTATTTGTGAGCAAATTTCTTTTATTTAGTACAACTTCTTTGCTAGTGTAATACGCTTTTGATTTCTGTTGTGCTTTTATTGTCTTCTGTGAAGGTGCAGCTCAAATAGCAAAGGTCGTGTACATGTTCCATTTCTGTTGTATTTAACATTATTTTATTTGATTTGTAATTTTTCTCTTTCCTAAATATCATGAATTTATATTTCTTTATGTTAATTTTGATGAGGAACCTTTGCAGAATTCTTGCGAGGCTATTTATCGTTTTCTGCAAATCTTTTCTTGAACTTGCTAATATTACTATCATCAGCATATCTCAAACAGTGTACGTCTAAACCATTAAGTTGTATGCCCTTTGTTTTTCCTTTAAAGTATTTGATTGCTTCTTCTATAAACAAATTAAATAAATGGAGTGAAAGGGAGCATCCTTGCCCCTTACTCCATTTCTGATCTTCGCTTTGGTCTCCTGGTTATTGATGATTTTGATGGTTATTCTGGCGTATTGATTTTTAGGAAAATTTAGGATAGTTCGTCGGTGTATATATATAAATCAATGAAAGGTCACTGAGGAAAGTTGCTCATCGATATAATCTTTAAGCCATCCTCTAAAGTCCTAAATTATTTCGTGAGTGTGTTCTCGTTCAATCGACGCAATACGGAAATCTATTTTAGGATTCTAACCTGGACTGCATACATGAGAGTAGTCGCGTAGAAGCGACAGCATCTCAAACGCAGGTGTGTCGTCACATTGTACAAATCTTTGTGTTAATGTGCGTATAAACACATGCGCGAAATGTACTCTGTAACGTTTCATGAAAAGTGTCCAAAATAACACACACAACACCACATAACACTGATTAGCCCTTCTTTTAGCGTTGCGTCGAAAACTGTAGTGCATGAAGTGTCAAATACAGGACGGTGAATGTTTCCAAGGTCATTGTTGCATCACGGAACTTTTTTACGCCGTTTTAAAACGTCAGGCGAAGCCCTAGCAGTTCCGTCTTTTGCGTATTATTGCGGCCGGTGGCACCGGCGGCCCCGGCATTGGAGGTGCTTCCCGCGGGGCCCGGGGCGCGCGAGGCGATGAACCCCGGCAGCGAGAGGGAAAGCTCATCTGCGCGAGGGGGCGGCGCGGCGCGGCGCGGCGCGGCGCGGCGCGGCGCGGCGCGGCGCGGCAATTCGCAAACTCGAAAATAGTCCGGACGGGAGGCAGGCCCGGCGTGCTGCGCGCACGTGAACTTCGCACGCGTGAGCCAAGAGCGCGGGACCTTGGACACGGCTCGATGCGGCACGGCACGGCACGGCACGGCACGGCACGGTCCGACCCGCTCGCTCGGGGTTGACTCGGGGTATTTTCTCCTTCCTTTCTACCTCTCCACATTTTTCTTTCTTTCTTTCTCTTTTATCTTTCTCTCTTATCGTATGTTTATTGGTCCCGATAGTGTAATGAATGATTTTTAGTTCTGAAAGTGGCAGTGCTCCTCCCCTACGGGATGGTAAGATCCGACGCCCACTTGTAGGTCAGTTTGCGGAAGACTTCCCTCTCAAGGTATCATCCCCGGCGGGGCACCATCCAGCCAGGACAAGCAGTAAGCTCCTCACTGGTATTCCTATTTATGTGGGGTTCCCTAACAAACGGGCAACGGCCCGCGCGCGATATTTCCTTGCCATTACTTGTCCTATCGTACCCCTTACTTACATTTACACTTACACGGACTACACTACCCAAATGCCGGGAGTCCGATCGGGAGCTTAGAGCTTGTCCCGGCTGGGGCGGTGCCCCGCTGGTGGGGTATACCTGGTTGGGGAAATCCCCGGTAGCCGACGGTAGGTCGGCGCCGGATCTCACCCAGCGGGGAAGATCACCGCGACCTTCCGCGATGAAACGTGCACTAAACCTATGAGGATAATAACCTTGGCAGTTGACGCGCCCGGAATCACTAACCAACCAACCAACCAACCAAGCCATGTGTGGTAGTGCAGTGCATGTAGAGAGATTGTGTAAGGAAGGAGAGTAAGTAAGGAGAAATAATAAGGAAGATGATGTGATCGTTCGCGGTCCATGGCCCGCTTGGTAGGGTGTTGCTCCAGCATTCGCCCGATATTGATAAGAGAAACCACGGAAAACTACCGATTAAGCAGCCGACCGCTAGACTTCGTCCACAGACAGCGGCTGAATTCGACCTATCTGTTTAGCCAGTGTCGGAAATGCGTCACTGTCAGGACTGGAACTCTTGGACCTCCCGGTCAGAGTTGCTGCAGAGACGACAAACTTAGCAGACTTTGCTCCGGAGCGTATTGGACGCGAGGCCTGGTGTACAATACGAACAAAAATTATTTAAATTAAAAGGGACATGATGGAGCGCTCTCTCATTACGAACACGAAGTTCTTGGTATGTGTTGATGAGTACCGTCGAAGTTGTTGGATTAAGCGTGGGGGCCCATAATTGGGCTGCGAGGTCTCTTGATGTAACACCCTTGTAATTTTCTCTCTGGGTCTGCTTAAAACTAGAAGCCTACATAATCCCGATGTGTAATGTAGATGACGTTGTTGCACGTTTGCACGTTACTGTGACAAATATCTATGAAATTGTGCTACTAATTCTGCAGAAACGTATCGCCGCTCGCGCATTGGCGAGCAGTTACAAGAAGAGCAGTCACTTCAAGCATATTAGAATTAAAGTTATCCCGCGCAAATTTGCAAGATAAGTGGTGATAAGTGGTATATTTCTAATTTTGTTGTTGTGCGATTCAGTGCGTACTATAGACGTTTAATTTACGTACGTGTGTTAATGTACTTTGCATTGCATCTGGCATCAACCGTTTCGTTTTCACTAATCGTATAGCGTGAAGGATTTACTGAATATATATTTGTTTTAAATTTTGTTGTTCATTTAATATTTTTACTAATTCAAATGCTTATAAACGAATGCTACGCTAAGCAATTAAGGAGTTTTGGGACGTTCGTATCACATTAAATAATAAGAGATAGAAATAAAATGGGAACTCTGTTTCCAGTTAACTCAGCACCTGAAATTTGTTTTAATTCCTAATGGATTCTCATAATTTACAATGTTCATTGTAACGTATTCCTACACATGATACTTTACCTCTCTCATCCGTGAAATACCATGACTTTTGCAATGAAATTTAGATGAGTTCTAATTATGTTCGACTTTCCAAAGAAACGTCAATGTCACAGAACAGCAATGGATCGTGGTAGCTTCATGGCTGTCTGGGAGACGCCGCATCGTAGCCAGGGGTTCCTCGCATTTCGCCTTCGGGAAAGCCTGAGAATGGTGGCCAAAACGTTGGCACCTGTGTCTAGGATGTGGCGTTTCCCGTACAGCAATGTAGCTACTGACTCCGGCTGCGGAATTCTACGCTTTCAATTAATCGTTGTGTTTCCTGGTGTAAGAGAATGCACCAAATACGGTCGTTCATAAAGTGACCGCCAGTACATTTCTTTGTCCTTTACTTCCCTTATAAAAGGTTGTAGTTGTGCCTACAATATCCGAAACCTCTTCAGTGCCAAAAATAAAAATGTAAAAATGATTTCAATGAGATTTTGTCAGTTTGAAGTACATATTAAACAAATCTAGTATGTTAACATTTCTTACCTTGACCGTAACGACAAAACGCTGACCGCTTGCTATTATATTCCTACAATCGTGGCAGTGTAACACGTTGCATAGATTTCTCTCTCTCTCTCTCTCTCTCTCTCTTTCTCTCTCTCTCATATATATATATATATATATATATATATATATATATATATATACATATATATACATACATATATACATACACACACACACACACACATATATATATATATATATATATATATATATATATATATATATACACGTATGATAACAATGTCACCTTACACAGTACTTGGACTATATTTTAGGAAAGTACTCCAAACAATCGTTCCGTATTCGCCTGATTGCCCTAATATGATCGAAGATTTTGAATATACATAGTGTGTGTTCACCCGGAAGACCATGGAGGTCGAGAATGAGCACTTGAACAGTTTTCTTAACAGGTCTTAGAAGCCCGACTGATCTCTCTCGCGAGGCGAGAATCCGAACGGCGATTTCCTTGGCCTCGCCCTTTGGGGGCGGACTATGGGGCGTGTCGGGAGCAGCGGCCGGACGAGCGCGAGGCGGCAAGTGGGCAAGGGGGCGCTGGGTGCGAGGCGCCTCCACTCATTTCAGCAGCCAAAGGCCCCACTCCCTTGGCCGCATCTCGCCCGACGCCACGGCGCTTGGGAGAGGGCGACGGGAAAACGGGGCGCCGCTTGGCGTAATATGTTTGCTCAGGGTTTGCAGACAATAGAAACATATATTACACATTTTGTTTTATCTGCTTTAACATTGTTTAACACATTTTAATTATTACTGTGCATTTATTTTCAACTGTATTGTTTAATTTTTCTTATAACCGTGTTTCAAAAATGTTCGTAAACTAAATTTGTATTTTTATTGCACCTGATAATTCAAACAATTTATTTGCGAAACGTTTTGCTCTTGTCGCTTTTAATAAAAATGAATAGTTACACGTTGAATTGTCGTTAAAAATAAAGGGTATCTTCCCATTACAGTTTTCAGACTAATTTAACAAGCATTTGGAGTTTTCAAAGTGTTTGCATCATAAGTTATATTAAATACGTATTCACACGAACATGAACATACTTAAAGCAGATCTAACTTCATTGCATATACTATAATTTATAGCTTATAAACGCTTTCCATACCAAACGCTTATCATAAACTCAATTAAGTCATCTCCTGCGGTAATTGTTATTTTTCTCCGGAAACAGTTGCTTCTGCGTAACATAGGTTTCTCTGTATTTATTTAGTGAGAATTAAATTGCTGTCTGTTGCATCCGAAACTCAGATGAAGAATATCAGTAAAAACCCTGACTTGCAGGTAATTTAAGACAACAGAGATTAGTTTGAGACTCTAGAGAGTAAATGAAGGGTTTAAAAAAAACAACCATAGTACAGAAACACAATTTTTTAGTAGATCGAAAAAACATTCCATGACAAAATTAGTAGACATTTCAAACATGAAAATTGTTTTGCACTTTCTCAAGCTATTGTAAATACTAATGAATGCTTGTGTAGTTCGAGCTTAAACTGTATTGTGGAAAGTATTGGGTAAAGTGGGGTGTGAAATGATGGTGTTTTTTCAAAAAGTCGACAAATTTGAATATCAAAATTATTTATTTGAGGCAGTAATATTACAAATTTGAAGGAATAATGCATAAAGATAATGCACTTAATGAATTTGGAATATTATTGACCAACTGATTGTTTTTGGATAACACGACCACTGCTATATTATTATCAGAGTTTTCTTTTTCCGTATTACCATTTGCCATTGATGACAAATTTAGATACAAATCTCCGTTAGCAGGGGAATAAGTATTTAAACATTCTCGTTTCTTTTTTAAACTACCTGATATTTTCCTTTATTTAAACAAGATTCCTGTGTGATCAAACTATGCTTCTCCTTTACCCTTCTTTGCTCTTACTACTTCCTCTTTCCTCTCTTTCTTTGGTTTAAGTCTCTTCCACTCTGTTCTTTCTACATCGGACATAGACTCCATTGCTTCGCTGTTAATTCCTCTCACTTGCTCAGATTCTCAACACAAAGGACGTATATGCCACAAGAACAGGTAATACAACCAAACTTTCAGAACAAATATACTGTGTGTGCAGAATAACCACATTCACAAAACAAACATGATCATCCAGTGCATTGTGAGATTAGCTACGCTTGAGAAGTAATCACGGAGTAAATGTACATTTAAAGGACTTGTTTTTACCAAAAAAGATTCTGGGCAATGATTCTTTTATGAAAATCATTCAAACTTACGGAATTAATAACGATGTTCAGGGGCTAATTTTGTTCACAACACAGTCAGTAAATTGCGGCTCTGAAGCTCTAACAACAGTACTAGTACCTCAAAATGTCACTTTTTGTACTTAGGTTGTTTTTCTAAAAAACCCTTCAATAATGATGAATGACACAAAAATTATATTCACTTAACTAAAATTGAAGACCTGAGTGCAAGAACCAAATAATAACCAAAAGTAAAGTTTCGAAAAATGAGAAAACCTTACATTAAATATGAAATTTTTAACCTTTTCTTCTGTGAGGTGAATGAAGGAAGGAAACAATATGAAAATTTCATCGAATATTAAATGCAATAGCTTCAGCAGAAATATGTAATAATTAGAGAGACACGTGTTGGATATATCAGATTCTTGCACCCAAAATATCTATAATAGATTCAAACAAGAACAAGTTTATATAAATGATTTATTTTCATGTTTCTATAGAAAGATACTTACAAATATTTAACATTAAAGTTATAATTTGAAACAATTTTTATTGCAGATATTTCTGATCATATTAATTTTATTCACCAAAGAAATGTTAATCATTGTAAGGCACACCAGTTTCTGTTTCAGATTCCTCTTTTAGGTTTTTGTTTTCTATAAAGAGAAGACTGTTGTAAAAGTAAATGTGCACGGGCGGAATGAACTTTTGCGAACGTTTTCATAACATCATTGTACTTTTTAGAATTCAGTGGAAGTGCCCCAGTGTTTGCTTTGGGTGCGTTCAACTGAGGGAGCTGCTGTGGTGCTTTAAATGTGCAAAATTTGGAGTTGATAATTCCACAATGCTCAGTAGAGACAGGCATATCTCTTCCTTAATAAATGAAGTTTAGATATATAGTAATTTTAAAAGTCTCAGAAGCATTCTTGATTACCTTGTTGAAGAATGTTTTTTTTGGTGGTATTTATAATTCAATAGCATGTACTGATTCACTCTAACAGCTGAAAATTTCCGAGAAGCTTTTGGTACTATGGAATGCCATACCATGCTTCTGAGCCAGACATTCCCTTTTCCGTTTGATTTATCAATTTGAGAAAAAGCCCGATCACAGAATATAAATTAATATGTAAGATTAGAAAAGTGGTGACGTATTGAAAAAAATCCTATGAGCTTAAAAATTAAGCCATCAAGATATTCTTGTTTTGCCCGGCCCAGTTGTCTCTGAAGAGCTGCAGGATTTTAACACTGAGGCATGTATGTTTATGTGACGTATACGAATTGATACAAATTCATTTGAACTTTTCTTCTCATTAGTTTCGTTGTACTATATACATTTTACGACATTTGGTCTTACATGAATAGAAAATCATGTTAAAAACGCATATCTGGCGCACGTAAAATATTTCACAGTAATTTTTCTTTTGTGTGTGTGTGTTTCTTTCCCAACCCTCTTGATTTTCCGTCCAGGGCCAGCTCAGGTGTGAGTCCGAGAATTGGATAACTCCGGGTTTATCTGGTTCTTGCACTCAAGAGTTGGAAATACAATTTCATCGCCCTTGCCTCAATTAAAAACTTGTTGAAAATGACAATGTCTGCTAATAGCAGTGTGCAATGTGTGCAATGAAAAATTGTAAAAATAAGTGTTGTTTGGTATGTACACCTAAAAGAATATTGATGACTTTGAGTATAACAGGTATGACTTGCTTAATATAAAATATTAGCTATAAACTTTTATATCCTCTTATCGCATATTGGACGAAGTTTAATTAATGAACGCATTTTTAAACGAATATTATCGTTATTATTTAGGATGCTGAAGGCTAGACGGATTTCTACACACATGAAACACAAGCTATATTTTCCATTAACATAATAAATTTATTATATTCACTATCACATTCTGATTCCTCGCAACATTTTCAATGGATGACCACTGTGTATTTTCTTGTTTAAACATTTTTCAAGATAGCTTATTGTACACGTAGGCTTCCGCGGCTCGAGTTCATTACTTCCGGACAGCCTAGAAGTAAAGTAAGATAGCTTATTGTCTTCAGTTTATTTCTTTACATATATAATGATATATTGCAATATTTCAATTTGTTTATTTCTATTTTGACGCCCACGAACTTGTTTTTTTTGTTACGATATGCAAAACTCCTCTGTTTTGTAGTGTACTATATTTGGAATACCCCCAGTTCATTTTTACTCAAGGGAAGAAAACATACTGAATTCCAAATACCATATTCCAAGTTTGCAAAGTTTTAGTAAAGTTCTTCCAAACCATTCGGTTGGATAACTTAGCCCAATATTTTACACAATTTTACAAAACAAAAAATTAATATGTCTCTGGATTTTCTCTCAAATTCTTTTAATGTTAGAACATAGTAATATATTTCTTGACTTTACTTCTATTAACAAATTACCGTATATACAAAATTTGTCAATGAATGGGCGAATGTCCTATTTCAGGAAAAGTACGTTCTACTCTTAATTCTAACGCTTTTCATAAATGCACAACATTCATCTTGAATGTACCGTTTTTATTTTGTTTCCGGACATGAATCTGGAAAGAATATTTAAATCTTACCCCTTAACAAAATCAACGTACGAATTCTTTCCCCGCGCAGCGAGAGAGGAGAACAAGACGAAATGAAACACGTGAAGGAACGAGAGTAGGTGTAGTTTTGCATAGTTAGGATAATGGCTGCTAAAATGCGTCGGACATAATTCTTAGCACAGGCTCAAGGTTTTTTATGTAATCGCCGGAGCCGAAGGCTGGAGCCTCGTCACTGATTGGAAAATGAGTAGCGAAGACTCAACTTGACCCTAAAACGCTATTAACCTATAGATAGATTTTACATATCCAATGTACCCTTGGTTTTAGAATTTAGCTTTATGTTTATTTTTCTTGAGGGAAAGAAGTGGATTTCTTCTCGTTATTTGCTCTTAGAGAGAAATCTCGAATTGTTTGTTAAATTTTTGCTCGATCATGTACGGTAGCTGTACACCTTTATTCAGATCATCATAAATTTTACTTATTTAGAAATCTGACAGATTGCAGACCAATGAAACTTCGAAACCATGACGTTTCTTTTTTTTAGGCGATACACGCTTGCACTTCAGTCATTTGTAAGAATGGCACGTAGTCTTTCCGTCATGTACAGCTCTCATGAATTCTAAAAGCAACGTAGAGAAGCAAAATTGCCTTCTCCGCATAGATGAAGGGAGTGCTAAAAAAATATCTGCTACAAGAACATAAAATGAGGTTACATTTTCAAAAAAAATATTCGATCCACAAATTTAAAATGAAGCGTTTCTTCTAGGATAGTCCCAGCTGGGTCAAACAGCTTTCCTTGCATCACCCTTCATAACTAAGCCACTCCTCATGAAATTCCTATCACACGCCATGAATAGTGTTGCAAACTAGGAGGGATCAAAAATCAAAGATAATCGAATGATAATAAAATCGTCGGATGAAAATCAAAGAAATTAAAGATAACATTCATACGCGAGGCAGCAGAAACGTGAATTCTTGTTAGATCATAAATGAGGTTACAGGTTATTTCTGCAATGTATTCTTCACGTTTTAATTTTTGTTGAATCTGGAAATTGCATAATTTGTTTGAAATTATCCATCACTTATTAGAAATTAATTGTTTATGGCTACATATATCGAATCTGAAAATTTGCCATTTACACCCAGAAAAAAATATTTTTTTAAACTTCGAGAGGTAATGTATGACTTTCCATGAACGTCTAAATTCATGTTGTTTCGTTCCGCGGTTTCCGGGCGAAAGCTGTCAAAGAAACGAGTTATGTGGATCGTACTACGTCCATTTGTTCAACTCCCCCTCGATGGCCGGACGTCTAGTTCGTGGCGACCAAGAGCACGGGAGCAAGCGGACAATCACCAACCCTTTCCAGATTCGCATGCAAACTTTGAATGATTTAAATATAAGATAATTACATGTAATCTTTTTTTTGAAACATCGAATTATTCTGCATTGAATACATTAATTTTAATAACTTAATAATACATAATACTTAAAAACAATTCACTCCACCTTCACTTTTCCTCTCTCACTTTTCTTTCTGATCTATTCCATATGATTTAGTTTTATTTATCGTCAAAAGGAAAGAGTACAAATTGTACGTTCCGGGATGGGAAGGGAGATTAGTATAACATACTCAGGTTTTTTGAGCTCCAAAATCCTTATCCCCCTCTTTTACTATACATACTGGTTGAGTTATGACTGAAGGTATTAGTGTAATACAACGAATTATGAATAAAGGTGGAAGCGTAATTGACAATTGAAAATTAGATTTTCGCTTTTGAAAAAAAAAAGGTTGCATCGTAAAACGAACTACAGATTTTTTTAATAGTTTTTCTAACAAAATAATTCACCCCGCTATTAGCAAAAACAAAGTACAACAACTGCACATTGTGAAACCACATTAATGTTAAGATGCAAAGCAAGAGAACATTTCGGCATTTTCTCAATTGATGGAAGGAAAGTGGACGAAAATTTAATCCAGAGAGGGTGGTATTATTGACCCAGAAGCTGAAATACAATTCTTTTTATAATAAATTATTTGTCATTAGGAACGTATAAATAGTTAACAATACTTTTACATTACAATACAATACAATACAATACAATACAATAGAACAAAATATGTTGAAATTTCAATACCATACTTGTTAGCATATTTAGTCTTTTATAGTACACAAGGTAACTAATGCATATAGATTTCGTCGTTGAAATAAATGTTTATTTTTGATGACAAGAAACTCTCATAGATCAGAAAGCATTTTACTTGACATTTCAACTTACGAATCGATTCGAATTGTTTAATTTCATCTCAATGTGTTGTAAAATAACGTGCATAAGAGAATACTAATTTAAAATATAGATTCTCCTTGCAATATCATTCAACTGTTTCACTGTTTTAGAATTTTTGCCCCGAGTTCCTGGCCTGCCGAAACCATTTTTATCTCTCACATGACCAGAGACTGCGTAGATTTATTTAAATTTCTGAGCTCATTGGAGATTAGTAATATAATATTTTTATTTTAGGAGGGAAAGCTATCATTTCAAAACAAATACCACTTCTTCATAGAAATGCTGGTTGTGTAATGAAAAGGTCTAATAAAATAGTTTCTTATTTAAGAAGAAAAAGAAGAAGAAAAAGTAAAGCAATCGTGCCCCGAAAATCGGCGATTGTTTTGCAGAAAGATTCTTATTGCGGGACCCTGGTACCAAAAATGTGAAAAATCTGTTCCTTTATGAAGCAAGGCACTTCCTTTCACACGTTGTGTAGTGAGAATTCATGTTTTGTGGGTTCTTGATACCGAAAAATAACTGACGGCAATATTTGTCTGTTTGTATTAAAGTTAGCGCCTTAACCGTTTAAATTATTTTCTCCAAAATTGATATTCTCTGGCTGATCTGAACGAACTCAGAACCCTGTGAGTTTGAAACTTATATTTTGATGTTTGGGGGTGTTTTACATGAAGTATAGAAATTTTCGAAATTTTCTCAAATGGCTCTTTTTTTATTAACCTGTATTCTCGGATTGCGTAAAGAGCTCTTTAAAAAATGACATAGGGCTCACTTTCATTCCAGTCTGAATTTTCGAAAATGACAGAAGTTTGAAATGAAAATATGTGCTGTTGTTGCATCGCTAGTTCGCATGGCACACCATATACAATATAAAAAAAATCGAAACCGTATGAAACGTTTTCCAGAACTCGTAAACTTTTCAGAGATTTAAATTCCCCACTTGAAAGTTAAAATTCTTCCGCGTTGAATTGGTTTTGCAACTGTGACAGCTGCTTAACTAAACTATGGTAGACTATTCTGTCGACTGGCAAGGGTTGTATAAATTGAGTGTTTATTTATTGGGGTTAGGGGCCCTTTAACCGCTGAGGTCATCGAGGTTGACGCGTGAAGACTATTGAGTAGATGATAGCGAAAATGGTGATGGAGAAATGGTGTAATGAAAAGGCTGAGGAAACAAGAGGACCCTGAGAGAACGTCCTGCGAGCTCGCTTTGTCCACCTTAAATTACAAATAAATTGGTCAGGAATCGAATATTAGAGTGCAATATCATTAATACTATTATTTTAAGTCTGACCTATCTATGCCGTGTTAATAACTAGATGTAGTAGCAGTATAAATGATAACGCGATTTTTTAACATTAAATGAAAGAAGTTTAAACTGGAGCGGCGAAAATTAGTTTTTTAAACTTCTTAATTTTTTGTATGTTCAGCTTCTTTCATCAGTCTCGTAATCCTCTAATTTCTGCAAATCCTCTCCACACATGCTTGAATCGTGGTGTGCCTTCCATGCTCAGTCTCCACTTATAAGCAATTTACCAATCAAGCAATAATATGTAGCGCTTGGCTCGGCTCCTTTCAATTGGCGACTACACTATCACTCTATAAGCAGGTAATTGCTTCGACGCTGTTCTTTTAGTTGGTGTATCCCCGTCAATGACAGCGATGCAGCAGATCAGTGTCGCGATTTGCTTTAAACCTGACATGTCAAACTGAGTCCTCACGAGCTAGTTTGGCTGCCTGAGAAGCTCGACGCTCCTGAGAGCACGGGCAAGTTCCCCTGACTCCTCTCGTTTCCACTTCAAATCCAGAAGTGGATGTACAAATACTCGTGCACGCTGAAGAGAGGATTGTAAATCCAAAGCACCCACAACGTATAACGAAAAATGGTGGCTTCACACGAAAATGTTTGCATGACTTCTATCAAACAATTGAGGTTTGAATTGTGTTTACATATGAAGTGTACACAAGGAAAACGATGCATTACGTGCCTATATTTAGAAATTAGCTTTATCTATGGTAGATAGTCATCTATCGACCTGAAAACGTAGGCTTTCAACCTGAAAAGTTTTTCTCTAGCAACCTAGAAGTGTAGGATGAATATCAACCTGTCAACAATACAAACAGAAAAAAAGTGAAGTGTCCATTTAATTGTAGTTTGAAGATTTTGTACATTCGGGAAAAACGATCAAGTCACATCGTTCATCTGGAGAAATGATCAGAGTCCATTTCGCTCAATAACTTCATTGCAACGGGCGTTAACTTTACCTTGAAATGTAGAAACGTATTTTTTTTAAAGTTTGGCTTTAAACAACACTCTCTTGCTTGAGCACTAATTTTGTATCGAGAGACTTTGAAGGGAATAATATTTTTAAATGATCAGCACAGACTCGCGTCCCATATTAGGATCAATATGTGAGAAAATAAGTTCGTTGATATACTACAGCGGATGCATCTGCTTGAAACCTAAAATGTGTAGGAGATCAAAAATTCGTTTTGATTAACCAAAATATCGCAATTGTTTCTATTGTTGCACAATTCAAGTGGGGCTGTTAGATTCGTTATGATAGACTGTAATCAAGACATTTCTGTAATGGTGAAGATTACTGAGAAGCCTTCAAGAAAAAAAGCCTATTTGCACTAATAATTATCGCTTTGTATGTATAATATTTCGTCAATAAAGGCCGTAATTGGAACCACCTGTGGTGATCATATTTTGTATGAAACTAACAAAGTCATTAAGATCCTAAGCTTCAATAAGAGTGCCTAGCCGCCCCGAAGTGGCCTACATCCTTTTTGTATCCAGCAAGCCAAAAATATTCTGCAAGTTTGGAAACAATTTTGAGATAAAGACGCTCAATAGTACTACTTGACGTTCTTGGTGAGGATATTTGTCTTCGGGAGCGTCAATTACATTGATTATTAGCCCCTTAAGTGAATAGCTGGAGAGAGTAGATTTTCGCAATCGCTAAAAATGCGAAATCTTACCAAACTCTGACAAAATTAATTATATTATCTTCGACGGTCGGTGCCGTAAATTTCTGAAGGTTTTCAATCTGGATAAAATGCAAAATAATTTGCAAAACGCAAAATCACGTACAAAATGCGAAATGGTGGTGAATCTGCGATATAATTCCTAAATTGCATTTTATGGTTTCCTTTGTGATCGCTTCCTAACTAGGGATGCGACATCGACAACAATACATTGATGTTCGGAAACAACTTTTTTAGAGTGGCCGTGTTTATTCATTTATAATTAAGATTTAACTGACAAAAGAAAATAAAAAATAAGAACCATGTAAAAAAACTGATCCTGAAAGCCTGAGCGCTCAGGGTCAAATTTCAAGAGTTCTCAGCTTCCTCAGTTCACTATACGGAGGACTCGAGAAGAAGAGGAAAGCCCTAAGTCTATGGCTCACGCGTCACTTTTTATACCCTTTACGCTTTTATATTCGTTGAATTTCACAAATGGCGAACTATTAAATTACTTTTCCCCCTATTTCCTGATTTTTACAGAGGAAAATCTGAAAAGCATCAAAATATGTTTATCTCGTTCCTCCCTTAATAATAATTTTCTCAAAGTTACAAAATGCTACATATTAATTTCTATAATTCTATAGTCTTGTTTTCAGAATGCAATTTTTAATTTTTTATACTAAGGCTTTTTCCAGCCGACAGTCGTTTACCCTTTACATCCCGATGGGACGCATATTCGACCATACACTAGACACCAACATACTTGCGGGCTTCTTAGGTCTGGGATCAACAGAACGCGAGGCCCTCCGCGACAACAAATACTTAAGAGACAAAGGACAAACAACCATACCCAAGGCGCGACTTGAACCCATCCGCCCGAAGCGCTGAGTCTATACACACACTATCCAATTTCGACCATACATATAGGCTTTAAAAAAATAAGTGCTAAATTCTACCATCACTATGTGTAGCAGTTTATAGCCGGGAGGTGCGAGGATTACTCGCCCACTGGAACGTGAGATCCGCGTTGAGACATACACATTTGATTGCAGTGTTTTCCCCCTCCAGGTACACAGTAGGCAGAGCCCTCTGTGTACTAAACGTCAGAGAACGTAATTGACTACATAAAAGAACGAGATTTCGTTACCAGGGGCTGGCACTAAGAATATTTGTCAGCAGATTTCCGGCGTACGATTACAATTCATTTCTTACGAAGTAAGGTGGGAGAGTATGTGAAGAAAATGTGTGAAGAGTAATAATTTTTTACTATGAGATATTCCCATGTAAGTCATATGAACATTTTACTCATTGGTCATAAATTGTTTGAATATAACTCATGTTTTTTAATGAATATAATTCATATATTTATCATGCAACTTTAGTTTATTTTTGCTCACTGTTGGGGAGAAATAACTTTTGCTAAGGTTTGAAGCATTTCTTTATTAAATGCTAGTAGTTCTCTATTTAAAAAGGCACACTGTAAGCAATTAGTAAATATGCTTTTTGATTAGTCTCAATAGAAGACATAACGGATGCTACGTGCCTAGGTTCCGAGACACTGTCTACATATACCTCAAAGCATACTAACTACCTCACACCATCGTAACAGTTTCTATTGTTAGAGGTACGCGTCTATTATTATCGTTGAAATTAACGCAGCGCAAAGTTTAGATGTAGCAACCTATAATATAAGTTATAGGTTGCTACATCTATATAAGTTCATCGTAAGCTCAGGACGTGTAAGCCTTAGCCTAAGCGCACGATTGATGTAAAAATATGATTATGCATGATGCACTCATGCGTATTTGCACCTATACTCGCACCTTCACTCGCACGCTCCCTCGCACGATCACGCATGCTGACGCACGTGTACATACACACGCACTGCTTAAGGACACACTCACCCATTATTCGGGCCCCATCTGTCCGCTGCCTCCTTGCCCGCCGGGGCCCGTCGTTGGCGCACCCCCTTGGCAGGCGACTCTTAATACATCATTCTCAGAAATGTCATCATTAAAATGCAGCTGCGATTGTTTTCGTTACGAGCATGCAAAAGATAACTTAGTTTCCAGAATGCACATGCCATAAGGACGGGAGCTCTGACAGACACGATTCATTCCATACGACGTGACAAAAAGGAACCATACTGCGATCCTGTCAAAGAAAGTCCTTGCATCACAGGCTGGGCTCTGCCGTGCGTCACATGTTCATGCGTCACAGGCCGAACGAGGACGGCGCGAGGGAGACGGGAGGACTTGTTCAGCCCCACTCCCCACCCCCACCCCCCACCCCGCAAGGGAGTGAAACTACCAAATTGTAGAAAATGAGAGAAGAAAAAAATTAGGCAAATTTACAATTGGACATATGTTGTCTGTTGACATTAGACAGAAGAAATGTCTATCAATATTAATATAGATTGTGGGCTGCAGCAGAAAAAGTACTGAACGAAACCACACAAAATAGTTTTTCAAAAAGTAGCTCGAACAGTGCTAAAAACAAACTATATTCTCGTCTAGCACAGCAATACACATTTTAACAAAACCTTGTCTTCACGAATACTGCAATAACATAGTATAGGAAAAACACTACAACAGTTCCTTATATACCAAAAATATGAAAAGTTGCCGTTTCATAAGGAAACGCGTGAATAGAAAACAAATTATGGTCGGCCTTTTCCTTGGAAGCTTGCTGTCTCGTAACAGTTTAATCGTAAGAATTCAGACGGCACGCGGTGTATGAAAATAGGAAGAATACACAATGAGATACTTGCATTTTTCAGTCAAAAATCGGAAAGGTTTCATTGTTTTTAAATTTTTCCCGAGTTCCTGTGTATCTAACATCATAGCTTCATAGTAACCTTGCAATTTCTGTGCATAGGAAATTTGTGGTATCTAAATTGCCATAGCTGTAGGTATATATTTGGATTTTCTACAAAAGTCTACTTTTTCGTATATGTACCACACAGTTTTTTTTGTGGTTTACTAGATCATTGCTGTGCGTTTGCGCACCGGAAGCGAAACACGTGACTGCATTGTTGATGCCCTTGCGGGCCTTACTGATTCTTAATGCCCTCAGACCATTTGAATACTTTGTAGCTCGCTCTAATACCAACACAACACATTTTTATGAATTCAATTTAAGTTAAGATACAAGCAAATACAATATATAAATGGCATAACTCTCAAATAAGTAACATACCTAATTGTAAAACATATTTTGCTTAATTGATATGAAAATTGCAATTTTGGAATGTTCCTGTGAATTTATTATTGGCATCAGTCACTCATATTTCACTGTTTCGTATCACCATTTTTTGGAGATATGTGCTTCTTGAGTAGCAGTACTACTAGTAGTAAGAAGATGTGCACATCAGCTAACATCCTCAAAATGTTATTTTTTGAAGTTATGAAATATTCTAAATAACATTTGGCGATATATGCAAATAACATAAAAGTACAGTTTCATCAGCGCATTTCACACTGTTATTTTCCATATAACTCTAATACACCATATATAACACATAATACATATAATACATAATATATATCACATATAATACATCATTTTCATAAATTTCTAGAGATTTTACTGGAAACCACTGTCCGTAGATTAATGAGCTTCTGCGAGAATTTCTGCAGGAACTTCAAAATATTCATTCATTTTTGTACGAACAAATCAGTCCAACAACGAGTATGCAGTAGTAATTAGATACATCTGCCTTGTCTGACGTCATATTCACAAACGACGATTACACTGAGTCTTTTCACTTTAAACGCAAGAAAAGTTATAAAATATTTCGAATTACCATTTGATTCAGCAACGAACTAGTAAACCATAAAGTTTTGTATGCACCACAGGCGTTAGTAGGTGTTTTTGCCCTCAGGTGATTTTCAACCCCTCGGGCCAGAGCCCCTCGGGTTTGGAAGTCGCCCTCGGGGCAAAAACATCTACTTAACGCCCTTGGTACATAAATAACTATTATGCTGTAAAAATCAATATCAAGATTTTGATAGAAATACAGAATTTCTTTTCGAAAAACATTTATTTCATCAGTTCATTTGCCTATCTGTGGACAGCACTAGCGCCTAAATCGTTCACAAGATCTTATCAAAAATGGATATTCGCAAGTTGATCTGTCCGCACTCAATGCTTTGCGAATTTGAAACGAATCTTTTATTTTACTTTCTCGTCTACGTACTTACGTAGTAACAGGAAAGTATTATAATGCTGCAAAAGAAAGGTGATTTTTCCACAGAAAAAGTCGTAATGTGGGTCCCTGATGGGATGGATGCAGTGCGGTGCTCCTTTATGTAAATTACGAACTTCCTTGACGACGTCTTACCCTCAGAATCGAAGTTTTGTCTGTACTGGGCGTTGCTGTTGTGGGCGCATTTCCTTCTTCAAAAGTAATCGTGAGCAGTATATTTCTTCATAGATACAAAATGGGAACAGTATTGGATAGTCTGATGCTGATTGCTTTATTTTATAACTGATAGTGATGGAAAAACGCTGACAATAATCGTAATTGTATGTTTGACGATCGGTGTCACCGACTCGGTCCAATATATTTCTGAAGGTTTTCAATCTGCGATATAACCGCTAAATTGCATTTTAGGTTTCCCTTCGTGTTCACTCTTTTGATGCAGCATCCCTAGTTACAACACATCGATAATTGAAAACATTTAATTTGACAGTGGCCAACAATGTAGAGGCTGATCGATTTTTATGTCAACATAGTTTAATTGTTATTGACAAATGAAATAGGTTAAAGGAAGCCGACATTGAAAAATACTCTGTTAGTTTTCCACTGATTGTGTTACATATTGATAATATTTATATAAATTGATTTTATTTAACAAAATACAGGACATTTTAAAACAATGTTGTGTTGTTTTAATAAGTATTTACAAATTGCAAGACAATTCCTTTCCCCCCCTTGAAGAGTGTTATATTGAAGTCCGTAGTTCTATACTAAACAGGAATTATTATAAGGATTCAGATTACTTCTTTGAATATTTGTTGAAATTCACAAATGGCGAAATATTATTTTAGTTTCCCTTATTTCCGGATTTTAATGAGAAAATCTAAAAAACATCTACATTTTTATCTCAGAGAGACCTCCCTTAATAATTTTCTCAACAAATGCTACAAAATGCAGAATCTTAATTTTTATAATGCTATAAAATGTTACAGCTTTGTTTTCAAAATGCGATATAAAAATGATTAAAGTGCTAAAGTCTACCATAACTACTGATAATTTTCAATATACAAAGCGAGAAGCAAGAGTGTCACATAAACCCTTCTTCTCTAAAGTATAGTGGATATTCAGTAATCTAGAATTAGTACTGATTACGTGGATTAGATACTATTTTTTACACTCAAATTAACCGCACACATACAGCACTATTTAAATACTCTATAGTATGTTCGTACGACACGCGTGGTACATAAGACATCACATACGTATTATATTTGTGTAGATATTGTTTCACCAAAAGAATGCACAAGAGAATTGCTATTTTATGATCAAAAATAGATGATATATTGATCAGAACTTTATTGTAACGAGCTGCTTCCGGCAAGTTGCTTCCGACTTAAGAGGGTCAATCGTGCGTGGGCGTGCGAGGGCGTGGGAGTGCAGACGCCCCAGAAACTCCAGACGGCGCGGAGACTGCCAATCGCGAATTCTTCGCATGACGATGACGCTACGTTGTCGAAACCAGACTACCGCGATACAATCCTTTTGGCCGACTAATTTATTCTGATGCTAATCGGATCAACAACACTTGATCAAAAATACCACAAAGTGTTGTTTTAGTCTTGATTTTGTTTACATCGCCTGGCAATTCGAAAGAAACCCCTTTGCCCACCCTCGACACGGACTCCGTTGCTGGGGATTTTTTTTAACCTTGGCACCCTATGCCTCCCGGCGTTGCCAATTAATTTTAGCTTCTATATTAGACACCAGGAACCGCTACAACAATGGTCGAAGTCTTACTATGCGTTATGTGGATCATTTCTTGAGAGAGGGAGTGTGAGATTCGTAAGTGAAGACATTGTTGGAAGGAAATTGACTTTAAGGAAGGCGAATCAAGCGACTGGAAGCATTTGAAATGTGAGGCCCGAGGCGAAGCCTTGGGAAGAAGAATGTAGGAAGTTGGAGGACCTGGCAAAGAAAGGGGAACTATTAAGAGTAGGAGAGTAGAGGCAGTTGTTGGGGTGATAGTAAAAAGAAGGGGCAGTTGGATAGGACATTTTGGGATGAAAGGATGGAATTATAAAGGAATTCATAGAAGTAGACATTGCTAGGAAGAAAGAAGAAGCAGGGAAATTGTCCGAATATTGGATGAGAATAAAAGGAAAGGGCTACAGAGAAAAAAAGGACAAAAATAAATGCAAGGAGCAGCGATGGTTGTGCTCTAGGAGCAGACAAAATATAATGGTTTCTGAGTTTTATCATTTGCAGGGCAGTTGGTATTTTTCACAGGGCAAAGAACGTGGTCTATGCAAGTTATCTGTCTTTAGAAAATGCGCCTGAGAATTATCAGTCTTTCGAATTTTTATGAAAGATTAAGCAAAAGTGATGCAAAAGGGATTTTAACCCCCCTTCCCTTAAAAAAGTATTCGGTTCGTTCTCTTTGTGTGATTGTAGTGGCTGGGTGGATAAATCTTTCCTTGCCATTCAGGTGCTGTAATACGATTCAACAATGACCATACAAATGCCACAATAAAAGTGTCTTTTTTGTTAGCGCACAGTACGAAAGAGATCGTAAAAATTTGCAAGATGTAGATTTTGAAAGAATATTTATATTTTAAATTTTAACTATGTTTTTTATGATGGCATATAAACAGTTACTTATACACATGTTATTTAATACCTTTCTCCTAATTCGACAGAACTATATATGTAGTTATCTTTCCCGTAAATCTTTATTTTACTTCAAATTCTGTTCTCAGTGTTTTCCACGAAAACAGTCTTTATTCTTCGAAATTATTAACAAATATGTTTCACTGATTAAAATGAACTTTCATTTGTAATATTTGGAATTAATTCAACACACGTCCGTTTGAATTACATAATATTTATATCATTTGTTTTCAATCAATAAATATAATTAACATTTAATTGGCATTTTTGTTATTAAAACAATTCAATAATTCGAAATGTGTGCAAAAAACGTTTTGAACTTTTTGCATGGTCAGAACTTTGTCTGTCCCACTGTGCGACGATCCACATGTATGGGGGGGAAGGATGGAGGGGTGAGCTGCGAGGAGGGAGTGTGGCTGCTTGCGGTGGCGGCGGGAAGCCGCGAGTAGGCTCTGCGGACAGCGACTCGACTCGGCTCGGGAGGCGGGACGCAAGCGTCGAGCAGGTGTGCGGAGACGGGAATAGGCCTCGGCGACGGCGCGGCCGCGGCGACAGCGGCGGTGACGGCGTTGGCGGGCGGCGGTGGCGATGGCGGCAGTGACGGAGGAGGGGGCGGAAGTCGACCGTAGGCATCGAAGTACCAGAAAACCATCACGAAAATACCCAACCTATTTGCCACGGCGGATATCGAATGCCAGAGTACAGCAGAGCTGGTAGATCCACAGCCCCAAATAATTTTACTCGCAGCGTTTGTAACGTGAATGTATTAGATAACCTCGGTTCTTACTGAACTTATTCAAAGAAAAGGCACGTAAATGACACATTAATCTGCAATTGATTCCACGCAGATAGCACTTTCTATAAAAAGAAATGAATTATTAACGGACCATTTCATATTCTCGTAAAGAGGCAAAACAATTTAATTTTCTGGAATTGCGTGAAAACAACTCGGTCGAAGGAAGTAAAAAATAGAGAAGATCGGACTGTGTGGCGGCAGAGCACATTCCTCGGCGCCGGTGGCAGAAGCACAGCCTGCGAAGACAAAGGCCAGCTCAGACGTAGAGGGGGCGTTGTGTTGCGCTACGGCTGGCGAAGCCTTATCAATGTCGCACACACAGTCAGCAGTCGCCGCCTGCACGCCCGCCTGCACGCCCGCCTGCACGCCCGCCTGCACGCCCGCCTGCACGCCCGCCTGCACGCCCGCCTGCACGCCCGCCGTCTTCTGACCGCGCGTCTTCCTCTAATTTTATTTTCCTTCTTATTTTTACGTCTTGGAAGCAGCCGGAATTCCGCTCGGGTGCCGGAACGCCGCTCTCCTGGCTGTTGCGTAGACACCCCGCCCCCGCTCCACACCACTCCAATTCATTTCACTCCTCTACTCTCTCCGACCGTTCACCGGCTGAGCTGGCTCAGAGACAGTATTATCGTTGCCTCTGCAACCTCTCTAACCGGGAGATCCTATGGTTCGAGTCCCGATGGTGGCTAATTGTCGGCACAACCTTGATAGCTAGATAAATTCCCGCCACTGTCCGGAGAAGAATTCTAGCGCCCGGCTGCTGATCTCTAGATATCGTTAGTCTCTCCGATCAATACCAGGCGAATGCCATGCGAGGAAAAATACCTTAAGTAAAAACGGGCCGCGATCTTTCCTTCATCCTTATTCCTTCCTTGTTCTTCGTACACACAGGAACATTTACATGCACTATACTACAACCACGTCGAGAGCTTAGAGCTTGTCCCAGCCCGGCTCCAGCGATGGAGATATCTGCCGCCGCTACCGCCGCCGCTACCGCCGCCGCTACCGCCGCCGCTACCGCCGCCGCTACCGCCGCCGCTACCGCCGCCGCTACCGCCGCCGCTACCGCCGCCGCTACCGCCGCCGCTACCGCCGCCGCTACCGCCGCCGCTACCGCCGCCGCTACCGCCGCCGCTACCGCCGCCGCTACCGCCGCCGCTACCGCCGCCGCTACCGCCGCCGCTACCGCCGCCGCTACCGCCGCCGCTACCGCCGCCGCTACCGCCGCCGCTACCGCTACCGCTACCGCCACCGCTACCGCCACCGCCACCGCTACCGCTACCGCCACCGCTACCGCTACCGCCACCGCTACCGCCACCGCTACCGCCACCGCTACCGCCACCGCTACCGCCACCGCCACCGCTACCGCTACCGCTACCGCTACCGCTAGGAATATAACTGCACCGTACTTTCAGGACTATTGATCATATTAGTTAACACGCCCAGAAACGCAGCCTCGCAATGTTCGTCTTTGCCGCGTTCCGCCCGGCATCTCCGCTCGACTGCCAGTTTCCCATCCCTGCAGTCACCTTGTTTATCCGTTGACGATAAGCAGGTACCCCACTCCATTTCCCCTTTCATTGCGTCTTTGTGTTGCATCCCTTTTGCTCTCAAGCACTCGATAAGTAGTCACAATTATTTCCTTAAGCCAATCAATATTCTCCCCTACCCAGCAAACGGAACCTCTCAACATGAATTAATTCTATTTCCTGATAGTGAACCTCATGAGAGCGATACTATGTAAAAAGAGTAATATTGTATCAAGCCAGTAATATACAAGCATTCACCGGTAGTCTCCCAGCGTTGTTAATAAAAAATAGCTCTCCCCCTTCCATTATTCCTACTTCGTCTCCCAGTTCTCACAATGTCTCCTTAGTTTCGATCCATCGAACCTCACATTATTTATGACTGCATTGTACTACTATGTACTATAGTGGTACTTCAAGGTCACGAGCTGGAAGGAGAGGGGGAGCATTGTCATCCAATCGGGAGCTCTAATAGCAAAATTTTATGTCGTAACGTAGCTCCCGGTTTGATGAGCGTCCCCTCTCTCTTTGAAGGGCCACTTTGTGGAGATACACTATTGAAACAATCTTCATCCCTCCCTATTTGCCTAGTGGCATATTAAATTTTATCGAGTCTCGCCTTTTTCACAGCAGACCGTCCTCTTCTTTACAAACTGATTAATCGTGTCCTTCCCGTTTGACCCTTCTCAGCCTGTCTACTTGTTTCTTCATATTTATCACTTCTCTTTTCGTTCCCTGTTACTTAAAGCCATGTGGTGTGCAAGAGGACTCTTATCACCAGTACATTCCATCAACAGTTCCTCCACGTATCTAAACAGAACGAGGATTCTCAAGGGGTTTTCTAAAAGTGGCACCCATTTCACAAACTGTCACTCAGGAATGTTCAATAGGTTCTGACAAGTCATTTAACTCTTACAATATTTATAAGAATACAATATTTAATATATGATGTATTTACCTTTTACTGGTGCAAATTCTATGGAAAAATAAATTGCGAGATGACAGCGTTTATTATACTAGATTATAATCGCAAACAAATTAGTAATGTATAATCCATGACTGATATGCATTGGCAATAATTAACAAGGAACTGTAATGAATTCAAAGAAACTCTCCTCCAGGCAAGAGCCTTGCTTTGGCGTTCAGCCAAATTGTCCAAGCTCACTGAAACTCGTCGCACACTCCATTTTCATTGTAGAATTATACTATGCTCATTAAGTTCGTTCAGTATAGCTATTTAAGCGTCGTAAAAATCATTCACTCACTGAATTATGCATAAAACTCTTTTTGGAGTCCCTGGGGGTAATGTATCACCTTCACTTCAATACATCCCTATATTTTGTAACCAATGGAATACTTTCGAAATTTAACTTCATAACCTTTAATTTTATCAAAATTTACGCTGATTTTCCGAAAAAGTGTTTGACAAATTTAATTTTTATATTCTTCCTCTATTTGTGAAAAGAGTAGCCCGCGTATACTCAGTAGACATAATCAATTGAGTTGTTCTCTATTCATCGATATTAATATGATTTTTAACCTACACAATGTAGTGAATGACAGTTGTCACTACATGGTAGAGTAAGAGAAATGTCAAGTTTCCGTTGTGGTATATTTTGCGTGAAAGAGGATAGACCTTTCAATGCTTTAGGTGTGAGTTGCCCCTTGACTACGCCCACAATATTTCACCTTCTATTCT
Source organism: Gryllus longicercus (assembly GCA_038098605.1). Taxonomy (NCBI): domain Eukaryota; kingdom Metazoa; phylum Arthropoda; class Insecta; order Orthoptera; family Gryllidae; genus Gryllus; species Gryllus longicercus. Next base: position 332,505 of record JAZDUA010000922.1, on the reverse strand, counting down.
ACTAACACATCAGTCAACTTTTGAACACAAACGATATATCTCAAAATTATGCGAAAAAAACTGAAAAAGTGTACATGAAATTATTTTAAGATCTAATATTTAGGAATGTGTTCGCATTAAGAAAAAAACCAATACCACCAACATTAACATTTAAAGTGTACAATAGGTCGGAATGCAATTTAGACAATCGCCATATAACTCTAAATTTTGCGAAATGGTGTTTGAAAAAAAGTTGTCATTCAAATATTAAAAGATAAAATATTAATTAATAGATTACATTAAGGAAAAATATCTATCTTTAATAAAGGAGGACGGTATCGAAAACGATTTGCAATTTTGCAATTTTCAAAATATCTGAGGTCATACTGTGAAACTTGGTGTGGTTTTTTAGGAGTGCTTTGCTGTTCTAGAGAAACATTCCAGAAACAGTAGGAACAATTTTTGAGAAAATTTTGAAAATGTTTTAGACACTTTAAGTAATTGTTATTAAAATACCAAAAAAGCAAAATAAAATAAAAATGGAAGATCTTGGATGGGCGTTAGACTCGGATACGCGAAGCAACAAAAACATTTCTGTCTGAGAGGACGAGTCGATAACCCCTGACATTAATAACTTTTGGTGCCAGTTATGCATCCAGGAGATGCATGCCAGGAGTAAAGTAAGGAAGGCTTAAATAAAAGGAAATTATTTATTGGATTAAAAATTAGGACTCTTTCTTATGCTAATTATGGTCATTAACAAATCTCCGATTTCCGACGTCCAACCTCTATGGGTTGTTCGTATTGTTCGCCTCACCTTTGGAAGGTCTCTTCGAACAGGTTGACGTGTTGTTTTTGTTGTTGGTGTTGGTGTTGGTGTTGTTGTTGTTGTTGTTGTTGTTGTTGTTGTTGTTGTCGTCGTCGTCGTCGTCGTCGTCGTCGTCGTTCAGGGTTTCATGACTTTCCTCTCCCGTACGGAACGGGGATTAGGAGTCGGGGTTGATGGGTTATTTTGTTTTGGCGGGTGGGTTATTTTATTAGAGTGATTTTGGGCGGCGGGGTCGGGGTACGGGAAGGACAGGTATTGGGTGGGGAGTGTTGGTGGGGGGAAGGGGATGGCCCTTTTTTTGAATGAATGTAAGGAGTAAAATGTTGGTAGTTGCTGTTGTCGGTTGTAGAAGTATGTAAATTTTTCTTGTTTGTTTGCGTTTATCATTTTTGTTCTTTTTGTCGTTGTGAAGTGTTTGTCTTATTGAGTTGTTTGTCGTTTTCTTTTATCTCTTTGTTTGTCTTCCTGTGTTTGACTTGTGGTGTGTGTTGTCGAATTGTCGTTTATTTTGTCTATCGTTTGTATATTTATAGATTTGTTGCGTTTGTCGTAAACCATTTAATATTTGTCGTCGCGTCTTTCGTTTGCGGTGGTGTTTTGCGAGTGAAACGAGGTGGGTTTCTTGAGGATGTGGTGGTGGGGAATGATTAATTGATGGAATTTAGGATTGTTGATGCATTTTCTTATTTGTGTTATTGCAGAGTGATAGAGGTGTGTAAGGATGTGGGGGATTTTATGTTGGGATCTCAGTTGGTTGAAGGGTGTGTACATGGGATGGCGGAATATGAGGCAGAGGGCGTAATTTTCCATTCTGGTTATTTTCGAGTGTTTTTCTTGCGATGTGGCAATAGCTTTTTGTGATGCGCAGAGGGTGAAGATATTTAATGATTCTTGAAGTTGGATGAGGGATCAGTTTAGGGAGTGGAATGATGTAAGGAGGGCAAAGGCATCGGCGTAAAGAAGGGTTGGACTCCAGGGGTGCGTGGGGTATCGTTAATGTAGATGGAGATTTGGATTGGGGATAGAACGGCTTCTTGTGGTACGTCGGCTTGGATCGGGTGATTGGGTGAGAATTTTGATAGGTGGCGAACGTGAAAAAATAGGTGATTAAGGTAGCTTTGAAGTAATACGTGGACGTGGTTGGGTACATACGGTCGGATGTTCATCAAGAGAATTTGGTGAGACAGTGTCATATGCTTGGGTGAGGTCAGTTAGGACGGTTGGGATTCCTTTTTGGTCTTAGAGCGGAGTGGTATTGCAAGGGAGAGGTTAAGAGTTTCGAGGGCCGCAGAGTGGCTCCCTCGGAATCCAAATTGTGAGATGATGATAGGATCTAGGATGGGTCGTAGGAGTAGGATTTTTTCGAAAATTTTGCTGAGGATGGGGAGGAGGCTTATGGGGCGGTAGTTTGACGGAAGCTGATGATTCTTGCCGGGTTTAGGAAGTATGGTTGCGAGGGCGGTTTTCCAGGCGGTGGGGAAGTACGGCAGTTTAAGACAAGAGTTTAGGATGAGAATAAGGTCTATTGCGTTTTTTGTTAAAATTTTCAGTGGGGATGGGAAGACTCCGTCGGGGCCTTTGTACAGTCTATTGTCCTGAGAATTTGTCGCGTTTCAACGTCATTGGTCGTCCATATTTGTCTTTCTGGTGGTAGTGTGGGTGTTCTCTGGTAGTTGAGGATAACGTTCTCTGGTATTGGAAGATTGGAAGGGAGAAACCGGTCGGCTAAGGATTGAGCGAGGGTATTGGTGATGGTTTCTGTATCAAATATGAGGGTGTTATTGGTTAGGATTGGAGATATTGGTTAGGGGTTTCATACTGCCTTTATTATTTTGTGTATGTTATTGGGCTGCGATTGTCCTTTAGACAGTCATCGTATTTGTGAGCTTTAGGTTGTCGTAATACAGCTTGTATTCGTCTTTGTGTTTTAGTTGTGTTTTGTCCTCGTGACGTCTGGATTTGTAATAAAGTCGTTGTATTCTTCGTTTATGTCTAATCATGGTAGAATTTCGGAGGGTGGGGTGGTGGTTTGGGATGTAGGTTGTTAATTTTTTGTAAGATTCTTTGATGTGATAGGTTAATGGAGTTGTCTACAGATTCTGTTGGTGTGATTTCTGGACAAATGTGAATTTTTTTGCAAGAATGTTTTTAAATTTTTTCCAGTTTGTTGTCTGAGTGGGTGGTGGTTTGGGAAGTGCATAGCAGGAGGCTTTGGAGCAGGTGAATACAATAGGGAGATGGTCAGAGACGTATTTGGGGTAAGGGATGGTTATGAAATGTTGAGAGGAGACGATAACAATGTCTAGGATGTCGTGGGAAATGTCATTGTGGATGTGTGTTGGTTCTGGGGGGCATTTCAGATGGATGTGGGGGATTTAGTTTAGAAATTCGTCGTCTCGTAGTGCGGTTGTGTTACTAGTTGCGCAGTCCCATGAAGTTGATTTACTATTTAAGTCGCCGCATATTATGAATGGGTGGGGAAGGATTTTTAAAATGTCAAGGTCAGAGGTGGGAACGGCGATTCTGTTCCTTTTGCAATGGCAGTACATTCAAGGGCAATTGTTTGTGGGAGAGGGTACGGGGTGTGTAAGATGGAGGGTCTAGTGAGGATGGTTGTGCCGGCCTCCAGGAGATGTAATTTTGTCGGAGCGAGTTGTGATGTAGTTTGGAAAGGTCGGTCAGGAGTCAACCATGTCTCTTGTAATGAACTCCCGTTGGAGTAGTCTTTTAAGAATTGGTTTAGCATGAGATTTTTCTGATTCAGACCGCCTCTTGCGTTCCATGACGACAGGGTGAGGATGCGGGGGGGAGAGCCATTTTAATTGCAGATTTCTATGATTTTGAGACTTGCGGCGAAGAGTTTTGTAACAATGTCCTCTGGGCCTTTTAGTATTTCTATGAGTGGTTTGGTGTGAGAAATTATTTTTTTGACAGAAATATTTTGGAGAAGAGAAATTATTTCTTTTAAGTCTTGGGCTGTGGATATTGGAGGCTGGATTTCTGTGTTGGATAGGGGTGGATTGGTGGCTGAGGCATATGAGTTGTTTTGGTTTAATTGGTAGGGAAAGATTGTTCATTAATTTGTGGGGGTGTATTGGATGAGGTTGGTTTCGATGTTTGCTGGCGAAGGGTTTTTTCTTTCACTATTGTGGAACATTCTGGGTCATATGCTGGTTGAGGTAGGGAGCAATTGATGCATTTAGGGGCGAAAGAGCGGTCAGAGGGTATATTGGAGGGGCAGTCATCTGTGAGATGAGCTTGTGCGCAGAGGGCACATGTTGGGATCCGTCGGCAGAAAGCTTTTGTATGATAAAGTCTCTGACAGTTTTTACACTGTGGGATTCTGTCTGTTGTCCTGTAGGTTTCAAATGTAATGCTGTAATAATCAAATCAATGGCTTAAAGGTCGGTCATTTCCTTTTCGTTCGTCTCAACAGGGTAAATGGCTAGGGGAGTCAGTGTCTCGTTGTCTCGTCTCGTTGCATTTCTGTGTGTGGTAGTGGGTGATGTTAAGTCTGGTTAGGTAGTGTCTGATTGAGTCAATGTTGTATCTTGAAGAAAGTCCTATCACAACAAATTTTTCGCGTGCTTCTTCTCTGGCTCTGTTCAAATGATAAGAAATGGCCACGAAAAATTGTCCTTTCAATCTTGGGTTCCTGGAAGTTTGTTCAAGTCTGTCTCTGATTTTTGTATGTGCTGTCACAGTCATGGATTGTATAATTAGTTTTGTTTTGGTGCATTTGACAGTTACGTGGTTGTTGCTTGTAGTCATTAGATCTTTTGTCAGTTCAGTTTCGTATGGAAGAATGGAAGTCAAGCCGATTCTGAACTTTCTCCTGGCTTTTATTTCCTTTTCCCCTGGTTTGATGCTGTTTGGGAGGTTTGGAAGGGAGTAGGGTGTCTTTGAGAACGTCTGGGTTGTCGGAGGAAGTTGATTGAGGATCGGAGACTGAGAGAGGTTGGAAGCGGTTTTGGGTGTCTGGTGGTTTGGGGACAGTGGGGTGGGGGGGTTGGTCTTGTTCAATTTTTGACGGGATGGAAAACGCCGCCAGGAGGGTTTTTTTGGAGGATCTGTCTGGGGAGGAACTGGGGGAGGAGTCTTGCGCTCGTCGTCCTGGACCTGCTCCTCGCATCATCTGATGGCATTTTTACCGCTCCAATAGCGTCGGCCATCTCCACCTCCTTGTCGCTCATGTCTTCTGGTGGCAGCGGCCGAAGCCGCGCCGTTTCTAAAAACCGCCGGTTGCTCTCCTGGAGTGCTCTTCTAAACAGGCTAGGGAAGATGTTTGACAGATCAGCCGTGCCACGTTGTCTCCGTCAGCGCGAAAGAGCGTGTTGGGGAAGAATCCGTCACGCTCTGTTTTAGTGCGTAACGTAAGAGTCGTTGAGTTGAAAGAGTCGAAGATGCTCGCAGCTCGCTCTCGCATACGAATCTTATGCATTTTTTTCATAGTCTTAGGCGTATTACTGTCATATTTAAATAGTGTCTCCTCAAGGTCAGGAGGTGGAAGGAGAGGGGGACGCTTTCATCCATTCGGGAACTTCGTTAAATTTTCGGTATTGAAGGTCCCAAGTGGCTAAGTGTCCCTCTCTCCTTCTAGGTCCTGACCGTCAGGAGACACCATATTTAAATTGGACAATATTTATATCCTTTTGTTTGTTTGGTTTGTTTGTTTGTGTCTCAACAAAGTTATAAATTCGATATTTCTCCCCTCATGTTACATTGTATTAAACATAAATACTTTATTGCACTTTTCTCGAATATTAGTAAAGTACGTGCCTCTTCCCTTTCAGTTTAGAATTTGTATTGCCTTCTCTCCAGCTTTTGTTTCTTTGCGTTTTTAGTCACCCAAAACGTGTGATTTTTGCTTTAACATTCGATGTCTAATCATAACTACAAGCTGAAGCTCAATTTCAGAAAGAGTAAATCGTTAATACAATAGGTTAATACTCATAAGCAAGTGCGTTGTTCTGTAAATCACGTATGGTAAGTCTTCTTGAATGAATCGATTCACATGACTGACTTGATCGAATAATTTCTCTTGATTTGTGGAGCTTATTCCCAGCGATCGACGTCGTTGCTAAGCACGTTTGCGAATGTTTAACACTAGAGAGATTAGATTTCAATAACCCACACATGTAACGATTCTGATCTAGCAAAACAAATGGGAACGACACAGAATTGTTAATATTAGATGATATTACTATATTTTTCCTTCACTTCATTAATAAAGCAAACTGGCTATTTCTGAAATAGTTATGTGAAACTTTCTCTACCACTAGGGTATTGCAAATGACGCATTTGTTAGACAATGACACTATTGGTAAACTTGCTGCTGCTTGAGTGTGAAACATATAATTTTCTTGTGCGGATGAAGGTACTGTTTGGGCTTAAAAAATATAACGTCTCCCATGTTCAAATATCAAGTAAATGTATAAAAGACATGTACAATTTGACTTTTTACTAGGAAACATTCGTCAAACACTACATAACCGTTAACCTTTAATCAATAGCAACGAAAATACATGTTTTATTTTTTCTCTGTCATCTGTAACCTGTTGTTCTGCGAATGAATTGGGACAGTGGCCATAAATGTGTGTTTTTTAGGCGGAAATTTTAAGTGCTGCTGTAGCGTGAGAGGAGACAGTCTAATAGCTACTTGGCAGTCCGGGAGACGCCGCGGTCTAGACACAGGTGGCAACGTTTCGGCCGTCATTCTGTGGCCTTCCTCAGGGCCTAAGCCAAGTGCGGGGCTGCCTTATGAGCGTGAAGTGCGTGGCTTCAGCTTCTGTCTTACTTGTCTGTTCTCGCTCGGAGAAATTTCAGTAGGTAGTTTTCCTGTGTCCTGTGTAGCTGTGTGTTTGGTGCGTGGCGGAATACACATGTATTGTTTCATTTATTTGTTTAATAGAGTTGCAATGTGTTTAATACTTCATTGTTCTAAAAATAATACTTGTATAACAAACGGAAATATAACTGTCATTATAAGGCTAAATGAAGAAACGGAAATTTTAAATTCACGGTATTAAGATTTTACTGAACCTCTGAATTAACAAAATCATAATCGTGGACGAGCTATTGTATTTTAGCATATAGGTTAAAGTGAACCAGATATGTTGTTTCCAAGATGGTAATTAAAATCGGAGTTGCTTGTAGTTTGTATCACGGCCGACATGGGCTTACGAGCCACATAGAGGTGATGAGACTGGTGACTGCTCCTGGAGGAAGTTGCAGTCTAAAACTGGACGTTTGTTGGCACAGAATGGTCCAAACACCTGAAATAAGAATTCATAGTGTACGAAAAATACAAATGTAATTGTATTTGATTAGGTTATAGTTTGATTTCTCGTAAAGGCTAAAAAATGACCATTCATTAATGCATTTCTCATGTTTTACTAGAGACCTACAGCAGTGAAAGTACTTCTGAAGCACACCAAACGGAATGGACTTCCAATACACAGTACGCACAATGCTCAAGAACAAGAAAATACTCTCACAATACAGTAAATTAACTATTTTAATGTCTTCGTGAATACTGCAATAACGTATCATATATGGTATTCGGTACAACCGCTCTTTATTTACAAATAATATAAAACTCGTGGTGCTACAACACATTTTCTCGCGTTATTCCTAATTTGCAATTTTAGAAAATTAATGGAGTTCAACGAAAATGAGGTTTATGCTATTCTTTTAAGCGTCCCTTCTATCCGTGGGAAAAATTGAAGAAAAGATTTGGAGCGAATTTTAAGATTGTTTTTAGAAATTGCACTCATTTCAAACAGTATTCATTAACTTTTTCGTAACCAGAGCCCGGCAAAAAGGTTTTCTGCCAAAAATTCGCCCTATCCTTGCGCACAATTACATAAATTTATCTTCGTACAAAGTGCGAGAAAGTAAAATGTTGCTGTTCCATAACGTATTTTTTTTAAATTTCAGGCAGTCCCTTCCTTGTGGCTTTGCTGATGCGTGACGTCAGCTGTCGTAAGCAATTGAGAACAGAGTATGGGAATTCTGTCGGTATGCTCAGTATGAGAACAGACAGAATAAGGGAAAGAAATATTTGCATTTGGCAATCAAAATTGAAAAGGTTTCATTGTTGTTTTTTTTTGTGTGCCTGGGTAGCAAACGAAACTGCAAACGCCTCTCACTTGACCGGAAGCTGCGTAGTTTCCTTTCAATTTCTGCGCACATAGGAAATTGACATTGAAGATTGGTTGGTTGTTGCATTAGCGTGCTTCCCCACCGAATACCGCTGTACAGGCTGTCCGAAAGTTACCGCTGCAAGAAACAGCCTAGTTTCTATGTTAAATATCCTGAAGAATATTAGATCCAGTTTTCCCAAAAAAAGGGGGCTTTGAGAGAATTGGGTTTAAATGTTACAGCCGGGCGCAAAATTCAAACCGGCAGCAGTATCGCAGGAAAAATCGAAGTCTACTCATTTTTACTATACTCATATATAGTCATTTTTGTATCTACAAGAGTTCATTCAATATATTAACATATTTTCGTGGTTTCAGCCGAAATCTTGTAGTTCATATTATAAATGAGTGATTAGCGGTAATCGGACCATAAGGAATAAAGTTCAAATAATGTATATATTACCCCAAATTCGTTTCGGGGTAATTTCCGCATCTTCTGTGGTACAAAACAAGCAACACGATTATCCCAAAAATGTACACATTTAATATTTATTCAATGCATTCTAAAAAGCGATAAATGATTGGTGGTGGTGGTGGTGGTGGTGGTGGTGTCGGTGTCGGTGTCTTTTCGTAGCAGACTATAACTCCCGAAAGCTTCGGACTCCCCATTGATTTTAATGAAGATAATACTTACTCAGGTAACGTGGCCAAACAAATCTGCACCGATTGAGGTTAGCGTATTTATTTACCCATATTAAATGGATTAGCCTTTTGGCCTATGGTTTAGTGTGGAATGGGGGAGAGAAGTACATAGATTCATGAGATTCAATCATTCTACGTTTGACAACTGTCTGTTCATTTAGGCAAGTCATCGAAGGGCTTTTTAATAATTTTGTAATTCCTAAATTTTCTAGAATATTTAATTTAGATATTTTATTTTGAACACAGAATTTCAACATTATTATTTGGGTCAAAAGAGTGGTTATGTAGATTAAGGTGTTTGTTATTTTGGAAAATTAAACAAATCTTCAATTTTCTGGTTTTGTTACCAAGCTCTAATATGTTGATTGACTCGAAGAGCTTATGTAGGCCAGACAGGAAGAAAATGTATTCATTGAGTCACTCTTTTATACTGTTATTTATTTTCTTCATTTGTAAATGGACAAACTAGTCCACGCCCATAATGATTATATATCTGTATGAGATATGATATAGATTATTGAGCGAAATGTACGTAAACTAATAAGTAAATAAAATAAAACAAATTAAAAAGATATAAATAAAATGAAATAAATAAATGACTTTCAAAATAGTCTTAGGCTACAATGCTGATTTGCATAGGACTAAGCGAGTCTGATAGAGAAAATCGGTACGAGTTTAATTCGAAATCTACTGTATCGCCCGTTGCTCTTTAGAATTCACTTCGACTTCAGCATCTCTTCTGTATTCGATCAATCGTAGCTGCGTCCAGGTACGTTGTTCACAACACCATCTCATATGCCTCGAATGATGCGTAACAGAGTGTTAGCCATGAACACGATCCCATCCTAGGCCTGGTGCTGCCTAACTACCTCTGGATAAACCACTATCACATCAATATACAATCCCTCAAATCACACATCCAATCAAAGCCCGAATTTTAACACAAATTCAACGTATCAAAACTCTTCCCACCCTTTCTTTAAATTCTGCACTGCACGTCAGTTGTCTCTCTTAGACGTATTCGCGAATTTACTCCAAATATTTTTCCATGGCGGCGTTAGGTACGCTAATGAAGCAGGACTCTCCATTAGAAAAGACCATCATTCGACTACTTTGTACTACTCCCCGATGGAAGAGCGCCATACACGCGCAGGTCGCCCAGCTAAAAAAATATTGTAACTCAGAATTGGCGCTTCCGTAGGTGCCTTCACTGGTCTCCCGACTGGTCTCCCGACTGGTCTCCCGACTGCTCTCCCGACTGGTCTCCCGACTGGTCTCCCGACTGGTCTCCCGACTGGTCTCCCGACTGGTCTCCCGACTGGTCTCCCGACTGGTCTCCCGACTGGTCTCCCGACTGGTCTCCCGACTGGTCTCCCGACTGGTCTCCCGACTGGTCTCCCGACTGGTCTCCCGACTGGTCTCCCGACTGGTCTCCCGACTGGTCTCCCGACTGGTCTCCCGACTGGTCTCCCGACTGGTCTCCCGACTGGTCTCCCGACTGGTCTCCCGACTGGTCTCCCGACTGGTCTCCCGACTGGTCTCCCGACTGGTCTCCCGACTGGTCTCCCGACTGGTCTCCCGACTGGTCTCCCGACTGGTCTCCCGACTGGTCTCCCGACTGGTCTCCCGACTGGTCTCCCGACTGGTCTCCCGACTGGTCTCCCGACTGGTCTCCCGACTGGTCTCCCGACTGGTCTCCCGACTGGTCTCCCGACTGGTCTCCCGACTGGTCTCCCGACTGGTCTCCCGACTGGTCTCCCGACTGGTCTCCCGACTGGTCTCCCGACTGGTCTCCCGACTGGTCTCCCGACTGGTCTCCCGACTGGTCTCCCGACTGGTCTCCCGACTGGTCTCCCGACTGGTCTCCCGACTGGTCTCCCGACTGGTCTCCCGACTGGTCTCCCGACTGGTCTCCCGACTGGTCTCCCGACTGGTCTCCCGACTGGTCTCCCGACTGGTCTCCCGACTGGTCTCCCGACTGGTCTCCCGACTGGTCTCCCGACTGGTCTCCCGACTGGTCTCCCGACTGGTCTCCCGACTGGTCTCCCGACTGGTCTCCCGACTGGTCTCCCGACTGGTCTCCCGACTGGTCTCCCGACTGGTCTCCCGACTGGTCTCCCGACTGGTCTCCCGACTGGTCTCCCGACTGGTCTCCCGACTGGTCTCCCGACTGGTCTCCCGACTGGTCTCCCGACTGGTCTCCCGACTGGTCTCCCGACTGGTCTCCCGACTGGTCTCCCGACTGGTCTCCCGACTGGTCTCCCGACTGGTCTCCCGACTGGTCTCCCGACTGGTCTCCCGACTGGTCTCCCGACTGGTCTCCCGACTGGTCTCCCGACTGGTCTCCCGACTGGTCTCCCGACTGGTCTCCCGACTGGTCTCCCGACTGGTCTCCCGACTGGTCTCCCGACTGGTCTCCCGACTGGTCTCCCGACTGGTCTCCCGACTGGTCTCCCGACTGGTCTCCCGACTGGTCTCCCGACTGGTCTCCCGACTGGTCTCCCGACTGGTCTCCCGACTGGTCTCCCGACTGGTCTCCCGACTGGTCTCCCGACTGGTCTCCCGACTGGTCTCCCGACTGGTCTCCCGACTGGTCTCCCGACTGGTCTCCCGACTGGTCTCCCGACTGGTCTCCCGACTGGTCTCCCGACTGGTCTCCCGACTGGTCTCCCGACTGGTCTCCCGACTGGTCTCCCGACTGGTCTCCCGACTGGTCTCCCGACTGGTCTCCCGACGTTTGCGTTAGTGTAATGCATGTGAGTGTGTGTGTAAGGAGAGGACAAGGAAGAAGGAAAGATCGCGCGCGGTCCGTGGCCCTTTTGTCCGGGTACTGTTCCAGCATTCGCTTGGTGTTGATCGCAGAATGCAAGGAAAACTACCGATCGTAGCAGCCGGCCGCTAGATTTCTCCTTCCTTCAGACAGCAGCTAAATTCAATCTAGCTATTTAACGAATGTCGAAAATGCTGCCACTTTCGGGACTCGAATCTAGGACCTCGCGGTGATGCCTCGCGGTGATGCCCAGCCACCTGTCCCGCTCGCGCCTTCGCTGCGGCGCGCGTCAACGGCCGGCCGTGCGGTGCCCAGTGCCAAGTGCGCGCTCTCGTTGGTACCGAGCCACGCGCGCGCGCTCGCGCCCTCCGTTTGACGCCCCGCGGGAAGCTGGAGCCTATTTTTTCTTGGCCCGCCTTGGCCCACGCCGGCGCTCCGCGGCGCCCTGCCGGCCCTGCCTGTCACGCGGACGGTTCCGCTTCGGCCCGCTCGCCGGCGCGGCCAAATATATCGCGGCAAACATATCGCGTGCCGTACCAATTGTCAGAACGAAGTCTTGTACGTGCTAAATGATTCTCAAAGCCCACAACTAGGGAGCAGTGATTCTTGTTTTGTAGGACAGCAGCGTGAAACGTACTTCAAATAAGGGCACAGTTTCTAACATGTTAGACGTAGGTACGTGGATCTTATGATGCGATTCTTGTGATCATTTTCATACTAATTAGGCTTTCAGATTTCACTTAAATTTTTAAATTAAAAATTGTGAAATTAATTAATTTTCCCCCGGCAATTGGCTCATAATTTTAAATGAATTAAATGTTTGCTGCCACTGAGAAAGTTATTTTCTGGAAAATATAAATTTAGTAGTTCAAAAAATATTTTTGATTTATGATTGATAATACAGGAAAGTGAATATAATTTCTTCTAACATATCAATTAACACCAGTTGTTCTACTTTTCTATTAGAAATGGGCTATTATCGTGTGTGCAGATTAAGCGAAATGTTTGGATTTGTATGTTGCACATTATGGTGAATGAATCTTGACCGATTACTCTACGTACGTGTTATAAAAATTAACATAGCTTGCCGCATACGGCCTTTGGGCGAAGAAGCTTCCTAACTCGCATATGACAATATAGTCCATTTGTGATATTTTAAGTTATTTTCAATCTTCTTCCATTTCTTTTTCGCGTCGAATGAGATGTCAGCTAGTCTTTAATTACGCTATTTAACTTTTGCTAGATTGTCTAAGCTCTATTCTCTAATGAAAATGAAGATTAATTTATTTTCTGCAATCAGGAAAACAATAACTGAGTATTACCGGTCCGGATGGCCAAGATCGCTAAAGCAGTAGTGCCGATCGCTAAAGTAGTAGTTAATCTATATCTATCTGCTTGGAGAGAAGGCGGTGATCTGGCGCCAGTGATATAGGCAATCTGCCATGCAGCAACGTGATGAGTAAGGGTCGGAAGATAATGCTGTATCAAAAGGAGAAATATTCATGAAAATTTGCTAACATTTGTAAAATATACTCCAGAACTAATGAAACATGTCTTAACAATTAAATTTTATTTATTCATGAACAATTACAAAATTTTTCATTTTAACAATATTGCTTTTTTTGTCTCTTCAGTCTAGTAATCCATCGATAATTTTTAAAGTAAAATATAATGATTTCGTCTGTATAGTATCTATTCCAAAGACACAAATTCTTCATCAAAGATAAATTATCACATCATTCATAAACTGATAAATCGTCACATCATTCATAATCTCATCAATCGTTTCCGAGTACCAGCACAATGATATCTAAAAAAGTTCACATACTGCTGCACCGAACGAAAGACACTCCCACACGTTCTACTGATTCACGTCTGTGAAGTTCACTTCTCGGTTTGAGGAGACAAATATGCATGTTAATTAAAATTCCAAGGGAAATATGTCACATTAAGAAAAAATAAGCAATAAAATATTATTAATAACGTAAATGTAATGGAAATATGATGCATTATCACAGAATACCCTAAATATTCACTAATGTGCACGAAAGGTATAAAATCATCGGATTTCTGTTCGTTTGATTGTTTTGTGGACATTTGATAATTTTTGTTATTAGCCAACTGCACATCTCATTAAGGTCAAGGGCCTCCTGTTCGAGCAGGGAATTATTAATACTTCTATAATGAAGCGATAGGGTGGTGATTGGTGAAAGTTCGATCGCAGGTACATCCATGCCTGAGGCGGGATTCGAACCCTCGATCGTCACCACACTACTGCCTTAGCGGTCTTGGCTACCCGGATTGGCATTTGATAATTAGCATATTATAAAGCTCATAATTAAAAATATGACTTTTCATAAACTTTCGGGCCTTAGTGATGAGTGTTGTCCCATCAGGGACAAGTGCCACCTTTTTTATTAATTAGAATTGATCTAAATTTAAAAAATCTGATGTCATGAAGTTACATGGACTTCAGATTCGCTTTTAGCGACCCCAAAAACATATTCATATTAACATTCAGTGAATTCTCTTGTATGTCTGACCTACTGCCTCATAAACATCGTGGATTGCTTGCTCACAATCTGTAAGGATATTCTCACAAACTTGCGCCCTAGTTCTGGATTTGCATCTTGACGATCGTCCGAAACGATCGTCATCGGAGGACAATCATCCGCCCTTCAAGAATTCATACCAAAGAAAAGTATTGTTTTTGATCATGTCATTCTATTAGGCTTTTTGGATTTCACGTTGGATTTCTGTATCACATTTTTAGTTTAAATCACAGTTGATGCATATTCTTTTCTTAAATGAATCTGTGATATCAAAATATACCGAGACGCTAAAACATTACCTTAGAAAATTGCTAGGAAAAAAATGGTGACCATTCTATTGCTCAGCCCATTGGCACACCGGTTCACGGAATATTGTGGTAGAATACTGCGGAATGGCGAACAGATATGGGAACTTAAATATAACGTACTCGTAAAAGTGTTCTTTCCATGCAGAGCAATGTTTTGGATATAGTTCCTAACATATTACAACAAACCTGTTTTTAATCATTGTTCCATATCCACATTTGGCAATTTCTTACGACTATACTGCAATTCAATTACAGTATCGATTACAATCGGTGCATAAATAATAAGTGTTAAAATAGCAAGATCTTTATGTAATTCTGTCTTATCTAAATGCTTTCGCATGTGGAAATGATTCGTGATTCGAAACGTATGTGGGTTTATTATTTATTACGAAAGGTGAATAGGAATGGAAAATGACACTGATCAAGTAACTATATTGAATCGGAAATACATCCTATGAATAAATTATCATTGCAAGATATCAGGACTTCAAAAAATATGAGGTTGGAAAGTGACAACAGTTTTTCCCTTAGCCTGAATAAATAAAAATTCTGTACTTTCAAATTAGTAAGAAATTTTAAACAAATGTTACACGTTAAGAATTTCAAACAATAGATTCTGAATAGTGTTTCAGAAGTTCATTTTTGAAGTGATAGTAATATATTTATTTACGTGCACAACTTTACTTTCACACAAACTTAGCATTTAGACTATGAAATTTTCTTTTGAATTCCATTCGCACCTTCCTCGATTTTCATATGGCCTATATATTTATGGCTTCACCTTCGAAATACCGACTGTATTAAAGTGATAACGATGACTTTATTGCGTGGCCACAAAAGCGAATATCTGAATCTCATGTCTTGCAGATCAACTGTTTCTTTACAATAAACTCTTTTTTCCCAAATTTTCCACATTACTGACATTGCAAATGTCAAGTGATGTTTTTGTATTGTGTAACAGTTCGATTTGGTGGTAAAGAAGAAACGCGCGGGATTTGTTCTAAAGCAGTCCAAAAACGATGCAACATTGAATCAGAAAGTTAGGTTGGCTCAGGGTAACAACTACTGCCATTACAACGACTGTGTCTGGGAGGTCCTAGGGTTAGAGTTCTGACTCGTGAATTTTCGACTCTAGAGAGCTAGGTCGAATTCGTCGCTGTCTAAGGAATTATTCAAGCGGCTTCTGTGATTTACACTAGGCGAATGGAGGAGCAATTTTCCGATCAAAGGGCGATGGAGCGTGCACATGATCTTTCCATTCTTATTCTTGTTTCCTCCCCTCTCTCCACACACACACTGACATGCACTACACTACCACACATATTGGGAGACAAGCTTGTCTCCCAATGGGGGGTCTCCCAATGCAAAGGATTGGAGCTTGTCTCAGTTGGGGCAGAGCCCGCTGACGGAGATACCTGGCGAAAGGAAATCCCCGGCTAGCGCACATGTAGGTCGACGCCGTCTTCTCGTACTAGCGGGGACACAGCCACATGCAGTGGTACAACATGCACGTGACTAATGTCCACAGCAGTTGACGCTCCCGGAGACAAAATAATTCAATTGGAAAGAACGATCGGCGATGCACTTCTTTAGAAATAGTCTTGATTCAGTGTTACCCAACATATACTCGTAACTAAGTTTTTATTCAGAAGCTACTACGGACACACGCGACAGCTGACAGCTGATTGGGAAGCAATAAATGATCCACTGGCCTCGTTACATGGCAGACGCATCTCAAATTGCTAGCGGTCAAGGTCTCAGTAAAGGAAATATGTAGTGGGCTGAGGATATTGTAGCTCAATTACATCATTTTACCACTACCATCCATTTTGTTGATGCAGTAAATATTTCACTAAAACACATCAACGGGTTTTTAACTAATTTAGAATCGAAACAAAAGAGTTAGCAAATTTTCTGACTCACTAGGAAACTTGTTAAGAAACTGGAACAATGAGTAGAGATTGCCATTATTTTCACAGTTCTGGAGGCAAAAAGAAACAATGAAACATTTAACTGTTCAGAGTGAGAAGTGCAGACTGAAATTAAATCCGTAAAAACGAATACTCCTTGATCTTCTCGTAACAAGGTTGCTTAGTTTTAAAACGATTATGTTATTATTGTTATTATTATTGTTTTTATTGTTTTTATTATTTTTATTATTGTTTTTATTATTGTTTTTATTATTGTTTTTATTATTATTGTTGTTGTTATTGTTGTTATTATTGTTATTATCGAAATTATCAGTTATATTTTATAATTTAAATGAGCTAATAAAAATTCCGGACTTGACAATAATTATACATTTAATGTACTGGATTGCATCTATATGAGGACGAAACTGAAACCTTGCTACACAAATTATGTATTAAGCTGAATATGAAGTCCATAATACTAGAATTACAATGAAATTGATCAAATGAAAAGAAAAGAATGTGGCAATGAATGTTTTATACGCTTATTACTTAGTGCTTCCGGTTATACCATATTCCAGAAATCATTCTATCATTTCGACTGCTTTGGTGGAAAACTTCAACAATTCTATGATGTGGGATATTATACTATGTAGCACATTAACGGAAATATATTCTTCAAATATTACTCAGACCAGTTTCAGGGATTATTTTCCCCATCTTTAGTGTTTTTGTACAGCTTGAAGAAACAAATGTGATGTGATAGACTTTGCAGCTTACAATACAATTAAACTTAATTAATCAAATAATGATTCATCAAAAGAATTGCTTGCTGAATTTTTTATTTCTACTAATTTATTCTACTGCATTGTGTTTTATACTGTATTATTCATTGTAAGTTGTAAATTCTGTCACATGTTAATTGATTTCGGACTATTTTTAAGCTGAATAAAAACCAATACAGAAGGGAAATTAATTTCTGAAGCATGCCTCTTATAATTTGAAAAATACATTATTCCCTACCTTGTGGAAGATAATATCTTCCTCTATTGCTTAAATAGTTCACTTTTTCGCATTTCATAAGGATATTTTGAGGTCTTGTTATTTATTCTTGTCCACACTTCATATTTTCGTGTCATGACTTCGTTTAGTGTTATAAATATGTTATAAATTCTTTCAGGTAATCAAATTGAACAAACCTCTTTTCCTTGCAGGCTTTGCGCTTCGCCCGCTAGACCTCGGACCAGACGCAATACTGCTGGTGTCGTACCCCGGTGAGCTGGTGATGCGTCTCTTGAAGCTCATGATCTTGCCACTCATCATCGCCAGTTTGGTGTCTGGTAAGTAGGTCTCGACCCTTTTAATGAATAGATTACGCTAGGCGCTCTCCGCAGGATGTTCTGCATTCATCGATCGTCAAATGCCGTTGATGAAGACGTGCCAGCATGCGGGATGGCTGTTGTACTTGATGGAGGTCGCAGAGGAAAATTTAACCGAAAGAGGGCAAGACAACAAACCTCTTCTCCTTTGCGAGAGTACCAGAAGGGAGCAGGGGGAGAGATCATTACGCTTCAAATCCCTCCTTCGGAAGCCGAAGAAGTATATTTACAACTATAGTTTTAACTTATTTTATATTGTAATGTAAGTTATCCAGTATCTCACTTTAATACTTTATAAATAACTATAAAATAACAAATAAAAAATTTTAAATTCAGCATAAATTTAAAAAAAATAGAACGTTAAGTGTAACAGACATTAAAACTAAAGTGCACCCCCGCCACAAACACACAGAAAACTTTTTAATGCTCCATCGGAGCGTACCGATCCAAAAAAGCGTTGGGTTTCGGTAAATGAGCTGTAAAATTCTAATTTCACAAACAGACTCAATTTTCACTCCCGCCAATTTATTATTAGGTAGGGGAAACTATCCTACCTAGAGACAGATGTACCTAGGGACAAAGCAAGTTTTCGAGAAGTCTGCGAAATAAATTTTGGATTATTTCCCTACATTGCTATTGTCATTTTTTTCAACTAAACGATTTTGTAGTGTGAGCTTTTTCCGTGATTTTATGAGTGTTCAATAGATTTGACGAGTGAAAAGTAAAAATGTCTGGAATTTTCTTTTGTTTATTTTGTTATAACTAATAATAATTTACAAAAATTGAAGTAGACCTATACTTCCTAGCATAAAATGTAGTTAATTCACGGAATATAATACTTTCCTTCAGGTAACCTACAATTAACAAAAGCCATGTTCATTCATAATTGCAGATTGTCGTACCTAAGGACAGTGACTGTTGATGTATCTAGGGACATCTCTGGGTACATAAATGTAGTATTAAATTGAATTAAATTATATTGGTTTCAAGATGTAATCTGACACGAAGCAAAGGAAGCAACAAAAGGCCTCAACCACTTGTAGAAACCATTAATAGGGCAGTTTTGAATGTTGTCAAAGATTGTATTGTCATTTCGTTGTTCAGCAATAGTTCAGTTATAGAAAAGAACGAATCTGTAAAGTTGATGGTGAAATATGTAAACATGATTCTTTTTTTCAAAATTGGTGCTGCAATATATAAAATTGACATAAAAGACAAGTTAATATCCATTACACATCTGTGTTTGGTTGTTCTTAAAAGCAGCAAACATTTGTTTTCTATATTTACTTTACAAGATATAATCGACATTGAAAGTCTTTCTATTAAATAAATGCTGTTTTTATATCCTATGAAGTTGACATAGAGGACAGAACATTAGTTCCAGAACTAATCGGACAGGTTGTTCTTAAGAGCAGCAACAATTTTTTTCTTTTATATTATATTTATTTATTGTAATCTAGGTTAGTCCCTTTTGTTCAACAAATATTATTGTGATATCCTCTTCAAGAATAGATAACATACATTATTCAGTTGTAGTTCCTTTTTTTCACTTCCCCTATATTGTCCCCAGGTACATCAGTACATCCTTATAGAATGTTCTTTAAAAATATTATTATTGCACATAAATATGCCAAGAAATATGAACATCAATTTCACATCCAAAACAAAAGAGAAAAAATTAAAACATGAAAAGGATCCTTAGGTACGACAGTTTCCCCTGTATCTAATAAACTCCAAAATCACGCAAGACATTGTAATAATTGAAGAGCTTATTTTCAATGTGACGTATCTCCATTTCCATATGTTTTCTAGTTTTATGTTTCAATATATTCATACGCTTCTCCATCTTGCTTCCATATGTTACGTTTAGAAATGTAATTTCTCCTATGTTAAACGATATCCGAAAACCGTTGACAACTATCTTGCACTAGAAGGCTGCATTTGCATGCATTCTCTTCCCGAAAATTTGTGATTCTTGGAGATAAGTCACTAAAAGAAGTCCTCTTCCATTCTATCAAAAACATTTAGACACAGTAATTGAAGAGAAGATAAATTGACAAAAAATAAGTCGTACAATTTGGGGCCATACGATAAAAAAGCTTTATGACCAATGATCTTGGATTACAAATATTGTAGATATTAAAGATATTTCTACATAAACACCTACAAGAAAATATTTCTCATCAGAGATATAAGAAAAAATCAAGAAAATCGCATCAGATCTTTAGTATCACTAGTGTCATCAATATAATTAGCTGAAATGAAGCATGACGAATATGGGAGTGATGTACTATACTTTAAAATCATACGATAAATGTTCTAATAATAAATAAATCAGCTGCTTTTAAATTCGCGAGGGTTTGTGAGAATATTAGTGCAAGCCATCTGATTATAATCTCATATATTGACGCACGTACATTGTATGTGCAACCGGCCATGGACGCGCAACAGATGTTCACATCACTACACAATGTTCATCTGTACATAAATTGCTGCTGGGAAAGCACTGGCCACGGACGTTGCATCCAGCCTTGCCGAGAGGAAGCGCAACGCCAACACGTTACGTTCCTTTGATACGAGCTTGAAAAACCGACAACGAACGGAATGCCCCAATGTCGCGGCCTGGCGGTATGCTGCTGTTACGGCGACCCTTCTAAATATGACGCGCGTCGGCGTTGCGTTACGAAACCTTGTTATATGTCTGGACCCACCTTTAGATGTGTTCACGAGCAGTGGCTGCTAAGCCTTTCAAACGTCTGTTTCACAAACGTACTACAATGAGGCGACCTGGACGTCTCCGCCAATAAACTCCGGCACACGTGGCTACTGACGCCCGAAGATTGTGTCTGAAAGGAACAGAGAGCAGCTCCTCGGTCTAAGTTGTCAGGAAAGGTACCTTGAGTGGGGGATGAACACGTACGTTTTACAGAGGCATGTGTTGCAAATAACGACTTTAAATCTATCAGAAGTGCACCATGCTAATTAATGGGGTTTTCTTCAAAATATTCGGCTCGAAAAATTAATGTAATAGCAGCTTTCGATGGCTTAGCCATCATTATCAGTTGTCTGCTGGATGGAAGCCACAAAACGACTACGACGAAGTAGTCGTTTTGTGGCTTCCATCCAGCAGACAACTGATGATGATGGCTAAGCCATCGAAAGCTGCTATTACATTAAATACTTTTGTTGGCAATGACAACCTTTACAATTATTTCATGAAAGATGCCAACGATAACGCACCACAACACCTATATTCGAAAAATTAAGGCAAAAACTGTCAGAATTACTGTGTTTCTGTCTATTAATGGCCAATTTACGTCAACTGGAATGAAACAAAAAATGTAAAACAATAATTCCGGAGTTGCGTCATAGGTGGACAAAATAATAATTTTACAGCCCAGCTATTTCTGCCTTTGTTTAATTCTTAAAACCAGATATATCAAATGAAAGCCGCAAATTTCGTCTGAAATTATCTGGGACGTTTCCTTACGCATATAAAAAAGGCAGAATGAAATACGAAGTTAATTTCTAATTTAAACCAAATACATTGTTAATATGCATAGATCTGAGAAGTAACTTATGATTTTGTCTTTGGAAAAAATTAAATTAAGACTTATCTTACAGTTACAAACATTAATTAATCTGAATTCATGACACACAATTAAGTTAATTATTAATATTTTAGAAGAATATGAAACTTTCCGAACTATTATTATAAAATGTTAGCATTACGATCTTCCATTCATTTTGATGTAAAAATCATACCAGTGGAGAAAAATTAATGTCATAACTCTACTAAAAAGTAAATGAAACTCGGATAGTTTCTTCCTTTAAAAATCTCCATATTTAACTTATCTCCTAGTTTTCGGAAGAAGCCCCCATTCATTACAGAAATATAACTTATGTCACACATTATGCATTTCAGGTTTTTGTTTTTTGTTTTGTGTTTCTTTGTATTTCTTTCTTAGGTTGAATGGATTTCTATTGAAGTATGTGCCTTTTCTGCAGATATTAACATATGCATAATTAGTTTCTTGATTGTATATTTGAGTGAGATAGAAATTCTCAGAATTATCGTGTTTAAATTTGAGATTTATTGTATCATAAAAAGGTAATGTTGTGTTATTACTTACTGTCATTTAGATAATACCCGTCTGTAAGCGTTGGACATCTTTGAAAATATATTCTTTCCTTCTTGGTAGCTATAACTTTAACAAACTAACGAAAGATGCAGGTACCATTGACTTATAAATCCACATTCAATCATCAAATGGCAGCAAACTATATCACAAGACTTTAATGATTAAGCATCATTAGCATTATCTCAAATTGTACTGAAGTGTGGATAAGAAATAACTCTGACGTAATGCATCAGTTGAAACTATAGTTGCTAAAATATCTACTTTTCAGCACCTTTAAATTTATTCACTCAAAAAAAAACCAGTAAAACAATATGTGACGTAGGGGGGAAAAGATTATCTGCGCACGTTTTCTTGAGTTCCAGGATCCCTTCCCCGTCATTTTAACTATAAATAGTTTAAAGATGAATAAAAATTTAACGTAAATAAAAATAAATTTTAAGAATTGCAAGATTAGCAATATTTGAAAAGTAGTAATTTTCGTTTCTGAGTTGTAGAAAACTTATTTGCATCGGTACACGAATTGCAAGTATGATATTTCTTCATTGCTAACAAAATAGCAATTCGCCCTTACCTCTACTCTTAGCATTACAAGCAAAAGGAGAATTCAACAAAACGTGCGCATAGTGAAGTTACATTTACGTCCAAATGCAAAACAAGAGGCCATCTCATCATTTGGTCAATGGATCAGGGAAACTGGACAAAAACCTGATAGAGATGGGGGTCATTGACCCGGAAGCTGAAGTACATTATTTGTTACAAACATATTAAGTCTTTTCAAAAATATACAATAGAAATGTAAACTAATTCATTATACATCAGTTTTGTTAAAATAAACTTTATTTATTTTTGATAATCAGTATAACCTCTAATTACATAGAAACAGTTACGCAGCAGAAAAGATTTTTCCTTTAACTTAAATTTGTGAACCGACTTTAATTGTTTAATATCATCTGGCAGTGCGTTGTAAAGTAACGTACATGTGTTGTATGTGGATTTTATGTGGATTTCTGATAGTGAGCTGTTGGTACTGTCACTTGATGAACGTGATTTTTACGACGTGTGTTGTAATTATAAATATCAGTATTGCATGAAAAAATGTTCCCTCCGGTAAGTCACTTTTGACAAATATTAGAGATTCGTAAATATATAGGCAAGGCAGTGGTAAAATTCCAAGCTCAATGAAGAGAGGGTTGCAAGGGGAACACGGATGACATTTTTTTCATTTTTCGAGAAACTTTCTTTTGCAATCCAAATGTGTGAGTACTACATGAGTTTCCCCAGAATTTTATACCATATCTCAGGCGGGAATGTACATTTGCAAAATACCGCAACGAGCTGCATGAAGGCTAACAGAATTTGATAGAATTCTGAATGCGTAACATAATGAACTTAATTTAGTGTTTAATTTTGTTATATGTACATTCCATTTGAGGTTTGACTGAATTGACAGACGTAGAAATTTTGTTACCTGAACATCACCTAATTGCATATTATTCAGTTTCAATGGAGAATTCGATTTGAAAGGCAAATATGCATTATAACTGTTTTTCCTTCATTAACTTTTAATTTATTACCAAATCAATTTGAAACTTCTAAAATCGTACTATTTATTATTTCTTTTTTGCAGAGAACATTGTTATCAGCAAACAGAACCGTTCTTCCGTTTTTAATAGACGACGGCATATCGTTTACGTATAGCAGAAAGAGGATAGGACCTCAGATCGAACCTTGCGGAACTCCATATTGAATTGGTAAAGAATTGGAAAGATAAGTAAATAATGTCCTTTCGTGCCAGTCTGGTATTTCTACTCTTGGAGATAGATGTTTAAGGTACGAAGTTATCCAATCTAGGGCGATACCACGAATTCCATGAGAAGGTAATTTTGATAGCAAGATGTTATGGTCAATAATCTCAAAAGCTTTCGAAAGATCTAAATATATTCCAATGGGTGCTTCATTTTGGTCCATTGATGAGGCAACATCTTTAAGAAAAGAAAAATGGCAGTTTCCGTAGATTTTGATTTTCTAAACCCGTGTTGAGAGACTGAAAACGCTTCGTTCTTCCTGAGAAATGTTTCCATTCGCATATAGAAAAGCCTCTCTAATGTTTTAGAGAAACCTAACAAAAGAGAAATTGATCGGTAATTTTTAATTTCATTTTTGCTCCCTTTTTCAAAAAGTGGCTGAATTTTTGCCGTTTTGAAAATATCTGGAAATATTCCTGCGCATAAAGAAACATTGAAAATGTGAGTTAATGTGTGTAGAAAAGGCAGGTACACAAGTTTTCAATAAACAATCCGGAAATTCATCTAAACCAGATGAATATTTATTTTTTTGTTTACTGACTATTCGTAAAATTTCGTTAGTAGTAGTTTCGGAAATAAAATTGTGTCAAAATTTTTTTGGGAAGGTAATGATGTTGAATTTGACGGTTTTAGTCCCCTTCGTGAGTTTAGCCGCAGGACTACTCTCTTCTCGTTCATTATCCTTTAAAACAACATCCTCTACAAAGTAACAAGATGATATGGTCGTATTTTTTACGATATTCCACATTACTTTAGTTTTGTTACAAGCGTTTAAAATATCATGGTTATTTTTCATTTTTTTGTCTGAACTATTACTTTTCTCAAGATTTTTGTGTGTTCTCGGAAGTAGACATGGAAACCGGATGATTCGTTATGATGTTTAGAAATAAAGTAAAGCGTACGTTTGTTTTTACACGGTGTTCTTATACCTTGTGTGATCAAAGTGTTATTTTTCCGTGAAACATTTAATTTTCTCTTTTTTGAGAGAAAAGCATGCGTTAAAGTGAAATGAAAGTTTTGAAAAAACAATTTGTGTCAATGTTCATGTTATTAGTAATTGTCAGAATTTGTGCATCATGGTCATTGTAACCTAGATTAGTAGTTTTTATTTCATATCTAGTTGCGGTTTTGACTATAATTTGATCTATTGCTTTTTGTCATGTAAATGTATTCCGTGTAGGTTCACTGTAATATCTAAATTAAAAGAATGCAGTAAATTGAGAAACTGTCCTATTTTGTGGGATTCGCTCAGAAAATCAATATTGAAATCTCCACATATAACAATGGATTTAAAAGATAAATTTACTAATTTTGTTCAGAGTTATCTCTAGTTTTTTTAAGAAAATGAAATTATCTAAAGCTAGCTTTGTTGGAGGTCTGTAGATGCAAAGTAAGATTGTTTTGAGCATAGTAAGATGTACGACTGTTATTTCAAAAACTTTTTCAACTGCATATAAATTGAATTCTGACAAGAAGATGGAATCAATATCATTTCTTACGTAAATACACGAACCTCCGTAAGCAGGACCCTTATTTGATTCCCTCGCTTTACAATAATATCCTGCAAAGTAAAAACTAGGAATTTGGACTGTATTTAGATCATTTTGAGACAAACAAGGTTCGGTAAAGCGAAAAACATCTATTTGACCTAGATCACACTGTAATGCTGCCTCGATAAGTTCAATTTTATTTGAAGGAGATTGCACATTATGATGCATTATTTGATTTTTTGCATGTACCTACAATGATGTTTTTTTGCAGCATTTAACTGTAGTTGCTATTTATTTATCTTATTTTTCCCTAGAGTGTGTGGTCGAAGGAAGTATCGAGGTACCGCAGTGACAGGAGATGAGGAAGGAGGGGCGACAAATGTAGGTAATCAATAATGGGAGAATTAGTACAAGGATTGGTTCAGGGGATAAGGTAATTGGGATCCAACGAGATTCCGGAGGATGGAAGAGAACTAGGAGATGTGGGTGGGGATGGGTGTTGGACAGGATACTGCCGAGGTTGTGAAAGAATGTGTTTTCGAAGCTCGCTACCGAGTGCATGTTTTCCGACAAGGTTCAGGTGAATACCATGCCGGGTAAGTGTGTTTCTGAGAGACAGTTTAGCTCAAATTTAACATGCGTGTCTCTCACATGCAGTTTCAATTGGTTGTTTGCGTGTTTAATTTCTTTGCACAGTGTTGGTTTGTTGTACCAGAAGGGCAGAGTCGAGACTATAATGTTCGTGTTTTGGGCGGCACGTTGTAGTTTGTCAACATGTTGTTCACGTGTAAAGTGACCACCCAAATTGATGTCATTCTGCCCTCCGATGATGATGACTGTATCCCGTTTGGTGAGAGTTTTTGTGTGGGTGTCCAACTCACTGGTCACGTCGGCAATCCTCCCGTTAGGTGTAAACACACCCGTGACAGAAATTGGATGGGAGTTTCCCACTGAGCAGAGAGGAAATTTGTCGCCCATGGCTATTCGGTAAAATCAGTACCTTTTTGATAAGCTCAGTGGGAATGTCCTTGTTTAATTGTGGGCAGGTTGTGCAACTCCACGTGTGTTTGTTCCTTTGCGCTTGCTAGCCTGTTTGTGTTGGTTTGTGGGTGGGAGTGTCGATGATGGGAGAGGGTAGTGAGGATTTGGAAGGCAAGGAAACTCATTGTCATAATCTAAAACAGAAAATCTGTTTTCAGTCGTGATTGGTAGTGATTGTATTTTTGCTTTCACGGATGGACGGTTGGAAATTTCTGTGGTGTTGTCTATTGTCCATCCGTCTGTGTTTTTTGAACGGCCTCTTCAAGCCTTCGGATATTTCATCTAAATTATTGTTTATATGTGTGAAGGCATTCAGAAGGTCGGCCTTGAGAGGGTATAGATTAGAAAGTGTATAGCGAATACGAATGTATGTCATGTCACGAATGCGTATCAAAGTGCGTGGTAAATATGAGAATAAATAAATAGATAAGAAATCAAACTAATGTAGAAAGTATGTCCTAAACCAATATCCTTTTAATTAAAGTGTATTAAATTATTTAATTAGTGTGATTGATGTGATGTGGTTGAATAATTTAATGCGCAAGAATATCAATGTGTTTAAAGTAATAGATCTAAGCTGCAAACTAATAAATACAATTAGATCACTATACTTTACCTATTGTGAGGTCACGAAATTCACCACTTTTATATTCGACAATTTGAAATACAAAGTTCAAGTTTTTCCGTTACTGTTATATATGAAACTTTGAATTTTGTAGTTTTTCACAATTTTCACCACACTTTCACTAATTTTTTAAAACTTTACGCCAATCTATATTACTTTATAGAGCAAATAGTTTTTGGAAGTCTATAAACGCGTTCAAATACAAGTTTGTCAGTTACACCGTTTTTAGACCAATTACTTCTTTTTCACTGCAGGGACAATATAAATCTCTCTTCAGCTTATCTGTAACAAGTAAACAAGTAGAGAAAACAATTTAACAACAAAAGGTACCCGAAAGATGTAGAAAAGTAATAAAAATTAAGTAAAATATTGGAGCACAGCAAGAGCACGTCAGTCACGTAAGCTAGCCAGACCACAAAAAAAAAGTTTGTGGCAGAGTGTCAAAGTTTGTGCCTTTGTGGCAGTCTGTCTTAATTGCTCTTCTATAAACAGTTTTCATTTTTGAGGGTTCATATATACCCAAGCATAAACCAAGCAGATCCCAATTAAGAATAAATAAAGCTCATTACGTTCTTCCAATGCATTTTAGATGACGACCAACGATTTTAGAGTGGCAGTAAAATGACGAAGCTCATTTACTCTCTGTTTGGTCCATGAGACATCACAAAAGAGCCAAACTCAACAGAGGTTTCATTTCGCAACCACTCGTATTTATAATGAACATAATTCTTTTTTTAATAGTAGAATGATCTTCATTGCGTTTATACTCTGTGATTTTACGAAGAGATATTTGCCTCCCAAGCCATTTGGTTTCACTGTGTTCGTGTAAACATAGAAAAGTAAATGGACGCACATGTAACAGATTCGCTGAAGTTGTTTGTCACGGAGACTGTTCGTTCAGTTAGTGCGGCGTTTGACGAAGAAGTAGTTTACAGTTGAGAAGTACTTAATCATCGGTCTCCTTTCCAAGTAAACGCGGCCGCAGCGTTGTGCTCCCCACACAACCTTCTCCTAGTACCGACGGCGAATAATAAGTAAAACCTTGAAGCACATAATGCATAAAGGCGCCACAGTCACTTCCTACCCCACGGAAAGTTGAGGCAAATTTGAAACTACTCCGATGACGTCACAGGTTGGCAGAAAAGCGGTATCTTCGAATGTTAGACATAGAGACACCTTTCTCTCGCAAATTTAAACGAATTTGTGTCCATAAGCTAATTATTTTTACATTGTCAGTAAACAAGTGAAACTCTAGTCTTTTTCACGCTCCTGAAAAATTTTCAACGCGACATACCTTTTAAGAAACGAAAAATGCAGTTTTGGAGTACACTTTTACTGCTATGAGACTCTATTTAAAGCAAGGAAATAATATATAATTAAGTACACCTACCTCCAGGACTAAAGCGATTTCATTAATCGAAAACAACAGGGTTTATCTTCCCCTTAGCAAAAGATACTGGGAAGACAAATTAAAATGAATTTTACTTGATTTTTCTTAAAATACAATTTTTGGAGTTGCAAGTTCAAATTGCAGACCAGTATTATAGTATGTGCATTAAGTTTCTGTTCTTCTAATTTTTTCCAATATTTTCACAATCCCCTCCCCTATATTTAAAAACATCTTGCACCATATTCTCAGCAATCTCCAGGTTTAAGTGTATTTACATAAAAGAATAGATAGTTATGGATATCATGAAATAAAAAGGATTAAAATCTATTTTTAAGGCTTGAGTATCTGAACTTTTAAGTATTTTCAGATTAAAATTAACGATAATACTAATCAGATGTGATCCCTCCCCTTACCCTTTACCCCTTACCCTTTACCCCTTACCCTTTACCCCTTACCCTTTACCCCTTACCCTTTACCCCTTACCCTTTACCCCTTACCCTTTACCCCTTACCCTTTACCCGTTACCCTTTACCCCTTACCCTTTACCCCTTACCCTTTACCCTTTACCCCTTACCCTTTACCCTTTACCCCTTACCCTTTACCCTTTACCCTTTACCCTTTACCCCTTACCCTTTACCCCTTACCCTTTACCCTTTACCCCTTACCCTTTACCCCTTACCCTTTACCCCATACCCTTTACCCCATACCCTTTACCTACTACCCTTTACCCCATACCTTTTACCCACTACCCTTTACCCCTTATCCTTTACCCTTTACCCCTTACCCTTTACCCCTTACCCTTTACCCCATACCCTTTACCCCTTACCCTTTACCCATTACCCTTTACCACTTACCCTTTACCCCTTACCCTTTACCCTTTACCCCTTACCCCTTACCCCTTACTCTGCACTCTTATCCGGTGCCCATACCCGGTGCCCTTACCCGGTGCCCTTACCCGGTGATCTCACCTCAAATTCATAATATACTATGGATATGTGTGTGCGTGCGTGTGTGAAGAGAATCGCACTGAACCAGCCGTGTGCGGTGTGCGCAGGCGCGGCGCGGCTGAACGCGTCGATGAACGGCAAGATGGCGGTTCGGATGCTGGTGTACTTCGTGGCGACATCGTTCCTGAACGCGGCGCTGGGCACGGCGCTGGTGCTGACGCTGCGGCCGGGCGAGGGGGCGTTGCGCGGCGAGGGCCCCACGCCTGGCGCCGCGCGCGACGTGCGCATCCTCGACAGCTTCCTCGACCTCGGCCGGTGAGTGCCCCCGCGCGCCCCCCAGCGCCCCCCTCCCAGCCACCCAGCGCCTTTGCGCCCGCCCGCAGCTTTGCGCCGCCTCAGCGCCCCCTCCCGCCGGCGCACGCACTCGCCCCAGAGGTCAGTCAATTTACGCTAAAGATGCGACATCGACAGCAAAACATCAATGTTACCAGTCATCGGTATTAAGAATTGAAACATCCATGTTAATAGTACATCGACCATCGACTTTTTTTTAAATATACTGATGTTTTAAGACTGGTTTAGTAACCTCTCATTAAATTCGTGCGCAGGAGAATTTAATTTAACAGTGGCCGTTGTTAATAAATTGTATTTAAGTATTAACTGAATATCAAAAAAATAATAATATCAAGGCTGAACGCCCAGGGTCATTTCAAAGAGTCACTCCTTATTTCACCGAAAAAGGGTACAGGGAAGAAAGGGAAGGCTTTACACTCACGTACATGCCTTGACTGCTTCATGTGCGGAATAGGGGAAAGCCGTTCATACAAGGACGGCATATGGGTCATCTCGAGCGATGGAGTGTCTCGGTACAAACCGCGACCATTTAGTTCGAACTCACAAACTGACAGTGGAACCATCGATTATTTCATATTTCAACTTTTACAAAATTGTGGGAAATTTTAATTCGCGAAGAAAACTTCGAAAACGTAAAAACATCGAGCACAAACCATAATGTTAAGAAACATCGACATTAGTAAATAGATATTTAAAACGATGTTTTGACGACATCAACATCGATGTCGCATCCCTAGTTTGCACGCTTACTCCGTTACTTCGCCCTGCTTTGGCTGTGCGAGAGTGACGTCGCCTAGTGCAGGGCTGCTCAAGCGGACGGTCCACTTTGCGTCCCTTGGCCCAGCGCAGAGACACGCTTCTTGTTGAGAAAGTCCGACGGGAGCCCGGGCGCGATCGGCTGTAGTGCAGTGAAAGGCGAATGGCACGCCGGCTGATGCAGCAGTCCACCGCGGGCAGTCTGACCCCCAATTCTTGCTTTTGAGCAGCCCTGGCCTAGAACCATTAAGGAATTGTTTTCCTGCCAGTCTCTAGTGACATACTGAACCA
The DNA here is from genome assembly GCA_038098605.1 of Gryllus longicercus. Lineage (NCBI taxonomy): Eukaryota > Metazoa > Arthropoda > Insecta > Orthoptera > Gryllidae > Gryllus > Gryllus longicercus. Next base: position 302,093 of record JAZDUA010000922.1, on the reverse strand, counting down.
TTTATTACATCAATTGATTGTTAATAGGTGCTTGTAAATATGAAGGGAGTATTTAAATAATAATAATAATTTGTAAGCACTAAAAGGTGAAGTATGGAATGTTGCTAAATAAAAATGTTTAATATTAAATTTAATGTCTCGTATGATTTTTCCTTTTCATAAGTTGGCAGTACCTCATATAGGTTAGTTGGACTTCGGATCTCACTCTTCGTTAAATATCACTCTTTCTGCGTTAAATATCAGTACACATTGTTTAAATCGAAAGCGAATTATGGTCATATTGTTTGTGCTTGTGTATGATACAAAATTTTAAGTCAGCGCGGTTTCAATCGTACCCGACAAGAAACGGTTCTGTCAATAGCATGATAACATGATATAACTCCATGTCAAACGCCAGAACATACGCCTGCGATGAGTTTTGTGCACATCAATGAAAGCCATCCTTTGCAGATCTGTGCGGCTACTAGGGTGAGCGAGCGGTCTCTCGTTACTCGCTGAATGCCGAAATTGTGGCATTGTCTTTAGTGTGTCTAATATCTGAAGACACAAAATCAAAAATGCTAGAAAATTAGTGTGGCTCTGTTTATATTTGAAATTTTTAAATTTTTACAATATAAAAAAAGCGTAATTTGATATGTATGTATTTTAATAACGAAAAACAAAAATACGTAGTTTTTTAGTTTGCAATGTAAAGAGGAGGCTTGATCTCTATTTGTAGAACCTGAGACTTTACATGCAAGTAATATGGTTGTGTTACCGCCCACGAAGTAATGCGGCTAATGTATTGTGGATTCCTTTTAGGCAAATTAGCACTTTGTGCTAATCCCTGTGGCACATTTAAAGTCATTGGATTTTGGCAATGTTATCATGGGTGCGCGCCTATATGCAGAAAGGGAAATGAGAAAAGGTGAATCACAATTAAGTGTAAAAATTAGTTTTGCTACCCTCACTGGATTGAGTAGTTTCAGTAAATATAAGAAAAGTAATTGCGTGTCCTTTTCTTTGGTTGGGCACTTTCGGAACGTCGTTCCGAACATCATGAAGCTATCACTGACGCTGATAAAATTTAATTTTTATTTTTATTTTGTAAGCGAAATGTGATATTACAGTCAATACAAATCTGAGAAAGAACTCGCACAAACATCTGAGGTAGAGTAAAATGGAAATATGATGCAGCATTTTCGCTTCACATTAATAAGACATTGAGACGAAGACATATCAGCAGACGAACAACGATGGTGCGAGCACTTCGAGAATAACTCTGTAAGTTAATGCTTTTCGTTCTCTGGAAATTTTTAATTTAAAAATGTTCATGAAAAACGGTTCTGAAGAAAACCCGAGAATCTTGTACATTAGAAGCATGAGGAGGATCTGTAAACTTACATTGAAAATACTACATTATATATATATATATATATATATATATATATATATATATATATATCACGAAATAAATGTTATGATAATTATGATTCACCGATAATAATTTTAAATCTGCCCTGAGAATTTGATTTATTGGAATATATTTCGTACTAAATTTATCATGAAGCGACATAGTATGTGAATATCATCACTATTTACATTGTTTTTGCACGCAGTACATCACTTTACTGTCTGGAAGTCAAAATCTAGAAGACTTCCATAAAGCGCATTAGCTGAGAATTATCGCTTCAGAAATTGAAATTAGGAAAGGATAGTTTCATCTCGTTAAAAATGTTAGGATGGTATTGGTAGGCCATGCTGAGATTCAAATGAAAGTGGGCTCTTCATTACCTTGGTATAAATACCCAAAATAACCCGACATAATATGTGGTCATAAAATGTTATTAATTAACTGCACCAAAGAGCTCTCAGGCCTATTGTGTAAATGTAAGTGCAAATAAGGAATAACATTATAGTTAATGACATGTCAGTAATGTTTTTTCAAGTTTTCTGAAGGAATTATCCGTTTCGGAAAGTACACGGCAAACTACATTACTACCGCTGCTCGTATAGTAGTATCACAGTTTAGTATAATACTAATAATACTAGTATTATACTAAACTGTGTTAATACTTCACATCAGATATCCTACTTTCGCCCTTCAATGCGTCTACAAATTTCAATAATATAATTGGAGATGAAATAAATGAATTTCACTGAGACATCGATTTAAACAACACAGGTGAAAATCTGCAGAAGAGTACACCAAATGATTGCATATTAAATTACAAATTAATGTTACCTGCCATAAATAATTGAACAGGGGTAGCTAATGCAATAAACGGACTTGACGCTAAACTTAACTGAAAACGAATAAATCAATAGTTCACCGCAGAGGAAACGCATTCCTATACGAGACATGTCCGATTGAATGCGGCCTGGGTTTCTCATGGACGCAATTCATTCGGCCTTATTCGCTTATTCTCTCTCGCATCGCAAACATTTATCAATGGTAGGGGCTCTAACACAAATGAAGTAAAATGCCAAATTTAAAAATGTAAAATCCTAGTGCGAAAATTCGACTAATTTCAGTCATCATTTGCAACTCTAATGCATTTAGTGGAGACATGTCATTTGTGGGACACTTGTTTTCAAAACATTTGTCAGAAATTATCATGAAGTTAAATATTCTTTATTATTCTAACACATAACAAAACATCAGGCGACTCTGTTGAGCGCTAGATGTTGTTTACGGTATTAATCAATGTTTCTATTTTTTAACTATTAAATTAGTCAGAAGACAACGTAAAACAGTCAATGAAGATTCTGTGTTTCATGCTGTTCACTGGCATTTCATTTTCTGTTTCATCACGGCACTGCGCTAGTCAACATCAATGACAACAGCGATGTCTTTGAAGATTTGGCCTTGTTCCAATGTCGATAGTTTATGCATGATGTTGATGCTTTTCATTTTTTACGCCGAGGAAGTCACCAAGAAAATTGAAGCCCTCACAACCGGCAGTCGAGAAACCTGACATTTAGGGGTCGATCATAAATTACGTAACGCTAAAGAGGAGGGGAGGGGGATTTGAGGCAGCGATACTCCGCGTTACATACTGGTAGGGTGGTATTAGTTTGCTATGCAACTTTGATATTATTTTTTTATTTTTTTTAAAGTTTACCGAAATAATTAATTTTTTAGGTATATACTAAAATATTAAAATGTTAACTAATTAATTTGATTTAAATCAAACATATTAAGGTTATTAGACGTAAATTGTTACAATAAATAGAAATGTTTTCATAATTTTTTTATTGAATCTTCTGAAAGATTACGAAGACAATATTCAAAACTGGTGTGTACTATATTCTAGAATAATTTAAAATGACGCCGTAGACTCTCGCTAATGCGTCATCCACGACGGTGTATGCATGGTTTCTAATAAAACATTTTCTCGCCTCTGCAATCTTCCTAAACTCACACCAATTACTCAAACCACTCAAACTCACACCTCACACCAAACTCGCACCAAAAACTTACCCCAATCGCATTGTTAGGTGAAGTCAGCATCGCCAAGTAATTCCCACTTTAATTATAAAAAAATTTAATGAACGACACAAATAAAATGAATACATATTATTTTTACCGTTCTTGTCTTACTTTTACAGGGGGGGTTGTGGCCAGTGTTACGTAAATATTTACGGGAGTTCAAGCGCGCGTTACGAATGCGTTGTAGGGGAGAAGAAGGGGTATTCAAAATACTCCAAATTTGCGTTACGTAATTTATGGAAGGCCGCTTAGCTCTTAGTGAGCGACATAATTATTATAATACGTTAAATATTACATGTGAAAGGGAACTGTTTAATATTATGCTTTCGTTAGGATTGATATATGCACATACATTCAATATAAAAGACTGCGCTTTAGGAAATAGTAACGTTATAGTGATACATCAGGAAATATTTAAAAATTACTCCTTATAAACACCAAACACATCAATGACTCCTTATTGTGGACTCCATTTAACTTATTGTCACATAATATGCATATAAATTTCAACAAGTGCATACATGCATATACATACACACGTATACATATGCATATTTGCATACACTTAAGCATGTACGCATGCCAATACATACATGTCCACGCATCCACCTACATAAACATGTATTGGCTTTGGTATACAGTAAAATCATCTACATAAATGCTACGACGGAAGGATGAATTGTACGATGCAAATCCAAAACTTTTTCTTCAAATTTCTTACATTAACAAACAGTTGATATATCAGATGTGTAGATCTTAAAGGCAATTTTCTTCAATCGAAACGGATCGACTACTAGATCGAGCAAACGATGTATCTGGCGGCAAGTAAGTAAAATTTAATGAACAGTAAGTTTTAGGGTTTATTTCTCAGGGCTTGTTGATAATCTGAAATGAAAATTTTGTTTTTTCAATAACGATGGGATGGAGATTTCGTTAGTGCCCTATGACCAGCTTTACTCGGAACGCATGCGGGTGGCGTACTGTCAACGGCAGGGGCAGTATTTTTAGACGTAATTTCGTACATTACTGTTTTTATTAATGTTTTTCGTTAAGTATTTTGAACATTCATTTTCAGAACATATGAATTTGTGAGGTTTGTCTTAATGTTTCTACTGAAAATGATTAAATTATGTTACGAATTCTCCAGAACACATTTCGACGAAACTAAAAGAATTGCAATTACCTGATGCGGTGCATTCTTATATAGTGATACATTTGGTATACTCCAAGTGCATCTGATTGACGATAATTCTTCCTTGACATATTTTTCATGTTATATACAGTAAAGGCGTGCACAACAGTTTTGATCTTTCTATTAATCCGAGTCATTTTATATCTTTAGAACAAACACGGTAACTAACTCCATGAGTCAATATATCGAAATTCAAAGTTATATGAGTCAGTGAAAACCAGAACGGTATAAGTGACATTTTATAAAATCTGAGAAATCTATTTGTCAACATCCCTGTAAAATCATTAAATTGTTCATTAAAACCACGAAAATACATTGCCACTGAAATATAACCTAAAATAACCAAGTTTTTCTCAGAATTTATACAATGTCACTTATACCGTTCTGGTTTTCACCCATTCAGATATCGAGTGCTTTTATCAAGTGCTTATATTATGCACTCGTAATTGAAGTATTTTAAAATGAATTATATTTCAGAATGAGAAAAGAAATGAATTATATTTGAGAATGAGAAAAGAAATGAATTATATTTGAGAATGAGAAAAGAAATGAATTATATTTGAGAATGAGAAAAGAAATGAATTATATTTGAGAATGAGAAAGAAAATGAATTATATTTGAGAATGAGAAAGAAAATGAATTATATTTGAGAATGAGAAAGAAAAGAATTATATTTGAGAATGAGAAAGAAAATGAATTATATTTGAGAATGAGAAAGAAAAGAATTATATTTGGGAATGAGAAAGAAAATTAATTATATTTGAAAATGAGAAAGAAAATGAATTATATTTGAGAATGAGAAAGAAAATGAATTATATTTGAGAATGAGAAAGAAAATGAATTATTTTTAAAAACATTTTCAATTGCTGAAGATTAATAACCTCCATTAACGTTCACATGTAATTTTCAGTAGGCGTTTATTCTATTAATGCCAATGAACCTCTCATGGATTTTACTATTATATTAAATATAAAACAAGCTTTTGTGATTTTATCATTTTTATTTTATATTATTATTTTTAATTTATTATTATTATTATTATTTTGTATTTTATTATTATTATTATTATTTATTGTATTATTACTATTCTATATTATTATTAACAGAAGCCGACCTGGTGGCGTAGGGACTTGGCACTGCACCCAAAATCATGTAGCACCGAGGTTACGCATTCGAAAACCCTGTAAGACATTGGAGTTTTCAGTTGTGATGTGACCCGGTGCACACTCTAATACACCTTGTTTCGCCTCTTAAACCTAATTCTTCCCTAATTCCTTTTTCTTCCCGGTTGTTGAGTTTATTAGTCAGTTGCGCGACGCAAGGGATCTAGGGTCAACCTGACTCCTTACAATTAATCTGGTCGAGGTAATCGATGGGCTTGCGAGCTACACTTTTCTGGAGTACGCAGGCACAATAAAAGTTACAGGCTTACGAGTCACATCGGTGGGAATACTGAGAAAATATACAGGTGTTGCATCTGAAGCTATTCTCAGCAGGGGGAACATTCTATAGACACTCGATGGTATAAAAATGCCATAAATAAGAAAAAATGCATTGGAAGCTCCTACCAGTGAATGATCCCTGCATAATTTGTGAATCAGAATACTGAAAAATAACACCAAATGCAATATAATACAACCATGTATTCATACAATAGTCAAAATGTCCTGATGATGGAGAAAACCCCCGGCCCGATGTTAAACCAAATAACAGGACAAATAAATAAATTAATTGTATTGTCTCTTGTATTTAAAGGACATGACGTAGGTTATGTTGGAAATTACTTAATTCTTGCAGGCAATAAGATGCATTCTTAGGAGCGAGGATTCGAGGGCAACTTCGATGGCGCACTTTTCATTGGCGAGGAAGGACAGTCAGAGAAAGGAAGAGGCAAAACATCTGCTGGGCCTGTCGCCAACTGGTAGAAACTAGAGTTCCCTAGATGAGGTCGGGAGTTGACCACGAGAAGTTTGGCAACCTCTTTGAGGAAAGAGAGAGAGTAGCCACACACCGACATTGGGTCTCAGCCAAAGATGCAGGCGAAGATGATTTCCAAGAGTCACCCACCTTACAAATATTTGAAGAAATTTAGAATTTTGACGAGTTAATATTATTGAATGGGAAGCAGTCGTGTAACTGTGCCAAGAAAACTATTTCTACATCTCATGAAAACAGATTATAAGTTAATTCGACATTAGTTTTTATAACGAGGCAACGCTTTCATTATATTGACAATAATTGAAGGAAAATAAAGCTTTGTATCTTCAGAAATTAATGGATCGTACATACTGATATTGCAACAATATGTTACAGTATCTGACAGAATCCCTGGGTTCTACGCCTAGTTTCAACGAATGTATTTTCCAAATATTTCTTATTGATCCGCTGATGTTACAGATCAGTGGATCTATAATACCCGATAAAAATATATATCCTTTTTAAAACCATTTAGGGAGCAGTGTGTGCAACTTCGGCATTCGCTGTGATAATGTCTTGAGAGAGGGTTTGGGAAGTTCGGCACTCAATATGTAATACTTTATTTCTATGTGTAATTTCAACATTGAAAACACATACAAATAATTTTAGAACAGATTGATCAAACATGTTTTTCCTAGCTTACAATTCGTGTTCTCCATAATGTCCATTCTGAAGCACTATAAATAATTGAGAATCGCACTCATATGTTGCCTTTAATATAACTGAGAAACTGGCGAAACGAGTTATATTAAAATAGATGATTAGAAAACAAAATCGACGTCATAGCATACCCGGTAGGCTGACATATCATTTCAAGGAGGATGGATCAGTTTAGAAAAATAAGTGAGAATGCATAAGGATCCTCTAAAAAAGAAGTGAAATTTTCACTTTTCTTTCAATGTATCATAATTACCAGGAGGCGGATTTTGATGACCTAAAACAACGCCAAAAATTATCAATAAAATGCTCGTAAAATTTTTTTAAAATGTCCTTGATGCAAAGAAAAATGACGTAAAAATGTGATTAATACCTGCTCAGATGAACAACTCAGGCTGTTGGATATGTTACTGACGTAATCGAGGATTCTTCCTTTCGTTCAATTGAACTCAGCTCTAAAAAAATTGGTTTGACCTGTTATTTATCGGGCAATATCTGTCTTTAGTTATCCCGAAATCGTCTGACCCGACAATGGCGCTTATAGGCGTCACAGGAACCTGAGACGGATTACAAACAACGGCTGACATCGCAGTTTCTGAGCGAAGAAATCGAACAGACTACTGAGTAATTCTATGGAGAACATTTGTTGCATATTGTAAATATTTGAAACAAGTACCATTAAAATATTAAAATCGATGAAATCAAAGAAAAATACTTTAAAATGGCGCATTAAGGACGTAAAAATGACACTAATATATTAGTCGAAATCTACGAAAAATGCAAAACGTCGTCTAAAAATGGATAATTTCCTTGTTTTAACATTCAAGTAATGTCTATAGACATTGTTCTAAAGTGAAAAGAAAAAATGACATTCATTAAAACCGCCCCTAATCAAAAATAACAAAATAATGATAATTTATGTAACTAGTCAAGAACGCGAGTTTTTGGCATACGTATTAAATATGGAATGGAATTTGGACATACGTACGCCCAAGAGCGGATCATTTCTATTATTGGGGGTATCTTACATTTTCGTTAAGTATTGATCATATACTTGTTATTATTATATTTTATATTATGTATGCAAATGACTTGTAATAATAATATATATTATTCTTTAAATAATAATTTAAACAAACATTTAAATGAATTTTTGTTCATGTATACTTTTCCCATACACATAGAATGAGTTATACACTATCTTACACAATTAATAGATAAATGAACGTTAAATCGTAGTATTAAAATCATATATTAGATGAAAATTCCATTCAGTAAAAACCATGAGTTCACTACCATTTATTCAAATTTCCGCCTAGGGCGTCAACCAGATTATATCCACCCCTGACCCATTCCCCCTTTTAGATTAGTGAATAAAACAATTCAAATATACAGTGCTTAAAAGTATAATAATAATAATAATAATAATAATAATAATAATAATAATAATAATAATAGACAATCGTTTAAAAATGTATATGTTGCGTTAAAACAACACTTGGTGTTAACGAATTATTAAAATATTCGATATATGCAATATATTCGATATATACAAGAAATCGTTCATCAAATTATATCATATTTCATAATTATGATGTATTTGTCATTTATGGTTCGAATAATTGCATCATAACTCATTCAGCCAATCGCAGCGAGGAAATATCGGGGAGGTAGCGGGAATCCGAACAGCCGGCCACAGTTTTCGCGGAATTTGAAATACCCGTGACGTCACAATAGTTTTTGTAAAAATTAAATTTGATTCTTTTATTACTTTATAAAGCTGTTATACAAAAAATAATGAATTCACCTCCTTTATAATGGTGCTTTTTTGCATTTGTACAAATTTGAAAACTGTCTCCTAAAGTCGTTCCCTTTTCAAACATGTACTCATACAATAAAGCCTAAAATTATAAACTAGTTTCATAAAATACTATTTTACTCGCGGTGGACGCTTCACACAAACTGTTATGACCTTATTCCGAAGCCGACGCGTATCGGAAAACGCGAGTTAAAACAAAAACAAAAACAAAACATTGCCAACTGCAAACTATGCCAACTGGACCACGGCCTACCAGCCCGGAAAATCTACTTTCTAAAAACAAAACATGTTTAATGGAAAAATCTAATACCAATTCCGCTTTTTTCATGTCTGAAAATGTGCTAGTAGATTTCCAGCTTTTCACATTTGTTAGACACCTTGGTAACATTCTAGAATGTTACACATTTCGAAAGTAAAGTATAAACTATACGTTCACTGCTACAATTTAACTTTATCATCTAAAACCTTCTTTACATCCTTAAAGTAATAAATATTTACTGAAATTTGAAGTGGCATAGTTTTCATAAGAGACAACGGTCTAACAAAACAAAACATCTCACTTTGACAAAGGAATAATCGGTCTGTCACGCGTTTAATGAGCTTAGAACACACTGTTGCTGTATGTTACATTTTTGGGGATTTCTTTCCAATTCTTCGGTTTCCTCGTCTTCTTGTTTTTAATTTTCCTGCGTCTCTTCCCCCATTTTAAACATTTTCTCGCTAATCTTTGGAGTGAGGGCATGGCCCTTAATATCTCTGCTCCCGGAAACGCCACTGAGTTCGCCAAAGATCTGAATTGCGTAGATTATTGTTTTTAGTTCGATCTGGTAGAAACTGGCAACTAAATATTGATAGATTATCTTAGGATCACTCCCAATATGCGAAACTGTAGCTTTGTTGGTTCATGACCCAGTATTTTGTTTACTTGGCACTATCCCTTTTTTTATTTACTTTGCAAAGCGCGTTTTGCAAAGTGTGGACTTTGCCTCAGGCGTATCGCAATGTACAAGCTGCAAAACAGTAAACAGTAAACGAACGTGGTGGATTTCATGCACGAATGCTGAAAAAATAATTAGTAAAATACCTTTATAGTATACTACTAACCAAACAAAATAACTCGGAAAGTATACTGGTTTAAGAAAAAAATTGTTTATTTAGTAACTACATTTGTACATCAGAAGAATCGCGGGATCAGAAAATGCAAACGAAAATGTATTTTCATTGTCGCTCAATACCATCCTCCTGAAAGAAAATTTAACCTCACAAATTCGATTATGCGCACGTGAGTTCTACGATTTACGTCAGAGCCTTAATTTGGATCATCTCAGAACACGACCAAAATATTCCCTGCATCTATTCCGAGAGCGCTCTCGACTTCTTGAAATGAGTACAAAATGAACCAACTTTGCGAATGCCATCTGGGTATCCTTTGTAAATGTGACCAAGAAGCAGTGTAATGTGTTTGTACCTAGGTCACACCACGTTTGCTTTCTTCTCACGCTTTTGTAATTTATGTAAAAGTAGGTTGAAGAGTGGCTAATGATATTTCATGATATATATACCTATGTTTATATAAGTAAATCCACATCTAAAGGCATGTTTATATTGACATTAACGCATTTTATACATGGAAACGTAATTGATATTATGAAAGTTCTATTTGGGCATGACTAGAATCTAATGTTATTAATAGTAACGTCGTGTTTGTCTACACAAAATGAAACTACATCAAAAACATCGTACTATTTTTGTACATTTAGTGTACCTAAGACATTAAGCTGCTCATTTAGAAGAAATAATTTGTTTACCGCGAAATTTATCACTAAAATTCGTTGTGAAATGTTGCGTAATGGAATCTTTTTGTTTGGAGTCTTTAACCTAAGCTCAAGTACTTTCTTTTTTCGAAGATTCGAATTGTTAAAGTCATTAAAATTAATATTGTATTGTAAGAAACGTGTTATAATGCGTTATGCATCGGCTTTATATGCAATATGTTAATTTAATTCCATACAGGATTAGTAGAAATAATTGCTTATGGTTGAGAAGTGGATGTTGGAAAATACAATTGCTTTATAGAGGACACCCTTATTTGTGGTTATCCGATATTTGTTTTCCTACCAGTCTAATTTCCACCAGTATTTGACAAAGTAGAAAAATTAGACGCAAGGAATATTTTTAAGATCTTTGAAAGAATTATTCAAATGTAATATCAAACAAAATGAACAAGGGAAATCGCTTATAAAAAAATGAAGCATAAAATAATTTTCTAGTCTTAAATTGCTTTTCTTAAATGCAGCGAAACTTTGCGTTTCGCTGTATTATTAACGAAATTACATTATCAAATATTAGTCATGTGAATCTTATGTGATAATTTTGTTCATATTTGCTTATTCCTTCCTGGCTAGTACCGATTTTATTTTTAATAGTTAAATGGTACCAATATAAGGGCGGCTCCGCACATTCGACATTCACCGAATAACGAGCTACCGCTCGCCCAATCCCGAGCTGCTGATGTGCTCGGCGAACGACTGCTTCCTTTGATGTGTCCGAAAGACCGACATGCGTTGGGCAGTGCGTAAGATGAACGTTCGTCGCCCGGCAAATAACAAGCCTCACAACCCCACTACTCGGGATTCGGCGAGCAGTTACTCGCTACCTGCCGAATACCGAATATGCGGAGCCGCCTTAAGGGGATACGGAAGGATTTGGCAGTAAAAGAAAAAAAGTTTTGCTATTTTATTTTTCATTAATATCCACAATTTTCTCTTTAAATTCGCGTTTGAATTATGTTATCACTCTTGCAAATATTTTATTATTTTTGTGTATTTCTCGTTTCATTGGACTTATGTGCTTGTTCCAATACTTTTCAGATATTTTTAATAATGCAGCGTAGGATTTAGAGAAGGATGAAGGATTTAGGAGATATTTAGGACTGAAGGATTTAGAGATGTAGAAAGTAAATTGAAAACGTTGTGAAGCTAACTAAACAAAAATGTCAAAAGGAAGAAGTTATTGGAAAAATGATTATTCTGATGGGGTAAGGTAACGAGTTGGCATGTTTTGAGGGTTGCATCTTTAAAGCCCATTTTCCGGAAGTTGATATTTTTAATACTAAATGTACCTTTCATTAGCTTACATTTTCATTAGGAAATTGAAATTTTCAGGAGTTGTGAATGAAGGTTCGCATTTACTGACACGATATTTTATGATTACCTTAATATTATTCATTCTGAAAAACTTTATTTACTAGAAAAGGAGGTAAAAAATTGCACCATGAAAAAAATATTTTTTTCTACAAAAATAGTCAACATCATTCACCCCTGTTGTTTCCGCATTTGTTGTGAGTGATATATTGTAATCCGTAAAATTTCATTAGTCTAACATTTTGAGAATTTTACTCAAACATTTATCATTGCCAGGATAGGACATTCCGTATCTCCTTAAGATCTTATGCAAAATTGCATTTACCCAACGCTGGTTTAAGACTGAAATAAGGTGCCATAAGAAAGCCCGTTCTTTGGTTCGTTTGCCCGTCGTGGTGGGTGACCCTCGGTGGGGCGGTTCCCCCTATGTCCTCGGCCGGGTCGGGCCGCGCCGCGCGAGCGCGCTCACTCCTCGCCCTGTTGCAGGAACGTGTTCACCGACAACCTCTTCCAGGCCGCCTTCCAGCAGGTAAGCGGGAGCTGCCCCGCCTCCGCCCCAGCCGGCCCCTCCCCGCCCCGCGCGCGCGCAGCCCCCTCACGCCCGCCCTCTGCCCCGCAGGCCCACACGGTGTACGTGCCGGCGACCGGGCCCGGGGCCGCGCAGCCTGCGCCGGGCCCCAACTGCTCCGGCCCCGGCGACGTGACCATGATCCGCACGGTCCAGTACAGGTAACGCCTCTCGGCGGGCCCACGAGCCCACGCGCCCGCAGAGATGCGCAGCCAAGCGACACTGCAGCCGTCGACGTTCGTTGCCTACAAACAGAAGTGGGGGATAACCACGTGGACATGATTCGGCATCATTCATCTTCTCGGGATGTATGCTTCCACTGAACGAAATATTCGTGAAACATTTTTCACTCTTTTGCTAACTCCAGATTAGCGTGGCTACAGAACCATTGTTTGAGGTTGTGATCTATCAATGTCTTCCTCATTCAAGGTCTCCTTTCATCATTGTTGACATTGACTTTCATAATGATCACTTGATATTAGTAGCTGCTTGTCTGTCAGGAAGACGCCGCGTTTTCGCCCTAAGGAAGGTCGCAAAATGGCGGCCGAAATGTAGGCACCTGTTCCCAGGACGCGACGTCTCCCGGACAGGCAAGTACTAACTCTGGCCGCGGAAACCTTCGCTGTTACTTGATATTAGTTTGCTGTTGTTATGCAAGGTACTTCAAAAACAGGATATCCTCCATAATGGCATTTAAAATTTATTTGTTTTGAATTTAGTATGTTTACAGTTAAAAGTATAGATGGAAGGGCTTTTTATTTTATCTTGTGGAACTACTTGTGGTGCTACAACAGTTTGCAATTTTTGTCGCTGTTTTACGAATTATATCCCACTAATCGGTGGTAAGAATTGCGCTATTTTGCGTCAGGTCGTTGTCACTTCATTCTACAAGGAATTTGCCAAACCATTTGTCCACGTAGGCAACGAATTTCGATGGCTCGTGGTTTTCCATTTTTGTTCTGGTAATACATACGCAGTGTGCCGTTAGGTACAATACGACGCTGTGTTACAGATTCTGAGATTTAGAAGAGACACTAGCTTCTTTGCTAACTTCTTTTAAATCAGATAAATGAACAATTTAACTAATAATGTTATCAAAATATTTGTTGGTTTTGATGTAACTTATAACATTATTCTTCTCCACCCCTTTCCTTTGAACAGAAAAGGCTATTTTAGTATTTGGGGTCTCCACCCCACGCATTAAATACTGCCATAGATACAGTCAATGTAAAAAGTGAGTGGACACTTAGGTGTCTATCTGTGCAAACTGTATAGTAGGAGTTATCATCAAGATACAAAAATCCTTTATTTTCACAAAAATAGTTTCACAGAACTAAACCAAAACCTCTGTACTAATGAAAAGATGAAACACTGTTCCGAAATGGGTCGCAAAATGTCTTTGAACACTTGGAAGTAACATACATAACGTTATAGAAAATGAAAGTGGTTTGCGTCATTCTGAAATTTTTTTCCACGCGGTCTCCGCCCTTTACTCTGTCAGTTGCCACCTGAGATCCGCAGAGATAGGATCACTATGATATAGTTCCAAGGAGGGAATTTTCTGTTGAAAAATGCAATGGCGTAATACGTTGACACAATGCGTGCGCATGGACCCGAGAGATATCTCCACAGACTGGAATCCTGAAATCAACGGTACTTGTCATTGTAGACTGTTTCAATGACAGGGAGACTATAAACCGCCTTAAAGTCTTAAGTCTGCCAATTGAGAGGGCCATTGCTTGTGGACCGTGCCCCGACCTTGGCAATTGACCTCCTGGATATCGGGGGGAAAATTTTCGCCAGGCACTGTGAGCAATGCGGTATGACACATGGCCTACCATGGACGTATTGCCCCAAATAAGTTTTTGGCGAGCAAAGTGAACATACAGAAGTGCTTAGCTTTTGACGTAGGTAATGTACATTTTGGGTATGATTTTTGGAGAAAGGTCGTATTTTAAGACGAGAGCAAAGACGGCGTATGAGTGTCAATGGAGAAGGGTAATTGCAGTTTACAGATGGAGTAATGAAACAATTCCTGTACCGTGAAATTCTATAGCAAACGTTAAGTCCTAATACTGAAGCAAGATATGTGGGAAACGACTTCTATTTTCACTCAAATAATGACCGTAAGCATACGACTCGAAATACAAAACTTTGGATCAGGCACAATATACCAAAACAGCTGCACACTCCGCCCCCGCCACTGTTTATAATCGCTATTAAACATTTATTGACTATTCTGTAAACAAACATTTGAAATGGTAAGATTGCAAAATGATCCTGGCGTTAGAAGAGCTCTGAGAACATTAGAAGTGAAACATAATTTCTATCCCAATATGTAACAAACTTGTGAAATCTAAATCAACTAGGCTAATTGGCGTAGTCCGTGCAAAAGGGAATCCTTCAAAATACTAAAATGACGTTGTTTTATGAGAAATAGTTTGTGTCCAAAGACTTTTTGTGTCCCCATTTTCATGCAGTTTTCTTGTTTTCATTAGTACTGAGGTATTGGTTTAGTTTTGTGAAATAATGTTAGTGAAAATAAAAGAACTTTTTGTCAAGATTGTTGTACTTTATTGCTGTTAACTCCCACTGCACAGTTTCTACACCCCAAAACACAGAGAACCCCAAAGTGTCAACCCACTTTTTGCATTTACTATACATTGTAAAGAACGGGCAGGCACGGTTATGCCTATTCGGGCAGTCGCATTCCTGTTTTTGCCGCAACAGCCACTGCCAATCGAAGTTACTACCGTAGCGGGTAAGGGAGGAGATTCCAGAGATGATATGTAGCTGGCATTTCGATAAGTGAACGACCGGGAACAGAAGCAAGAATACATGGCTATTTTTTCTCAAATTGGTTTAATTCATGTATGAAATCAATTTGTACAGAGATAAAATATTTATTGAAATCACTAGTTTACAAATGAATTTGCAATGAACTTTGTTAAAATTTTCTGATTTCTCCGGTCAACACCAGGCAAATTGCAGAGCAGTGTCATAACAAAAGGGTCACGGACCTCGTGCGATCTTTTCTTCCTCTTCCTTGTTCTAATCCTCACCCCTTACTTACACTCACTTACACCTACAAACCTTACACTACCACCCTTGACGGGAGCTTAGAGCTTGTCCCGACTGGCGCGGTGCCTCGCTGGTGTGACGTAGCTGGTTGGCGGAAAAACCCGATGCCGCCGTGTGGGTCAGCGCCAGATATTACCATCCAGCGGAGGAAGATCTCCACCTCGCGATGAAAAAACATTATATATACTTACGGGAATAATGACCTTAGCAGTTGGCGCGTCCGGAAACGTGAATTAATACATCATTAAAATATAATTTCCCATGTGGTGTAAAAATTAGTGTGCGTGGTGATTGCTGTTTTGCTTCCTTATCGATGATTTTACAGTCGTGTTTATGAGACTTCCGGTATGATACGTTCGAGAGACAACGTATTTGATGCAACTTCAACTTCTACCAGTGGTCCCGTCGCCATTATCTCTCGACGCCGACGTCCGCGTGTTTGCCACCCGCTTTGCCCCGCCGGCAAATCTGTTGCCCTTGCTCGCCGTTTGCGTGCGCGTCAACCCCGTGCTCTAAGAATTCCTGAGAATTGTTCGTCCTGTTCGCCACCAAATGTCAAACGGTAATCATAAATCCTAATTTTTGAATCGGACTTCGGGATTCGCCTTGCGGAATCGAGAATACACGTGAACGAATCGGGGGTCAAGCACCAGAATTCTTCAGATGGTTTAATGCAATGCAAATCTTAAGCTTGTCGAGAAATTCACTCCCCAAGAAGAGCCATGTGGTCGCAACTGTAGCTCCCGTGAGCTCTGATCCTGATAAATGTCGGTTGGGCAGCTAATATTTCACATGTATTGTGTAAATGTTTGTTGAAGAAAAATCTTCATAAAAATGAGATGTTTTATCTAGTCTTACAATTGCAGCTGATTTTGATTTACTTTACTGTAAACCTGTACTTTACTGTTTTCCAACCATTTCTTTCACAATTTCCATTTTGAACCGCAGAACTAAAAATGTCGTTAATATACTAAACATTATAAGCATGTTATATTAAGTTATAGGAATGTAATGATTATTTCCTTGACCATGTAATTATTTGTTTTGTTACGTAGTAGTGGTAGAAGTATAGTAATGAGAAACTATCATATCTAAAAGAAAACTGAAATATTTCCTTTCCCACCCGCGAAGACACATTGGGAGGACAGGAAAATCTGATTTCACAAATGATGCTGAAATGGAAGTTTCGCAAGCATGACGGCAGAAGTAGGAAAAGGGGAAGGAAGAAAACGGGTAACAGAAGACTGTAGACAATAATGATGTAAGGTTTCTCTTGCGCAGAGATGGAACTAACACACTCGGCATAATTTTCTTCTGCTTGGTCTTCGGCACCGTCTTGGGCCATATGGGCTCCAAGGCACACGCTGTCCTGGATTTCTTCACCACACTGGACGAGGCAGTCATGCGGATTGTCGCTGGAGTCATGTGGTGAGTTCAATTGATGGATGCTATCCTTTTGTAGTCTTGCTTCTTCTTTCATGCAACATGTGTATAACAATGATATTGTAAATTTAAACCTAAAAACGATATGACATAAATCGAGAATTTGCGTCCTTTACACCTCATCCTTGAGAATAAGGGTTCGAAGGCTAAGGAAGTTTTGAATAAACTTTCATTTTGCCACTTTCTGTGCCTAGTCTGCACGCCTTCTCACTCATTTTGTTTTATTTTTGGATATTACAGTTGTCTTTTGAGTGTTCTTCCTTATATTATACACGAAATTTAACATGTATTTATGTTCTACACTTCCACACACTTCATTGTAACCCGTGTTTCGTACTAACAGACTCTAGCTTCGGACCCTACGATTACTTTTTGCAATAACTATCTAATGAAAAATTGTTAAAAAATGTAAGAAATACTGGACAAAATCTAATGTAATTTAATTATAACTGACAGTCAAATCTACAATTAAATCTTATGAAGAATACATTTGCGATACAAGCAGGAAAAATTAAGAAAAGTGACTTTGAATTATTTTCTGCCAATGAACGCGAAAAGGTATCTAGAGTAGGTGTGATTGTTTCATTGTATATTCGTTTTGAGCCCATGCACTGAAAATGTCGATGATGCGGTGCTCTAATTTAAACTATTTGCCAATATTTATGCATCACAGTTCGCATGATTGAAATTGATGTGTTTTGGCTGTATAATTACATTTTGAAAATTTCTGAATACGTCGCAAGCGAAAGGTATTGCTTGAATGTGCAATGTATGAACTAAAGAAATAAAATGAATTTACTTATTGAATTAACTGGCCCTCCTTAGGCTGACACCGCTGGGTATAGCCAGCGTGGTGTGCGGGAAAGTGTTGGCCGTGGCGGATGTGGCGTTGATGGCTCGGATGCTGGGCTGGTTCGTGTTCACCGTCGCACTCGGAGTGATGATATACCAGCTAATCTTGATGCAACTCATCTACCTGGCTATCCTACGCCGCAACCCGTTCCGCTTCTACTGGCAACTGGCACCGGCAACTCTGACGGCGTTTGCCACAGCGTCAACGTGAGTCAATTTCCAGTTTTGCAAATGTTAACGATATATACCTAAACGAATTTCAATGGGAACATTAATTTGAGGAAATCGTTGAGCAGCAATGGACATCATATTGCATTCTATTGAATTTAATGGGAATAAATGAACACGTGAGTGCTGAATATGCTTTAGTACAGATAAAATGATTCAAGGCTACAATCGAGTGATACAATTTTTGAAAAGGGAATTATTAAATAGGTCGAGGTGGATTCGAATTTAATGAACAAATAATCTCAACTTCAAGTTCAAGGGACCTTCCCGGGCTCAATTTATTCCCAAAATGCCAGGACAATAATTACCAGCAAATAAAAAGCTTTGAAAAGGATGGCATTTGTAAAATATTTTTGAAATAAGATGTAAACATGTAAACAAATTGAACAAGTAATTGTGAAGAGTGAAGATGGCATCATGGTAATTTTATTTCATTTAATTTAGAAATTGCACACACTAATTGTAACTACTGCTTCACAATTCAAGCCTGTCAAGTTGACAAAACTGACAATAGGTAGAATTAATTTGTTCTACTTCCGTAAATATGCTTCTTCTGTTTGGGATTGATCTTCTAAATGCACACAAAATACTAATTTATGGAGAAGAAATTAAAAATAAGACTAATTTATATTATATCATTTCATTTTAAGGCATTGAATTGTTGATATAAGTTGACACAAAGAATTTCATTTCTTTTATGAAGTGTGTTTTGATATTGTGAAGCATTAATTTATTACAGAGTAAGAGAAAGTCAATAGAATTAAAACAAAAACTCTTATTTTTTACAAGAATTATAGAATGGACGGAAAGGTCTTTCATTATTTTCTGCAGGAAAATAAGCTTTGGCAGCTGAGGATACAGATTTTAAATAGTGAGAGACATTCCTCATCATACATGAGCTTTTTCTTTCATCTGAATGAGGCATATAATTTGAAAAGGTAAGTTGAAATATTTGACATCGATCTATCAGTTTGATTTAATATGAGTTTGATGAACTATTGAAATTTATTTTGTGATGTTTCATTTCACAGATATGCTAGGAAGATGTGTAAATATGTCTTTTGCTATAATTTAATGACATGAACACACAGAAACATAAGAACAAAACAAGAAAGTATGAAATCGAATTCAATTTCTGTTTGTAAATGCATGAAAATGTTTTTACTTTTCATCTTTGCCTGTTTTTCAGTTAACATTGCATTATTTATTTCAACGCACATATACAAATATTCATGTGTGATTTGTTTTAGGGCTCTGTGATAAAAACAAAAAAATGTCATTTTCATTGTGATCAAGGTCCATTTTCATAGAAATGAAGGAAACGAGAAGAAATTGAAGAAAGGAAGAAAAAAAATCAAGACAATAATAAAGCTTTTGTAAAAAATCAAGACCATAATAAAGGCAGGAAAATGAAGAGTGGTGAAAGTTGACAAGGGATAATAGATTGACCCATGAAAACAAGAAATAGGTAATAAGAGGGAACAGAAAGGATCATGAAAAATTAGCATTTGACCCCTACAATAATGATACAGAATATAAGAAGGAAAGGAAAATAAAACTCGTAGAATCAAGAGAGAGAAAAAAGAAGAAAAAACAGAAACAAATTAAATTATAAAAAGTTATTGAAGAGAGAAAATATTTAATTTCTTGATTTATATTTTATGAAATCACACTTCTGAGTGAGAGATTGAACTAATAACTTTCAATGACATGTTCCATCAACAGTCACTGAAGTTGTCCTTGTTATGAATGATTCATTTTTTCTTCTGAATTGTAATCTTCAAATTCATACACATTTTTGCAGTACTCATAAATTATTATAGAATCATGATTCACCAAACCCCTGGTATGTGTCATTAAAAAAAAAGCAGTGAAATCATTGATCTTAGCTTTACAGCCTCTCTCTCTGACTTTGTCACAGGTGTCTAGCAGCTAAGTATGATTTTAGAAAGTTTGAACCATCACATGTCACGAATATGCCCTGACCAGGAGCATACAATACTTAAGTGATCTCAGCTAAATGAACATTTAGCTTTTAGAAATTTCAAAACTTGCTTATGATCTTTGTACAAATGAAACAAGTTAAAGTTCACCACAAATGTATGTTAAAGTATCGAAAAATAATGAATGTACTAGGAGATCTGTAAACAGATTGTGGATGTTAATAGATTATCTTAAGTACCTGTAAGAATAATATTGAGCATTTCTCAGTTCATGTGGAAATTAGATTCTAAGTAGCTATGCATAACTCAATGTTCATCACTTTATTAT
Organism: Gryllus longicercus; assembly: GCA_038098605.1. NCBI lineage: Eukaryota > Metazoa > Arthropoda > Insecta > Orthoptera > Gryllidae > Gryllus > Gryllus longicercus. The sequence goes on along the minus strand of JAZDUA010000922.1, from coordinate 281,390 downwards.
TATAATAGAATATTTCATTACATAAAATAAACTAAATTTTTAGGAAGAGCTCTTAACTTATGTAGTTAATATAAATCTTATGATATCAATTAATTTCTTTTATTCATATATGCCTAAATCTACAATTATTAACTATTTTTATGATTTGTATCACCATTGTAGCCAAAGTAATATCTCGGTAATATCTTTTTTGTTGGTTCTAGGTGATTACTTGAACTGGAAAGTTCATGCAATTGCATGCTTTTTATTAATAGTCGTATTTCTCTGAAACTTAAAACCTCTGTTTTGAAGGAAAATATTGAATCTGAGAAAAAATTTTTTTTTTTTACATATAATGCATAGTGAGCATATTTTAGAAGTGTTGGGCATACAAAAGTATTTATTGGCATATTTCAATTTTATGCCTAAAATATCACATTTATTGTTACATTAAAATTAGTAATTAATTCAAACGAGAAATTTCTTTGCGATTCAAGTAGGTGTTTACAAACAATTAAATGAATGACAGTCTGGGCTGGAAAGCAAAATTTATTGCGGGATCAAATAAATAGAATGGATAAATGATAAAATACATTCCCTGTGCACTTACCTTTCAGAGAATGTATCCAGCAGAAACATGTCAAAAAAAAAAATCTGGGTCCATCACATCATGACATGGAACGGCCTTTTGTGATATAAAAGATCTTATCTGTTAGGAACAGGAACAGGAAATTTAAACAAAATTTGTTATGATACTTTGTGTTCTAATACAAAATAAAAAGTGCAGTAGTAGATGATCAGTTTTTAATTTGCACACACCCACTTTCTGTAGGTGTCAAAAACGTAAAAGTTATTGCAAAATTCATGTTTTCATAACCAAATTATGCAGAGTTTTGACACTTCTATGCATAGTCAAAAATTTTGATAGCATATTTGTGTGCAATTTTCAGGGCTTAAAACTTGTATTAACTTTCCAGCTCTACACGTCATCAGTATACATTAATGAAAATGTAACAATAAGTACCTCAATAAATACTTGAAATATTGATCTGATTAAATGGCAATTAAGCATTATATCAAAGCCAATATTTTTTAATAGAATAATCAAAACATTAAAAGGCATATTATCTTTGTAAGCATAGTAATTGTTTTTCACAAAAATGTAACGCTTTCTTTGAAAAGTGTTGTGTTTTGTAAATGCTAAAATATATTCAGTGGTGTGTAGCTAAAAGTAGACTAAAAATTACATTTGAAACTATACTGAAAGAAAGTAAACTATGAGACTACTTTTAGAACCATCATATTCTTTGAAGTGCCAGAGAGGCTCATAATTAGAACATTTATTATTAACTAAAAAAAATTCACAGTACAGTAGAACCTTGGATTGCAGTAACTTGGTTTGTGTGTGTTTTGCAAGACAAGTAAAAAGTTTGAAGATATTTTAACTTGATATATGAGTGATGCTTTGTGATATGAGTAAAACTGGTTAGCCTTTCTTCCCCCTCACACGCACGCACGCACGCACGCACGCACGCACGCCCGCGCGCCCGCGCGCACACGCACGCGCGCCCGCGCGCACACGCACACGCACGCGCACGCGCACGCGCGCGCGCACACACACGCACACACACACACACACACACACACACATACATACATTGCTGAACTCGAAATCGAGTATATAAAAACACATTTTTTGGATTGCATATAAAAAATGAAATGTCTAAAAAGTTTAAAAAGTTTAAGAAGAATAACCTTCACTTCCGTTTAAAAATTAAGAACTACACTCATGTAGACAATAAAAAAAAACTGTCCATGGCTATGAAGTTTGATGCGTCTTACGGTGACTGAAAAGACCGATCCGCGAGAAGATCACCCGACCGCACTCCGGACACTCGGACACTTCACTGGGCACATTTCTTCTTGTGTTTTGGTGTACTTCAACACTAAAGTTTTTACACACTCGTCTCCATTCCAGTCTGTCCAATGCTAACGTCTCCCAAGAATCTTGCACTTGCACTTGCGCTTGCTTCAGCGTGCCGTGGAGAACATCTTTATATCTTTTGATTTGTCCTCCTTGTTTCCTTTGGCCGTTCACAAGTTCACCATAAAGAACACATTTCGGTAGTCGATTCTCTTCCATGCGATACACATGACCAATCCATCTGAGTCGTGCCTGTGACATCAGCATCTCAATATCCCTGCATTTGGCTCTTTCGAGAACAATCTTATTTGGTACTTTGTGGAACCATTTTATTCTCATGATTTGCCGTAGATGTCTCTGCTGTAGCGAGCTGAGAGATTTTATGTGTCTTCTATACGGTGTCCAAGTTTCGCACCCATAGAGCATTGTTGGAATAACCACTGCTCGATATACAGCTGCTTTAGTTTGGACAGATAGATCGTGATTGTCAAACACTCGTTCACGTAGTCTCCAAAAGGTCTTGGATGCAGCATTTATCCTGTATCGTACCTCATCATCAATATTCGCAGTTCTGTTAACTACACTGCCTAAATAGTTGAAACAATCAACATATTCTACCTTTCTGTCCTTTATCATGATATTCGTTTGCGTTGCACTAGGAGGGCAGGACATGACTTTCGTTTTATCGATGTTAATATTTAGTCCAAGTGCCTGATATGCCCAAGAATATGTTTTAAGGATTTCTTGTAGATTTTCCGCTGAGTCAGATATCAGACCACAGTCATCAGCATATTGAAGGTCCGTGATAAATTTCGTTCTAGTTTTAGCTCGCAGTCTCCCCAGATTAAAGAGCCCACCATCAAATCTATGTCTTATTTCTAGGCCTCTTGTACACAGCCTGGTATCGACTATTACAGATAATGCTGTAACAAATACAGTGAAAAGTAGGGGTGCTAAGACACAGCCCTGGCGGACGCCCGTCATTGTTTGGAAAACTTCGGTTGGTATTCCATTGTGCACTACATTAGCACGATTGTTCTGATGTAAGCTCCTGCAAATCTGCAGAAATTTTTTAGGTACTCCAAATGATTCCATGATCATCCATAGGGCTTCTCTGTTTAGAGAGTCAAACGCTTTCGCGAGATCAATAAAAGCTATATACATTTGTGTTTGTTGTTCCTTGACTTTCTCTTGAAGCTGCCTTAGTGTAAAAATAAGATCTATGGTTCCTCTCTGTGGTCTAAATCCGCATTGGGATTCAGGGATAAGGCGGTCCATGTGCTTGAGAAGTCTAGATGCCATCACTCTCGCCAAAATCTTGCCACCGGTTGATAAGAGAGAAATGCCTCTATAGTTATCGCAATCTGAGGTACTACCTTTCTTCTTAAAGATATTTATGATCTGCGCATCCCTGAAGTCCTGTGGGACAGTCCCAGTAGTCCAAATTAAATTAAAGACTGACCTCAGATGCTCCAGAGTTGTATCCCCCAGAACTTTATAAACTTCTGCTGGAATATTGTCCTTCCCTGGGGCTTTATGAATTTTAAGAGCCCCGATGGCGCATTTTATTTCCTCCTCGGATATTTCAAGATCAAGAGATTGATCGGGTTCGTACTTAGGAATACGGTTAATGACCTCTTTATCTATATTTGTCTTCAGATTTAGGATAGAGGAGTAGTGTTCCTTCCACCTTTCTCTGATTTCTTCTTCCGCTGTTAAAAGATTTCCATTTTTGTCCTTTGTAGGGCAGATTTTTCTGTAGGAGACACCATATATTTGTTTTACTGCATTGTGAAAGCTTCGTTGGTCATGTTGATCAGCAAACCCTTGGATTTCCTCTGCTTTAGTACGCCACCACGCATTCTTTATGGCTCGCACTTGGTTTTGGACCTGTTGTTTAAGTTTCTTATATTGACTTTGAGCGTGGAGATCATTTGCTTTATTTTGTAGAGATTGGAAGGCTTTATGTTTGGCATCTAATAGATCTTTAATTTGTTCTTGATTTTCACTGTACCAGTCAGGATTTTTACGCGCTCTTGTGGTCCCCAACGTTGTTTCACTTATCTTGTATAATACATCACGTAATTCCATCCAGCATATTTCCGGTTCACTATTTATCACTAGCGACGTTACCTTTCCCTCTATATTTTGACAGAGGGTTTTCTTAGTTTCTGAGGAGGAAGAAAGCCTTTCCAGATTAAGGCGGGGGGGCCGCGTCTTAGGAAACATTTTCCTGCGTTTTGGTTTTGGTTTGAGCTTCATAGACATTTTAGATAATACCAAACGATGATCTGTCCAGTTTTCTACGTGCGTTATAGCCTTCGTAATGTGTACTTCTCCGAGCTGCCATTTCTTAACTATTACATAGTCAATTAAGTGCCAATGCCCTGACCTAGGGTGGCACCATGTCCCTTTACATTTATTTCTCTGCCGATAAATAGTGTTTGTGATGACGAGATTATGCTCGGCACATTTGTTGAGAAGCAGCTCCCCATTTGCGTTTACATTCCCGATTCCGTTTCTGCCGATGGTTCCAGGCCAGAGTTCGGCCTGCCGACCTACTCTGGCGTTAAAATCACCCAGTAATAATATCCGCTGGTGTTTAGGAGTATGTCGGAGGATTTCTTCCAGTTGTTCATAAAATGCATCTTTAGTTTCCTGCTCCGCATCCAGTGTTGGAGCATAAGCACTAATTACGGTGAGATAGGTTTGATCGGGGAGTTGATACTTTAAGGACATAAGTCGTTCAGAATTGCCATTTGGTAGCTCACTTAGCGATGGAATAAGCTCACTCTTAATTGCAAAGCCGACCCCGTGAATTTTCCTATAGCCGTTCGGGAGGCCTTTCCAGAAAGAAGTGTAGTTGTTATCCTCAAGGCTACCATCCTCCAGAAGTCTAGTTTCGCTGAGTGCCGCTATGTCTATATTCATGCGTTTCAATTCGTGAGCTATAGTTGCTGTTCTCCTTTCCGCATGCTCCAAAGTGTCATTGTCCTGTAGAGTACGGACGTTCCACGCTGCGAAGTTAAAAGATTTTTTCTTGACATGATGAGTTGTTCCAGCAGACACCCTCCCCCGGAGATCCGATCGGGAGGGTATTTTAACTCCGGATAATTTTGCTCCACTAGAACAATCCATTGTGTTTTAAGCTGCGTGTGAATTTATCTAACGACTTACGCTTCCCGCTAGCTTCGGTCACAGTCACGACGCTTGATTTTCCATGGCACAGGAGTCCTGCGACGATGGGTCTTGCGCCGGGCCTATGGTGACCTGGAAAAAATGGTTAGGAATTAAGGATGGGTTGGGGAGGATAGGTCGTTGTGGGACACACTTCGTCTGGCACCTCGACAGAGACCTGTCCGGCTTGGGAGGCCCTACCAGTAGCTACGCTACCGCCGGCATAGCTCTCTGTTTCATTGGTACACGCAAACCCTCGCCACCCGCACGGACAGTGCTACGTTAAGGTGGTGTCCCCAGGGAGGGACACACGCACGCGCGCACACACACACGCACACACGCGCGCGCGCGCGCGCACACACACACACACACACGCACACGCACACGCGCACGCACGCACGCACGCACGCACGCACGCACGCACGCGCGCGCGCGCGTACGTCTCAGCTAGGTATTTTTACTATATAAGGTCCACAGCATTTTGTCACCAGAGCATCATTCTACATGAATCAATAGTTTTGTATAGCGAATGAAATCATCTGCATTTCAATTATTTCTTATGGAAAAACTCTTTGTTACAAGAATATTTCGAATTACAAGCATGTTTCTGAAACAGATTATGCTCACAATCCAAGGTTCTATTGTTCATATTTAAGAAAATAAAATTTGGATGTATTTGGTCCAATGCTATGACTAAGTAAAAAATGGGACCTCTTTTGAATGATTTCTAAACATGATTTAACCTAAAGTAAAAAATAAAAATAAAAATTTACAAAAAATACAATCATAGGAAAATGTATTTGTACTGTGAACAATGTAACAAAAAATTTTTAATATCATGTAATGTAAAACAAAATCGTATTACCTTGATGTTCTATTTATAAATAAATATCTTGAAAATATTGAAATCGTTAATAAATTAGGTTCTAAAAGTAAAAATAAATATAAAAGTTATCAAACTGAAATGGATAAAAAAATATTCATACTCTGTTTTTCCATTGTTATTCACTGTATTGCTAATAAATATTTAGTTTGACCTGAATATTGACTTGATGACCAATATCTGATATGACAGCATAGAAAGAACAAGTTTGGTGATGTTCTTCAACCTATCTTCCTCTATTTCTTTTTAAAATAGTATCATTTAGAAATTTTCTGAAGAGATCTTTCTTTTAGAGAGTTATGGTAAATAATGTATCTCCATGAACACCAGATTTGATTTGATATTCGGGGCTGTGGAGGTGTGAAAATGGATTTGGGATTATTATAAGAAATGCACTATCTGGAATCAGGCCATATGCATTTGATCATTATCTTGCATCAAATCCAACTGTGTGTATTGTAATGATTGAGTATTGTGTGGATTATGATAATTCTTGAAAATTTCTTTTTTTTTCATCAAGAAATGAAACTTCATTTCTGAATTCTATAGAACAAATCTTATCATGATTTGTCATTCTACAATTTTTTCATCTGTTTCCTTCATTAATGAATTATTTTTGCCTGGCATTTGTACAATGATATTCAAAACTACACAAAAACTTCTAAATAGGGATGACCTGATATTAATTTTAAAATCGGTTTTTAGTTCAACACTAATTTTTGCAGCACTTCTAATTGGGTTATTTGCCAACTTTCTGAAATATAGTTTTCTCACATAATCGTGTAATTAGAAGAACAATCGTTCCCATCCAAATTTTTCACAAATTTTTCTCTCTCCAAATCTGTCATTAATTATATGAATGGTGGTGAACATACCTTCCTATAATTTTAGATATTTGAGGTAGCGCCAAACAAAAATTATGAGCCACTAATGATGATTCTTCTCTATTCATCACGGTTTCCATCATTTTATGGCTTATTTTATTGATTATTTATTATTATATGGTCATAATAAGTGAAAGAGAGATGCAGTTCTACTCGGTCACTAGATTATGTTACTGAAATTAGAATTGCAAGCAATTATGTTAAGAAAAGCCTTACAAGGAATATACTTGTATGAATACTTAATATAAATCTAGTAGAAGCACCCTTGACAAACTTGTCTCTTTGTGACCACACTTTTTAACAGTTCTACCTTGTGGAAACATTATAACGCACAGTCATGTCTTTTTTATTACTAAGTCTCTATTCTAAGTTTTAAATTGGTTTGTTTGTACATTATAGCCTATAAAATATCAAAAATTTTAAACATTGAGATGTAGAATAAATTTTCCTATGAATGTAGATCAGAGGCAAATAAGAATTTTCAAATAAATCAAATTTGCAGTTTAAGATCTATTGTTATTCACATCAGTATTGAGGTCAAATGGCCAAGTCAGAGAGACACTCTGTTGATATCAATTTTTTGTGTGATACCAGTAGTTGAAGAGAATTTTGCATACTACAGTCTCTTCTATGTCCTTGAGACAGCTCCATACATAGGCGATCTTATCTCACTGGTGTGTTTCCTGGGCAGGACCATGGTGGAAAGAGACCATCATCGGCATCATCTTTCCATCATGGGCAGGACCACACTCCAATTTGAAAGTTCAGTTCGCAATCAGAAATAACTGCTACATAGAAGAACTTTTGATTTTGGTTTCTCCAGATTTTGAGCCTGTTTGAATGAAAATCGATAGAGGCTTTGGCTCGTCAGAACCAAGTTACATTTTTTTTCAGATGACGATTACCAGTGCTGCTGTTGCTGTGATAACTGAAGATGTGGTCTCTGGTACATCTCTGATAATATGATTTAAGATTGGATCTATAAATACATATTTATTACGGCAGGTGAAAAGAGGATCAACAAGAAGAAAATGTATGCTGTGCATATTTCATGTGTTACTGATATTCAGATTTATCTGGTATATTTCTGGAAAATATAATGTCGATAAATGTTAAAAATTTATGACTTGGATGACCATGTATTTTCCACAGGCATTATTGTAGGTACGAACCAAGATGTAAGAGAATTCTCTTTACATCGTGATACGAATTGACTGTTTTATATTCAGAGAAGATATGGTGTCACAGCCATGTGATTTGAAGCTCATTTACTCCTTTCTGAAAAATTTGGTTGCGTAATAAATAATAAGTAACTTTAAATAATCATAATAATAATAATAATAATAATAATAATAATATAATAAACAAGAAATCTTATAGATCTTCGACATCATAAATTGTATATTTTTACATATTTTTTGTGCTACTAATAAAACATTTCTATTTTGCAAGCTTATTCCACTTCTTATCCTTTCTTCACGCTCTATCTAGGCACCATATTGTGTTCATTTCCTGTCATAATTTGCTCAGTTTATATTTCATATATGCAACTCGCACCAATTGCTCTTCATTTTCCTTTCTTCTGCCCTCTTCATTTTCCTCTTTTCTTTCTTCTCTTTGCCCTTTTTGAGCAGTATTGTCCTTCTCATTTCCTCCTTTTCCAAATTTCAAGCTTTCAAATCTCTTACTCTCTTGTACTCCTCTAACCCATCCGCTTATTACAAGTTTCCTTTTGCTGACAAATCGTCCACCCACTGATCCTTCTTTCTGTCACTCTCTCATTCGACCCCTCATTCATCTTTCTCCCCGGACCCCTCTCGTTCGTTTCCTCTTTCTCATCCCTACTTCCTGATGTGTGTGGGGCCTGCTTCCTCCCTCTTTTTCTTTCCGCCCAGTCACCCTGTGCCCCCGGCCTGGGCTCCATGACGGTGTGCTGTGGTCAATGATGTATTAATACACAAGTAGATTAAGGGCAGTGCTTAGGGCCCCTGCTGGGTAGGGCCCCATAAGTTTTTTTCACAAAATTAATTCATAAATTGTATGATGATTCATAAATTCATCAGAATTCAGAAAAAATATATTAAAAAAGCTATAAAAAATTGTAGACGAAAGTTATTTTAAACTACATTTTATATTTTTGGGTGACAGATTATGTTCAAATCTGGCTAATTCGCAAATTTGCCGGTTAATATTTACGTTATTTAAAATGGGTGGATTTATGCCAGCCGGATGACTTTAGCACCAAGTAGAAACATCAACGGAGCATTCTTCGAACTTCAGTCTAATGATGTGAATATTAGCCTGTAGGAGGTGGATATTGTAGCTGAAGTACATTACGATGACGAGGAATAGCAGTATGTGATAATCGAACAGACTGCTGGTGGGAAATGCTTGAGGATACCGAGAGTAAAGACGTGTGGTTTCGAGTTCCAGTGTATCAGTTGTATATTTCGATTTACACTATACCAGCGAACTTGACGTAACCTCGCGGAATACCTTTGTGGGCGCTTCGCTACGCATTTCCGAGTTGGGGCGACAACGCTCCGGCCTTTGGCCATCGCGATTTATGGCCTGAAGTCTGTGCAGCGCATAATTTCAAATGCCTGCATGGCACCCAGAAACCAGCCTACTTCTTGCGAACCGCAATTCACCTCGTACCGTACTCGGACAGCCTCCTTACTTTAGGCCAACCTGCTTGTAGCGACACTGGCTGTCGCACACTTGTGGCAACAATGCCAACACTAGCAGGTGTTGAAATTATGCTCTCCTCGTCAATCATTCAGCTTTATAGAAACCATTTGCCTGATGTGGGTTGTAATTGGGTAATTCACGATTTAACCATATTTCACACTTTGGCTGTAACATATATTTAAATTATGACTTGAATTTTAAATTTGTAAATTGAAAAGTCCCAGTTTTGTTTCAAAATTGTTTTGATTACATACATTTAATATCCTCTCTTACTCTCGAATAAGATTGTAAAGTGCGAATTAGCCATTTTGGCACTTAAGCTGTAAGATGTATATTTCATTTAGGACTTGAATTTTTAATTTTTGAACTGACAAGTTCTGGTTTTATTTTCACAACGTTTCGGTTCCTTAATCGGATGTTTTAGTCTTTTTAGCGGAGGGAGCCTTCGTTGGGCCCTGGCTGCGGGGGCGGAGCGGGGCGCGGGCGTGGGCGTGGGCGTGGGCGTGGGCGTGGGCGTGAGCGGGTGCGCGTGTGCAGGGCGGCGGCGCTGCCCGTGACGCTGCGCTGCATGGACCGCGACGCGCGCATCGACCCCCGGGTGTCGCGCTTCGTGCTGCCCATCGGCTGCACCATCAACATGGACGGCACCGCGCTCTTCGTGGCCGTGGCGTCGGGCTTCCTCGTGCAGCTCAGCGGCGTGTCCTTCTCCCTCGGCGACGCCATCACGCTCTGGTGAGTGCCCGGCGCTGCCGCTGGCCCAGGGAAGCCCTGGGGCGTCCAGAAGGGGGAGGGGGGAGCCGGGGCAACTTGTCCCCGGCCCCGACTTAATTGGGGCTCCGATTTTTTTCACACATTCAAAAGATGAAAAATATATTTATCTCTAATCTAGATTTATCGCTGTAAGTTATTTTAGATCCATGGCGAAATGAATTATGTTTATGAATTGGGGGAGCAGAGAATTTTTCTTTGAAATAAGGGGCCCCCTTGGATCAGATGCCCCAGGCCGCCGGTTTTCTCTGGGTGCCCCTAATAAAGCCCAATGCGTCTCGTCCTTTTTCTTAGAATTTGAACATTTTTTAAAATTATTTTTTCTGCACCTTATCTTTCTTCAAATTTGCAAGTTGTGTATTTCCAAAATGAAGTCTATCACATTGTGTGTGATGTTACGATCTATGACATCTCGAATTTCGGTAAGAACCGTTGTGTACAGTTGAGCACCAAAGGATAAGAGTATAGTCTAAATATATCAATTTAATAGATTGAAAGAAATAATAATATAAATGTGTGTTTGCGTAATTTTTACAGTGGGCCACATACTACCTCGTTTGCTTTCTCTAGGCACCCAGTCTGCGCCAATAACCTCCAAACACAGTTTTTTCAGAAGTCAGTCAACCCTAGAAACTTTAGTACATAGTGTTTTCAGAGAAAAATGCGGGAAGAAACAAAGAGGTCTATAGGAGTTGGGGACTGCAAGGCAAAATTGAATAGGCTTATTGAATAGGCAGGTGTAATGGAAAAAACCTCCCTTTTTCTAGTGAGAATACTGAACTACTAGTTTTTGTGCATTACCTATTAATATTAAATAATGTAAAATGATCTAAACTATTATAATACGAAATTGCAATCAATGCGACTTGTTTACTAATGGAAAAAGAAGTATCAGTCGCATAAAATATTAATTAGCTTCTCGTACGGAAAATCTGCAGTCTGCAAGTAAATATGTCATATGATATAACGTAAGCTAATGAGAATAATAGTTTAGGAGTATTAGAAAAATCGATACTTTCAATGTAGTTCAAATCGTTGCAATTTCTAGACAAAAGTATATAAAGTACACAACACAGAATATTCATGATATTCATGATTGCGACCACGTACCAACAGTGTACATCATTTATCACTTGATAGTGAAAAGATCCCCGCGTCCTTCCTGTCAAACATATGTTGCGGGGACACCGCTCTTACTCGTACCTTAACGCTCTCCTGGAGTTTCCGACATGCGTGTGTTCCTTTGCGTCGTGTCAGGGAAAAGAATGAGAACAAAGGAAGAAGGATTACGTACTGTATGCATCATCATTTTTCGATTGCTTTCGGTTGCTATTGAGGTAACAGCAGAAACAACCTATTAGAGGAGCCAGCTTTAAGGATTCTAACTATACATTTTCTCGTGCCAGCTATTTACATAGTCTCAAAAACTTCGGAAAAGATGTAATTGAGGCATTCAGGGAACTTTAATGACGCCTCTACGCAAAGACGTAAACATTTCATAGCCCTACTAATGCCTTCCTTCGTGATGTCATTGTGGCGATAAGGCTGTCTTCATCACGCTGTCGCAGGAAGTCAAATTCATGACTAAAATGAAGATATCTTACATTGCGACTTCGACAACTTATGAACAGAAAATTGATAATTGGGCTCCGTTTGTACATCTATGTTTTCAAAAGGAATGATATACGCTTGAGAAATTTAATTATTTCCACAATTACCTTAATTCTAAAGAAGTGTCTCGTAGAGAAGACGAAATAGCTGTAATGACTTCAGCTGCTTAACACAAAGAAAGTAACAGAAGTTCATATACGTTCTAGTGGAAAATATTTCTGAGACCACTATCAGGATGTGCGATGTAAAGCGTAAAATGTTACGTGGAGCACACATACGTCGCACTTTCCTGAAAACTGTTGTGAATTAATTCCCGTAAATAAAATAAACCTAATGATATTTACATCATAGCTGTAGTGTTGCTTCTTTTTTTTCTTGAATTAATGCTTTATTTTACGTGGCGAGACTCGGGCCGTAAGGTCTGCTCTTCGTCTGACCACGCAGATTTCGTTACGCTCCTTTCACCAACTACCAGAGAAAGGAGGTATTTCTTGGGCGAGAAACAGGCGATTTGAACTTAGGCTTGATCTTTTGCATGCAAGTAAATCTACTAACATGGGCCAACCGGCTTTACTTCCCCTCCGAAGGAAGGCGTACGAAGGATTTTTTCGCCCTTAAAAATCCACGGATTCGATCGGGTTTGAACCCGCCAACTTGGGTATAACAGATCGATACGCTAACCGCTACACCATCGCCGCGCGCTATTTTCTTAATCTATAAAATACATAATGATTTGGCTTTAACATTTCATTGTTTAAACTTTTGTCACAGCGTTACATAAGTGTAATAAATACGAGTTCGTGTTGGCTTGAAGATGCGAATGACACAAAATAAATGAACAAACTGTTTCTTACTGGCACAAGAAAGGAGAAAAAACACAGGGCACGAGTACGCCAGTTTTATAATTAATTGCATTCCTGAAATTTTGATGAAGAAGACTTCTATAAACATTAGTGTTCTGGACAATACGTTTTGTCAGTTTTCCCGCTTGCGGTAAATTACAATGCTTGCTGAATGTGATCTGAAAATGGGTACAATTTCTTTACATCGAATCAATTACTGCTCTTGGTACAGTATGAACTCGGTAAACACCAAAAACGTCACAGTTTCAAAACGATGAATTTTTAAGACGTAGCCTCGTCATATGCAACGCATTGAATCATTTTTCCAAGCGCTTATAACGCACCTTAATTTGTACAATACCGACTCATTTTATCCATAAGTTACAATTCTTAATTTGAATTAACAATTTCAAGCTAAGGTTACACGGCTCAAGGTTACACGATGGCTGAGCAACCTCTCGTCAGTCCCTGGTTAAGGGCGTTGCATTGTGAGAACATGTATAACAAAATTTTATTCCATCAGGAAATCAATAAAAATGGCCCTTTCCCCACCAGCAGACACACACGTCCGATGACACCTCGCTTTTCCAAAACGATGGACACGCGCAGGTTACCCGATTGCTACTTCTACACGTCGCTTGAAACCCAATATGACATGCACATCGGTCTTAAATAAATTCAACGGTACATGAATTTACTTACAAACCGACCATTTGTTAATTGAATGGTGCTCATGTTTTCTATGGCCATTAAATAGTTGCTGAGAGGAGGCAGCCAATAGGGAGAGCCTCAGAGCTTAGTTGTCTTAAGATACTGAACCGATCTTAATGATTGCGAATATTTCGAATTCGCTGGTGAAATGTAATTTTTAACATAACCCACTAAACAAATAAATCGAAACTATTTCTTTGCAGAAAAGTTACATATTAAAAAAAGTACTTTTATATTACTCCAAAATTAAATTTATTTTGAGTTTTGTAGATATTCTTTCCGTGGATTCCTGGCGGTAAGAAAGAAAGTGATCTGAAGAAGTGCTAACTAAAGAATTTCTTGTTTTCAGTTTGGCGGCAACAGCTGCCAGTTTTTCCTCAGCCAGCGTGCCGAGTGCTGCGCTGGTACTCATTTTTATGGTTCTGGCTACCCTAGATGCACCGCCGAGTGATGTGCCACTTCTTTTTGCGGTCGATTGGTTCGTGTAAGTACAATTCCATTGAAGCAATGTGTTTGATTTTCTGAGAAGTGCGAACGCTAATAATGCAAAATATAGATAGCTAAATTGAAACTGTTACGTCTGTGGTTATCTAAATGTACTAAAGGGCAATGCGGAATACTAATTTGTGTACATTGCTATTGAAAATTTTATCTAAAAATCAGACTACGTTGCGTATTTTAAAAGTCAAGTGTTGCAGATTACATTTTAGAGCTTATGCAATTTAGTCTGAGTAGATTTCTCCAGTAGTGGAGAAACAAATTGCCTCGAGTGAATCCTTGAGCCTAATTTTGCACCACTTTGAATTTGCTCGCTTTTGATTTGTATGGCTTTCGGATTTAATCTTGGGTATTGTAGGACAGTCACGAAGATTCAGAGCAAGTTTGGCATTTATTGTATTCCCTAAGATTTTTCGTAGTATCAACACAATCGAACAATATTGCACTTAAATTTGTTTAGGCTGAGCTGCGAGTATTTAAGCAAGTTGCAGGCAACATAGGCAGCACATTTGTATTAATGCATGCACAAGTGTCCGAAAACAGCGTTAGAAGTGCCTAGCGCACGCGCAGAGTCATCAGAGAGATTAGGAAGGAGTGGGGGGGGGGGGTAGACGGCCAGTTTTGGCTGCAGAAAAAACTCTCCCGAATTGTGCATGCTGTTCTGGGGTGGTGGGGTGAGGAAGACGATGGCACAGACGCATGACACCTTTAATGAACTAATTTTTCAAGCAGCAAGCAAGGTGAGAGACAGCTGCGGTGCGTTATTCGAGTAACGTGGCTACCCCCTCCCTTCATGTTGCGGGCTTCGAGTCCTGATTTTGCGTTGTTAATGATATGGTGGCAGGCAGTTCTAATCATCTGATGGATCCGCACATTTCTAATTCGGTTTAAGAGCGTATAAAACTCTAGTTTGTACCGTTTTACATACCTTGTATTGTCGCGAAAATGCTATTACCGTTGTACGATCTCGTATGTTAACTGCAAAACCTTTTTCTTTGTGGCGTGAAAAAGATGAGTGTAAAGTGAAAAATCTGCGCCAGATTTGCATGTTAGAAAAGGTACGAAATGTCCAGATAAAAAATGTGTGCACACATTTAAAACACATTTAAATGTAATTAATGCAAACTCCCGTGCAGCAATTTAAGGAGAATTACCCCAAAAAGCGAGAAGCGCTCAATGCCCCCCAATGGGTTTGGAGGAGCGTTGAGTCTACCGCATCTTTCACTACTTTGCCATAAATTAGACATGATTATACTTTGTATTTCAAAAAAAAATATTTTAGCTAATCGTCGTCACAGTGGACATGTTCTAAGTTGTTTCGAAATAGACGCAATAACCTTCGGTGTTGAAGCGCCGTCAGTCGTATTCATAAGCCTTTATATTTTCGAACGATAGTGTAGGAGTGACGTGGCGGTTGGTGTTGCAGAGACCGCGTGCGCACCACCAACAACATGCTGGGCGACTGCTACGCGGCGGCGGTGGTGGAGCGGCTGTCGCGCGCCGAGCTGGCGGCTGCGGACGCGGAGGCGGGGCCGGGGGCGGGGCCCGGCGTGGCGTCGCTGGCGAGCGACGGCTCGGGCCCGCTGCTGCCCGTGCACGGGTGCGTGGGCTGCCCGGCGGACGAGGACGACGAGGAGGGCGGCGGCGACGACGACGCTCACGAGACGCTGTCCGTGGTGGTACACGCGCCCGTCGCCGCCCCCACCCCCGCCGCCTTCACCCCGCGCGGCTTGCTGCGCGCCCCCACCGACGCCCCCGGCTCGCCCCCCGCCCCCGCTCCGGTGCCCACCCCGCTCAGCAACGGCGACGCCCGCCACGCGTAGCGCCCGCTCGCCCGACCGCCCGAACGCCCGACCGCCAGCACGTGCGTCGATGGGGCAGAGAAGCCTTCCAGTAGCTCAGCTTGGACTCTGCCCCTGCAACCGAGCCCCACCTGCCCTTGTCCAGCGATCGGCGGGACTGCTGTTTCCTAAGCAAACGTTTTTGTCGAGAGACGTGCAGCTGCAGCTTGTTCAAGACTCAAAACTTTGCCATCACTGATATAAATCAAACGTCTGCACCAAAGTCGATGATCCTGGAATGACGTCGGTTTTACTACTGATGTGACATTTCCACTTTGGTCAGGGCATCTCTCTAGTAAAAGCTGTTGGCATGATAAATGCAATATTTCCTTCATCAGGCGGTGCCCCTTCTGAGTATTGGGCGATTTGTCATTTTGTCTATTAGTCCCGCTAAACTTCGAAGTAAACTAAGGGGCTTCTGATAGTCATGAAAGAAGAGGCCTAAACATTTTGCGTTGGATTTGTTTTTATACGGCGGGTTGGATTTTAATACCTCTAAAATAGATTAATAGAAAACTTTAGAAAATCTTACGGTAATGTTTTTATTATGTTAGAATATTTGAAATTTTCAAAAAATGAAATGTGCCACTATTTTTGGTATTTCACATGCAACGATGCTTGCCAAATTTGCGAAACAAAGTATCGATTTTAGATTCAAATCAGTGTTAAATTGAAAGTTTAGAAGGATTATAAATGCATACACATTTACCAGGCAGAAACTTCTTTTGAGATGAGTTCATAAATGATCATCATGTGTTTGACGGGTCCAAGAAATATTTAAAGATCTTCTACGAGACCTGAATTGCACATATCGTTGATAAACGTGCTTTAAAAGTCCTAACGTATTAGACTTGTGTTAAAAAAATTCCTATTTTAATAAAGAATTGAAATAAAGTTTTAACATTTCCAATATTGCTTACATACTAATACCTTGATTTAGAAATTATTTTCATTAATACTTTATAGTGGCATGTCGGGATATATTTCAATGTATCAATTAATGTTAAGAAATTGACAACAGACTGACGTTCACACAACCATTTTAACTGTGGTTGTCACGCTGTCGATTCTCTCTCTCATTCTCTATCTTTTTCTTTCTCTCTCAGGATAGGTCCCATATCAAATAACAACAAACAACTTAACGCGGAGATCAAGAACAAATTACAAGTAGGGCCGAGCTCATCCCCTACCCACTCTCCGCATGAATTCAATGGAAAATATTTTGCGTTTTAAAAATGCTTTCTGATAAAATGATACTGGAACATCAGTATCTAGAACCTAATACAAGAAACACATTTGTGCATGATTTTAAAGCAGTTAATACAGCTGTGCAAGTTCAATTTTGGGTATTTCAATGTGATATCACGTGTTTGTAATGAGGTTCTAAATTATATTTAGTGTTCAGTATACTTTAAAAAAGTAACAGACCACCCAAATTACATTTCACATCTACCTGTGATCAAATTGCGTAAATGTCTTGTTCTATTAAATTCGTATATTTTCAGAGATTGTGGATATCTGTAAATGACCGTTCATGTTTGAATTATTCCTCTGTCTCGAATTACGATCCTCTTCAAAGCTCTTTGATGATTGTGTTCAGAAATAATTCACTTTCGCAAAATTAGCGTGCCTAAAATTTTCTGCAAAATGGTAGCTAACTAATTTTTTAGCATCGACATTCCGAACGCCAAATCAACATAGCTTCCGTTTTACTACATTCTGCAACATCCAATCCAACAATATAGGTAGCTTTAAAAATTAAAAATCTCCTTGTAGGATTAACGGTTACGGATCTGCGACTCGAAGAATATTTTTGATAATCATATACATGTGCAGAGTGGATTTTTTAAAGTGTACTGAACATTATAACAACATTCAATATATTTGTTTCATCATTAACGATCATTTAACAAACCAAAAAGGAAAACAAAGTACGAAGGTAAGTCAATAAGTACCTGTATCTGCACGTTCGTTCTAGTTGTCTGCAGAATGACTGTACAACTTTCTGCACTTACCAGCCTCAAGATGACATCGTTCACTGTTTATTGTACATTTTAGCGTTATCACCTAATATTCGTTTAAGTTGTGACGTAAACATGGCTGCACCACTCTTCGCTTGGACAAAAAACAATCTTTCGTAATCCATTTTTGTGATTTGAATGTATACCAGAAGCTGACATCTTTAGAAGACTTTCAGCCCCATGCAGGTAAAATATTTTGCTTGGCGAAGAGTTTAACAGTTAATTTGAACGATTCAAATGCAGTTAACAAGCTTGAATCCTTATTCATGACCTGATCCCAATTCTGAGCATGTCCGTACCCTGATTCTGAAAAATCGATGTGTTACTATTGATGAAGTGGCAAACCATATGAACGTTAGTCACGTTCTTCACGAGAGATTGCCAAAATGGATTGTCCAAAGACATGTTTTTGTTGCCAGACCAGGAATTTCCATCGGTTTGGCCCACTTTAAAATGCTTTAAGAGACCGAAGATTTGCCTATCAACTAGACGCAATAGTGCATCCATGGCTTGCTGCTCAATAGAAATTATTTTCCTGAGTGTAACAGAAAGCTGGTGCTTTGATGGACCAACTACATTTAAAAAGTACACCAAGGACAAGGTACCCGTGTTAAAAAATGGTCTCATTTTAAATTGCGTACTGTTGTGATCAATTATAAACATTGGGTGCAGATACTTATCCTCATAATACATTACTTTAACGGTTTATTTCAACAATACAAAAATGGTTTTCTCAAACGACGTTCCGACATTTTATTGGTGAACTTCATTGGATTGTCTTTACGAAAAATTGAACAAGTGAGAAAACTGCACCTTGAAGACAGTTGGTGAGAAAGGCATGGCTTGAGCGATATTTGTAAAGACAAAGTAATGAAGACCCCAACAAAAGATTGATACGTTGTTGAATAAAGCATTTTTGTGTTTTGTAATAGTTCAATGTATTTTGTTCTTTTTGGTGCGTTAAATAGTCGTTATTCACAGAATAAGTTAATATTAAACAGATGTAAATTATCAAGCAATTATCATTAAATTTCAATATATCTTTAACAATTTATTTAGTGCCGATGTCGTCTGCAGGCTCTGGATGTTCTCAAGCCTCGTGGTCGCTTGCCTCGTGACACGGCAGCGCCATGGAGCGGAGAGCTCATCGGTGAGTGGTTTAGACACTCTTAGACATCTAAGACATCTAAGACATCTAAGACATCTGGTTTAGACATTCTAAGACATCTCGCGACTTGACCACTTAAGCCTGCATTTCCCCCTCTCTCCCACCCTAATCTCTTAAAGCTTATTTCGTCTTAGACATGCACGAACGAGGAATATACAAGCAAGCGATAATTTCTATTGCTTTTCGATTACGAGATTAGCAAAATGTTCCGTTGTTCTCTGCTGCCCCGCTCGTTGGCAGCCCTGGACTTTCCCAACGTTGACCAACAGACAGTCTGTGTTTACTGACCCCTTTTCTACCATATTTTATCATTTGCACTCGTATATTATATTATGTCTTTATTGATGGCGTGAATTTCCCCTCCACGATTTCATGAGAAATATCATTAGTGAGTTCAGAAATATCAGTGGTGGCAACTTACCATGAACCACGATGAATATTTGTGAATTTGCAAAGAAAATTTAGTTCGATTGGGCTTCCTCATTTTAATATACCATGTACTTTACCTAGTCTCTTCCAAATGATTAAAATGTAATCCTGCTGGACTAAGGCATGTGGAATAAACACGAACGTGAACTGTTTACAATAATGGACCCAATGGAGTGAATAGAGCGAGCTGTTATCAGCGTTCTGTATGGCAGTCATTAAAATGTATCATTTATGCAAGTTTTGATTTACAGAAATTGTGTTAATAGGCACCTGCCAACCAGAAAGTATGTACCTCTTCTTTGGAGTGGCTCATTGGAGGTTCGGATACATCAGAGATGAGTTCTAGGGGCCTGAATAGTGCAAACTACTGAAACGGGAAATTGCATGCAATTAATTCGTTGTAGAATCGGCGCCCAAGGGAGGTGGACTAGCCGAAGAAAATGACTTGGACCACATAATTTAGTGCACTGAGTCTCTAAAAATATAGTCATTTTAGAAAACCGAATGTGAATGCCAGTAAAGTGGCTATTTAATAATTTGAAATAAACAAACTTGAAATGAATGAAGACGTATGATATCATGCAACTGAAAAAGCACTTCATACAAGTATGATAATACTTCAATAAATGCATTGCAAAGAGCCACTAGATAGTAACTTAATTGGAAGACCTGGGACCCATTCATTTCGTGAATTCAATAAAAAATTGACGTTCGATACTAGCTACGATTAAAATTAAAACACGTCAATTACACCATATTTAGAGATTCATAACTAAAATATGATATTTTTGATCCCATTATTTTTACATTTCTGGCTATGCCACTTTTCAGGGTGGTTCGTTCACATTTATTCATTTCATAAACATTAAATTCTATTTCGCTGAGGCAGAATTATACATTTTCAAAGATCTGCTGACTGAAGGTTTTCATCATAGGAGTGTCTAATCTTGAACGACTTAAAGGTTCATTTTTCATATATCGTCTATAGAGTAACCAGTGTAGTTATTGTCGCATGAAAAAGAATTGATGACATAATTGTTCATTGATTGTGAAATTAGGTAATACCTCTATAACCTGTTACATTATCCATGCTTCATTTTTTATGAGTGAAATGCTTCGTAATTTCAAGATCACATTTAATAAATGTGCCAAATTCTGAACGTTGTGCTGAGAATGAATATAAATGTCTCTTAAGGAATTTGGTAAACGTAATGATGTGTTAATTTGACTGTAAATACCTTCGGTCAGTAGAGAATACCACATTGTTTACCTGTTTCTTTGGATATTTTTAAGAACGAACAGTAATTATATTTTGCGTTCTGCTCATTGGGAACGTTAGACAACTTATATTAGACTGATATCACTGCTAGTACCTGCAATTCGATTTACTAACCCAGGATAATTTCCTTTGTGCCTTAACCAGCGTGTGCACACTCAGAGGGACCTTGACTAGACTAGAGAAAAGGGAAGTGGCGTCTCAACCCTCCAATTTTGTCAATGGGCGAGTATGAAGTTTCTTGTTCGCCACTTTCCTATGAACAATTAACCTTACGAACTTAACATTTCCCCCCCCCCAAAAAATATATTATTGATTATTACTATGGCATTTCCAGATTATGGAGAATGTGATATAAATATCTCTGCGAATAAAATGAAAGTGATTATACTATATATTTGTACTGAATGTGAATTATGTAGCATAAAAATGTATGTTAATAAAGTGTATTTTATTTCATTCTGACAACAGTTAATTATCCAACCCTAATTATTTGAATTTAACTCCTGAATGTCTTGTAATCAAAGAAACCCCACCCCGGGTCCCACCCCGGGTCCCACCCCGGGTCCGAGAGTGAATTTATCTCAGATTGCACGGCTGGAAAATTAATATTTCCAAACAAAATGTTTTACTGACAATATTAATATAAATATTGTAATCCAAAACGATTTGAGATTTAAGACGAAAATATTTTAAGTCCTGTTTCCACCAGTCGATACTGGTTCACATGCTGCCTGCTCTGTGGGAATGTTCTCATCATGATACAAAGCTAGTTAGAACAACCTTCAAAATACATAGAACATGCAAACCACATTCTGATGACAGCCTGGGACGAG
Source organism: Gryllus longicercus (assembly GCA_038098605.1). NCBI lineage: Eukaryota > Metazoa > Arthropoda > Insecta > Orthoptera > Gryllidae > Gryllus > Gryllus longicercus. The sequence continues at coordinate 259,851 of JAZDUA010000922.1, read as the reverse complement.
ATTTGGAAAATTACAAGGACACTTCCTTCGTGAATCTATACTTCTGAGGCCACAAGTCACTTCCCTTTTAAGGCTAGTGTGACACGAACGTTGGGTGAAATAACGTGCGTTGTATATTAATTATATCTTATGCGGAACGTTCCACGAACGCTCTTACTGCCAGCGGGCGTCACGCGTTGAAAGCTAGAAAACGCGCCTTAGTCCTCATTCACAATGCAAACGTAAACGTAACGGAATGCCATAAACTTAGCAGTAAAATGTACACGAAAAAACAAGCCTTCACAAATGACGAACGTAAGCTGGAACGTGTTTCATCTGAGACAATCAGATTTCAAGGTATTGAAGCTTGATCGATTGTCTATTCGTTTCTTGCATGATGGAAAGATCTTTCCACCATGGTTTCTAGATCTTTCTTTAATTTTCCTATCAATTTGTCTTTATGTATAAATGCGAGTAGCTGTTGATTTAGAGCTCGCATTTCCTTCACTTCTCTTGTACCAAATTCACGAGTGATTTGTCGAACGTACTTATTTTATTCGTCAGGTCAAGTTAAAGTCACAAGAAAAATGGCCCAAATTCTTACTACGAATTCACTAGTCGCGTCCAATCCGTTCGCAAACTAGTTCAGTATATAACAGTAATGAAATGACATAACCACAATCCATGTGTGTTTCTTTCATGCTGCTCTCTGATTGGTCTTCGGTACAATTCCCATGTAAACTTGACGTAAACGCTTAATGCTTGTGAAGTCTTAAGTTTAAGGCTTTACGTCTACGGTTACATCGAGGCATCATGAATGGTCTCGCTTAATAGCTCATTTTTAGGTTTTTCAGCTACGTAATATTTACGTTTAAGTTTGAATTGTGAATGAAGCCAAACCTTTGACGTACGTTGTAGTTTGAGTTGTGGGCTGTAGTGGCTGAGGACACGTAGTTGTATCAACGCCCGTTCAAGGGACGTTTAATCTTCGGAAATCGTAGTTCTCAAGTGGAAGGTAATTTTCTATTTTAAGTAGGTTTTCCATTTTCTTTTAGAATAATAATAAAATATATTTTATGTGTTTCCGACGTTTCAAAAGCCAACATTCCCGGGTTGTAATAGTAAATAAAATATTTTTAAATTAATTTTCAAATTATAGACATTATATCCTCAGATACATTGAAATATATTTTAGGATATACTTTTGTGACATATTTAAAGATATATAGCATTTCAGTGATTTAAAAATACATGAATATAGTATATTATAATGAATTATATTACACGTGTAGGATAGTAAAACACGTTAATGGCTTCTCTGTGTGGTCCCTGATACAGGTAATATAATAAACCACCGAGACGTTGCCCTTTGAAAAATCTTGAGTTTTAATTTGACCTAAACAAAGATGATATTTATCCTATTATTTTAATAATATATTCCTTCCGCTATAATTATTGATTTATTTAATTACTGGGTGTTCTCATTAGCAATTGATACGGACGCAAAAATCCACATACTAGATGGATAGGTAAAAAGAAATAGTCATTTGGGTGACTTTAGACCACAGAGTGTGGCTTTGCACCACCCACCACTTTAAAGAGTGCCTGTTAAATTAAATGTTGGCGTGTGTATTTTCAGTTGCTTTAACCGTTAGTCGACTCTAGGAAGGTAGACACACCAAACAGCGACATCGGTCTGCCCGTACTTTTGTTATAACGGCTTGAGCTGACTAGAAAAATAGTTCACCTTTGGTCGTGTTTTTGTAGGAGAGTAACTCTCACAATTATTTTATGAACGTAATACATTTTATTGAAGTGTTGATTATATAGTAATTATTTACAGTTTACTCATACTACTTAACATAAAAACTTTAACTTACTCGTACCATAACTGTTCCAGATCATAATTTTAAAATGGGGGTGACTTTGTACCAGGTAGAACAAAATTTTAGATGTGGTACGATGTCACTCTGGTGTATTTTTTACAAACAAACCGTGTGATTTTTGCTTGTTAAATTAATTCAGACTTATCATTTACGAAGCCGAGACCTTATCGTTCGGCTGATGGCAGATCCCATCGGAGGTATTCTGATGCAAAGTTACTGGAATGTATTGAAGACATATGAACAGGTAAACTTTCCGAGAGAAATGCACCAGCTCTTTACGAAATTTTACTATCTACCATAAGGAATAACTTGCAAAGTAAACACTCTGCACATTGGTGGTCAGAGAGTGTTTAGTGGTCAGAAACAAGTGACATTTATGAACTATCTTGCAAAACTTCGTCATTTAGAATTTCTGGTTGGAGAGATTTCCGTTTTATTGTTAAACACTGTATAAAGATGATGCGTAAGAAAGCTTATTTATAATAATAATAATAATAATAATAATAATAATAATAATAAAAGTCATAAGCACTCTTGGGTATATAATAAATGATATTGAGTGTTTAAGATTGTTATTTTGTACTTGTAATAAACAATTAAAATTGATAAATACTCGTGGTTATGTTTTTCATTGGTATAAAGATACCCTACCCCTCAATCCTTTCAAATGTACCTACATTCTCATAAGAAAGATGGAAGGAAACAATGTAAGGTACAATGTTACCTTACCCTAGGGGGTGACATTGTACTATACTAAAGTCCTCTCCTACCAAATAAAACTAGTGGTGCTACAGGTAGGCACAGACTTTCTTGTATTAGTTTTCTATTTTCTTTGGTCTGGGCTAGCAATTCGGACTTGTCACTACTTTTGCCAGCTGTTATCAATCGTAATCCAAAGTGCATCTTTGGAATCTTTTAATTTTTTGGTTTCGTAATGTTAGAACCGACATATTTCATTAAGAATATTAAAGACGAATAAAGCCTTGTCCTAAATGGCAACTTTCACTGAAAAATTTATAGCCGTTTTTGAGAAAAAGGCGTTTAAGCGTTAATGGGAATGCGAAATTTCAGGTCTTTTTCACAGAAAGTATTTGAGTTTTGGAAATACGTCATTAGAAGTCATTTGAAGCACTTCCACTCACAAATGCAATAGTGTATACAACTCACTGGAAATGTGCATATTAACGGCGTGAGAGCTATTGGAAAAAAATATTTGTGTAACTTTTGAAAAAATAAAAAGAATAACTAGAAATGTACTTTATATCATATTAAAGAGTTGAATTAGCACTATCCGTTGGAAAAGATTGAAGAACCAGTTTGGAGCCATTTTTGATTGGTTGGTTAGTTGTAGTGATTCCAGGCGCGTCAACTACTGAGGTAATTAGTCCCGTAAGTATAGTACATTTTTTCCTCGGGAGGTGGCGGTGATCTTCCCCCGCTGGATGTCAGGATCAGGTTCCGATCTACTGTCGGCTAGCGGGATTTCCCTCAACCAGGTATCTCCCACAAGCGGGGCATCGCCCCAGCCCGGACAAGCTCTAAGCTCCCGACCGGTTTCCCGGCATGAGTGGTAGTGTAGTGCATGTTAGTGTAAGTGTGTGAGGATAGGACAAGGAAGAGGAAGGAAAGATCTTGCGCGGTCCGTGGCCCGTTTGTAGGGCTCCGGCATTCGCCTGGTGTTGATCGGAGAAATCACAGAAAACTACCGATCAGAGCAGGCGTCCTCTAGAATTCATCTCCAGACAGCTATTGAATTCGACTTAGCTGACAAGCTAGTGTCAAAAATCTTTTCTCTGGACTCGAACCTAGGACCTCCCGGTCAGAGGCACTGCAGTGACATCAGTTGATGGACTGAATCACCTCTCCCGGTGGAGCCATTTTTGAGAAAATGAAATATAAGCGTTTCAGAAAATGCGGAATTTTGAGTTAATTTTTACAGAAAACTATCGAGTTTTCGAGAAACTTTACATGACATTATCTAAAGCACATGTACTCGAAAATACAATAATTAGAACAAATTACCGCTAATGTAAATATTAACGGCTCGAGAGACAAGGAAAAAATACATTTTTGTGATTTTTGAACACAAAACAAAGAATAGAACTGTACGGCGTTAATGTTATCATATAAAATACATTTACCACTATCTCTACCAAAAGTTTAAAGAAAACGTTCGAGGCAATTTGGAGAAAATCCTGTCTTTGTTATTTTTAATATTGCACGCAATACTGCGCAAAACAACAAATATTTAAAAATAATTTACATTATCTTCATGATATAACTAAATATGGAGAACAAATTTTTTTTGAAGGAAAACCTCTGTCTTCAATTTGGAAGTTTTTGGAAGACGTCCGGAAAATTCAAACTTTTGCAATTCTAGAAATTTTAGACTTAACAGTGAAAACCGGACCTATTGCGGGGTATTTTACTTTATTATTTCAAAAATTTAAAGAAAATATTTGGAGCTATTTTTGAGCAAATTTTCAAAATGTCCCAGGGATTTGTGTAAAGTACCCCCGAATTTTAAACAAAGTTTTTCAAAATCGCAGCGCCCTTGGTCGAACCAGATCGACCGGGGAATATCCATTTTGGAAAAAAATCTACGTAGACGGACTGACGTTTTGAAAAAAAATAAATTTTTCGGTATGAGAGGGCCCCAAAACGTGTATTTCCGTTGATATCTCGAAATCGATTTTCCGAAGCACTTTCTCTATACTAGGTATATGGCTCCGTACGTATACGACGAAAGTAAAAAACAAGTTTAATAAACGGCTTGTATGTAAAAGCATACCTCTGGAGTAACCTAACATTTGTAAATGATTATAACAAATGTAAAAAAAAAACAAACAATATTTGGTTTCACAAATACAAAATCGCTATTTCCAGATATAAAGTCACCGCAAAAAAAGGTAATTTTCTCCAATTTGTATTGTTATGTATTTACACTAAATATATATCTTATATTCCCGCATATTTAGAGGCGTTTACCTCATCATCAGCGCTCCCTATCAGATAGAGTATATAGGAAACTATATGAAAAATTATATACACAGAGTTATGTAAATGTAGAGAGGGATAAAATGTAATAATACAGTACACAACAAATGAATCTAAACATTTGCTCAACCAACAAGGTGCAAATCACGGCTCCGAAATTTGCACTCTAGCCGTCGCCCTACTGTGCTCTGGGAGGCTTTTGAATCTATGAAAGGAATAGTGTGTGGAAAGGGGGGGGGAAGTGATACATTCAGGTCGCTGCCCGTAGTTTCGACGTCACCCTTTAAATTACGACGCCAATAGAATCTACGGTCTCGCAATTCATACTGTATATCTGCCTGAATATTTTTAATTCATGTGCCACGTTTTGAAACAGAAAGGTTGTTTACTTTCTCCGACTTACATCTAAGAAGATAAAGTTTACGTTTACGTTTAGTTCCTCGAACACGTTCTGTTGTCAGAATCCATGTTTGGTGGGTTCTTGATACCTAAAAATCGATTGACGACAGAACACCTTCGTGTCTGTCTGTCTGTGGTCAACCCTAGCGCCTAAAATCTTTAGCCGTTTTTCTCCAAAATTGATATTCCTGAATCGATTTAGATTAACTCAAGACTTTCTGAGTTTGAAACATATTTTGAATTTTGAGAATACTTTACATAAAGCTTCAAAAACATTTTCAAAATTTTCTCAAAAATGGTAGAAAATTTGTGCATTGAACTTTTGTCCTCAGATACCGTAAAGGACATTTAACGAAATAGTGCATGTCTCTTTGAAGTCCATGATTTGTCGAAAATTGAAAAAGTTCAATTTTTATTCGCAATTGCAAAACTTACATTCAAGTACAATACTAAAGATAGAGATTTTTCTTAATGACTTTTGTTCTTGAATGATAGATCTTTAAAATATAACGTTTTGTTCAATTTTTTGTAAATATGAGTAGTTTTCTCGTAATTTTCCGTGAAATATAGGCAATTTAAAAATATTAAAAAATGTTTTCTTAAAAACGGTTTTAATTTTTCTTATGAAATTTCTCCTCCTATGTATCAACGGGCGGTAAAAATGGCGCTAATGGCATTTCCGGAGAACTCTGTATTTTAGAAAACTACAAAATTTTAACATTTAAAACTAATGAAATTGAAGATAGAGATTTTTACTTTAAGTAACATCTGTGCTAAAAAATGAGGTCTTTAAAAAAGGTCATCTACAATATTTTTGAAAAACTAGTAGTTTTGCCTAATTTGTATTTGAAATTAATTCTCTCAAAACGTTTTTCAGATGTTTCCACTGATGGACAAAGAAACGCTTAAAAGAATGGCGCAGGTCTCATTCTCGTTGAATTCACTAAATTTTCGAATTTCAAATTTAGAAGTTGTGCGAGAAAGTGCGTGCGGTTGAACCAGCACTGGTTTACAAATATATTATTTGTGCGAGAATTAGTTCTTTGTAGTAATAAAAGATAAGCACTTTTAATACTTATGCACACAATTATATATAGGGGCGGATTTTAATGAAAAGTATTTTTTTCTTTTGACTTTAGAACAGTGCCGTATAGTACAGACATTACTTTTGTGACAAAAGGAAATGACCCATTTTTATGTATTTTTTACATTTTTCTCTATTTCAACAAATAAGTAATTTTTACATTTCTTCGTAATTTTTAATGCATATTTCGCCGATTTCATTGATTTTAACAGTACTTGCTTCAAATTATATTTACTAAATGCAACAAATGTTCTCCATATAATTTCTGAGTGGCCTATTGAATTTCTTCGCTCAGAAGTTGTAATGTCCGCCGGTGTATGTCGTCTACAAGGTTCTTGTGACGCCTGTCAGCACCATTGGTTCGGCCGATTTCGCAATAAAGACAGATTTCCTGACAAAGAACAAATAAAACCATAATTTGTGAACTGTGTTCACTTGAACGAAAGGAACAAGCTTCGATTACATCGGTAACATGTTACTTGAAGGATATTGGATATCCATAAGGTGACCAGACGTCCCGTATTAGCCGGGACAGTCCCTCATTTTGGGTCCCTGTAAAGTTTGTATGATTTCAAAATACGGTCACGTTAGATTTCTAATGGCTTGAGATGTATATCCGAACTGGTTTTGATCACATTTTTACGTCATTTTCTTTGCTTTTAGGGCATTTTTTTAAACATTTTAAGAGCATTTTATTGATAATTTTTGGCGATGTTTTAGGTCATCAAAATCCACCTCATGTAAACATACACACATGCAGATGTTACATCAGCGAAAGCTGATGGGGCAGCTCGCAGGGAAGGACAGTGCCCGTTGCGTAACCCACAGGGATGAGGTGGAGGCATTGTTCGTACCGTGGCATCGCATTGCTCCAGAGGTGATATGCGAGGATCTCTTTCCCCTCCCAGTCAGCAGCGCCGGCTCTACGCCGGTGGAGGTACTGAGGAATGTCGGGAAGTGCACCGACAGTGCACGGGGAGCTGACCGTCTCACATGTGCACACTTTCGGATGATGGGTCCGGAAGGGAAAATTCTGTCATTGATATGGAATTGCGCACTCCCGACCCACTGTGTTCCGTGCGCATGGAGGCGGTCCCGTACAGTCCTCATCCACAATGGTGGTGAGGTCGGGGACCTGAGGAACGGCGTCCTATAACTCTCACGCCTACAGTTGTATGCGTGTTCGTTGGCGGACCGCCTAAGAGGATGGCCAGCGAGATAAGGCACCCTATCCACGGTGCAAAAAGGCTTCCGACCGTTAGATTACGTGTTGGAGCAGAACTACCTCCTAGGTAGAGAGATCTACCTCGCCCGCAGCGGTAGGCAGAACCTCAGCCTGTCGCATTGGGCCTGGCCAACGCGTTTAGATCTGCGCCGCACGCTGCCATAGAAATGGCACAGAACGCGGCCGGAGTCGGGGTTTCTTTCTCGCGCTCGTGAAGGACATTTAGCGCGTCGCAAGCACTAAGATTCTCACCGGGGAGGGCCCGACGGGGCCCGTAGCTGTCGCCTGCGGGATACGCCCGGCTGTCCTTTCTCGGAGTTATTAATCAACTGCGTTATAAACACGGTCCTGAGAGCCCTAGATGTTAATGGTCCAGTGGGACCCCCGCCGGTGCTCGCCTACGCGGATGATCTGGCGCTGCTCGCCATGACCCCAGACGAGCAACAGGCCCGCCTTAACACGGCGGGAGAAGTCCTGCAGCGGCTAAACCTCTGAGTAAAGAGCGGAAAATGCCATATTGAGTCGACACGGTGTGTCCCGACGAGGTTTCACACCGGAGCAGCGGGTCTGCCGCAGGTTGAAGTAGGCGACGATGCCCGGAATCTGCGACACCGTGTGACCTTCGACCTAGTTGAGTCCTGGGATGGACTTAAAGAGCAAGAGGCAGTCACGGCTATCATTTCCTCGTCTGCCGAACTGAACTGGCAGGAAATGTATGCATTCGAGCAGTTTATCCAGCCGGCCTCCGTTTCCTCCCTGCGCATGGGCAGGTATAAGAAGCGGATGCTAGCTGAATACAAGATAGTGTGGGCTACGATATGAGGGTTCCTTTCCCTTCCCAATGGAACCAAGAATGCACATACACTATGTGATCAAAAGTATCCGGACACGTCAAAAGTGGTGTTATGGTGTGGTCGTGTTTCTCATGGAGAGTGTTGCACCCCTTGTTGTGTTTAGTAAGCACCTCTATATAATGATGTAATCCAGTATATGTGCATTCAATTGAATTATTTTGATCCACCTCCTCAGAAAGAGATATTTGATCATTGAGCCAAAATCAGTCCCCACCCAGCGAACATTCGGACATACTATGATTGGCTGGCGGGGAGCTCGTCTGCTTTCAACAGTCTGTGTTGGGTTGGTCCTAAGATCATAAAGAACACCTATTATTTTTCCTAAATGCTTAATGCTAATGCCTAAATGCTAAAAACTCACAAAGGGACTAAAATCACAAAATTCAATTTCATTCGCTTCCCAAAAAAGTTTTCGACATGATGTTTATTTCCGAAACTTCTAATGAAATACTGAGAATAGTTAGTAAACTAAAAAATAAATGTTCACCTGATTTAGACGATTTTGCGGATTGTTTATTGAAAACTTGTGTACCAGCCTTTATACGCCCGTTAATTCACATTTTTAATGCTTCTTTATGTACAGGAATATTTCCAGATATTTTCAAACCCACAAAAATTAAGCCACTTTTTAAGAATGGGAACAAACATAAAATTCAAAATTACCGACTAATTTTACTTTTGTCAGTTTACTCAAAATATTAGAGATGCTTTTCTATACGCGAATGGTCACCTTTCTCAGAAAAAACGAAGCGTTTTCTGACTCACAACACGGTTTTAGAAAATCAAAATCTGCGGAAACTGCAATTTTTTTCTTTTCTTAAAAATGTTGCTTTATCAATGGACCAAAATGAAGCACCTATTGGAATATTTTTAGATCTTTCGAAAGCTTTCGACGTTATTGGCCTTAACATCTTGTTATCAAAATTACCTTCTTATGGAATTCGTGGTATCGTCCAAGATTGGAAGGTTAGCGAAGTAAAAACGGTATCAATGCACTTTTGCATCTCAAATCAGCAATCGCATGCTCTATTGAAAATGAACAATATGCAATTAGCTGATGTTAAGGTAACAAAATTTCTAGGTCTCTGAATTCAGTCAAACCTCCAGTGGAATGTACATATAACAGAATTAAACACTAAATTAAGTTCATTATGTTACGCATTCAGAATTCTTTCAAATTGTCAGCTTTCATGCAGTTCGTTGCGTGTAGTTTGCAAATGGGCATTCCCGCCTGCAATATGACATAATAATCTGGGGTAGCTCATCATGTAGTGCCCAGACATTTAGATTGCAAAAGAAAATTCGAATAACGAATAAATGCCATCCGCGTGATCCCTGCAAGCCTCTCTACATTGAGCTTGGGATCTTACTGCCGTCTTGCCTATTTATTTACGAATCTGTAATATTTGTCAAAACGGTGGGAACATATTTTCACGCAATATTGATATTTATAATTACAACACATGTCGTAAAAATCACATTCATCAAGTGTCAGTATCAACAGCTTACTACCAGAAATCCACATACAATACATGTACGTTACTTGACAACGCATTGCCAGATGACATTAAACAATTGTATTCGGTACACAAATTTAAGTTAAAAGTAAAATATTTTCTCCTGCATAACTGTTTCTAAACAATTGGAGACTATACTGATCATCAAAAAGAAAAATAATGGTTATTTTTACAGAAGTCATGTATAATGAATTAGTTTACATTTCTATTGTATTTTTTGTAAAGACTTAAAATACTTGTAACAAACAATGTTCAGTTTTCGAGTCAATGACCCCCATCTCGATCAGGTTTTTGTCCAGTTTCCTTGATCCATTGAGAAAATGCTGAGCCCTTGTTTTCCTCTGGACGTAAATGCAGCTTCACTACGCGCACGTTTTGTTGAACTCTCCTTTTGCTTGTAGTGGTAGGAGTAGAGGTAAGGGCAAGTTAATATTTTGTTAGCAATGCTGAAAAATCAAATCTGCAGTTTGTTTATTGTTGCAAATATGTTTTATATAACTCGGAAACGAAAATGTCTAGTTTTTCAAATGTTGCTAATCTCGCGATTTTTACATTTTGATTTATTTACTTATTTATCTTTAACTGTTACTCATATTTCAACAATTTTTAGTTAAAATGATGGGAAGAGATTCTAGAAAACGTGCGCATATCATCTCCCCCATATGTTACATACAGTTTTTACTGCTTTTTGACTAAATAAATCTAAATCTATACATTACACCTTCGCTCTTAGTCGACCATCTGCTATTATATCTATGGTGGAGGATGCAAAGACGTGTGTCGTGGGCGCAGTAAAGAAGCAAGCGGCCGAGCTGCTTTTCAATGCTCCGTGAAGTCATGTAGCGTAAGCAACTCGAGACACCGAGGTTCCTGGAGGGGTGACCGTCCCCGATTCTAACGGCGCCGAGCCCCTGGCCGATAAGGATAACAGGCAATGACAAAATTACTATGTTCAAAGAGAATACCTTCATTTAATGATTTATAAGTGCCTTTAAGAAGCATTACTTCGTGTTCAATGCTGAAGTTTGGGACATTCTTACAAGGGAAATAGAATAAAAAGAAGTTATGACTAATTCATTAAAAAATAAATTACCTGATGAAAAATTCAATACAGTCCACTACAAAATTGTTTTGAATAATCATACGAAACATTTCTAAATCAGAAAAAAAATACGAAAAGTCACATTATTTGCTTTCAGAAAATTTTCATTAATTCTTCAAACTGTAATCATATTGAAACATTTTTACAATAGTTATGATTTTGTAATAAATTTGATACTTTTTTTAAATAAAAAAAATATTATTATATTTCTTTTTAAAGTTATCACATCAGTCTGGACTTATTTCCTTAAGATCTGGTGCGATACTGAGACACCTTCCTGACACACATTCTTGAAATGTCATTCATAATTTTGGTAGAAATGTAATTTGTAGGTTTATGTGTTTGCTTCTTAATTTCAAGTGTTCCAGCCGCCCTTGATATGACTGTGTTATTCATCCATTTCAATTAGATAATTTGCTCATTCTTCTCTATATTGTTTGGCCAACATGACCATATATTCCTGAAGAAATTGGCAACTTTCAAGCCTACAAACTCAGATACTATATTATAACTTTGTAGACAAGTGCACAACAAACATTCACAAGCTCCTTTTGTTTATGTTCACACTACGTTCCAAAAGCATCACTGTTCAATGCCAACAACGTTAAATAATTATGGGTATAATTTTAGACCTTAATGACAATACATGGCAGTAAACTAATTTAAAAAAAAAGATATTTGAGGTAATTAACTAAGAAAACCATAAGAAGATTCTTATGCAAGAAAATTGTAAACAAATTAGAAAAAAAAAATTATTACCTTTATTGGTAGTCAAAAGGTTAAGTATTATATGCTGATATATGAAAAAAATGTTTGTTTTATACATATATTTCAGAAATGAGGATGATTTCAGAATAAGGAAAAGGATGGACATAAGATTAATCTTAACTTGAATTACCTCTAAAACATTTTTTCTATGTTACTTCAAGTTAAAATACTTGCATATTTCTGTTTTTCTTTATTTTAAAATATTTTTAATTTTTCCATATTGATAATATTACATTTACAATAATTTTACAAACGACTAGTCATATTAACACATTCATATCTTAAGCATTCTCTTGACACATTCATTGCCCTTCTATAAACATCTTTATTTTCTTCAATCCCTACAAATCACTGATCGGTACCAAAACACAGCAGTATACAAGTCAATATATTGCACAAAAAATTATATTATTATGATTTCCTGATGTATTCTTAATGTTCTATGACATTAAAAATGCCATAAAGCAATATTGAATAAAAATGTATACTATTAATACTGTGTTGTGATATATATACATTTATATCTAATTGGATTGAGAATATTTAGGAATCACACATTTTCTTTAAATTGTAATGGAATCAAATAAATAATAACTTATCAATAAAGGAATTTTCAAGTAATAAGATGCTGTAAATTTCTTCCATAACTGGGAGCATATCAATTTTAAAAGAGAAATCAATTAAAATTATTTAAAATAGTGCACTTTACATGAATGTACAAATCTATTGCAATCAATTGAAATAAGAAGGCTAACTGGGAATATTTCATAAACAAAAAATACTGTATTTAGTGGTTCTTCGCAGTAAATAAAAATACACTATATTTATCACTTTATCACAATTGAAGAGCAAATGTTGGTCTTTGTACATACATTTATGTCTAATACATCTGTCTGGCAAGTAAATAAGTAAATCCAATGTTTCTTTGAAGGCATATAATTCTCTGATTCTGTAAGCATTCATTGAATATTAATCTATAGAGACTTGTACAAAGGTAAATATACATTATAAAATAATAGCAAAACAGGATATTTTTGATTTTCATAAAATACAATAATTTCCATTCATTTATAATGAAGGAAAAATATAAATAAATCAAAACTAAATTTAGTCAAATGCTTTGGTTTCTGGATGCCTTTTTAAAATGTAATGACTTGTTTGCAGATTTGGAAAATTTCTTTCTCTGTATTTGAGTTTGAATAATAAAAGCATCTTTTAGGAGATCAAAATTGAATGAAAAAAGATAAAAAAAAGTGCAAGTAACACAATCATTTCATAAATTACTCAAAATCATTTCATCTAGAAAATTATTCTCATTCTTGTTCAAAGCTAGGTTTATTCCTTGCATCAATTTGATGATTCACATTACTTATGTAATAGAATAATTTTGAAAACTCCTATTTATCTTGAAATATCTTGAAAGCTCTAGTACATCACTGAGTATTCAAATTCAACTGTTTGAACTTTCCTTTAGAAGAGATCTATTATGTTTCAATTTTATAAAAAATATTTTCTATATTATATGAATACACAGCCTTTCAACTATGAACATAAAAATACAGAAGATTTGTCAGCTATTTAGATTGGTCATTACTCATCATCTCTCTTGAAGGTTGTATTATCAATTCCTCGTTTTTCCTCAGTGGACTCAAGTGGCAGATCTTGACTTTCGTGAGGAGGTTCTATATATTGATAGCCCATAGCCATAAGAGCAAATATTAACATATCCACAACCATGAGTCCAGCAAACAAAACAAACTCCCAGAGCTACGGATGAACATTTCAATATTAACACAATATAAAATTATAAATTTTAAGAGTCATACTAGAGACTAACTTCTTAATATTCTAACTTTAACATTGAAATCCTGCTGAAAATAGATGCACTTATGTTAAGATAATAAGTAGGGAAACAATATTAGTATGACGGTTTAGTGAGTATGATGGTGTTAACTGGCACCCGTAAATGATAAATTGCAAACAAGGTTGATTTCAGCAATATTTTTTTAAAATTATATTACATTTTTAAATTCTGTTTTGTGGTCGCAAAGTTAACCTACAAGTTTTTTAAAAGATTTATTTATTCATTTTTTATTTAAAATGAGTGCAGAAGCAGCTTTATGTAGAACACACAAAAATCTCTGTACCTTTGTAAATATTACACTTTAAATTTATTACACATCTATATCCACAAGGATTATTTATTATATTATCATTTTCTGAAGATATAGAAAATATGAATGAATACATACCTGGCGATCAAAGAATTTTGCTTCAGCAATTATAACTACAATTAAGTTTCCAAATGCAACAGTAAGCAACCATCCAGCTTGCATTACAGACTTCATGCTTAGAGGTGCCTGAAAAATAACACATTTTGTAAGACATCATTTTGATAATGCGTTAGGTACTAAAATGTATTTGAAAAAAGATTGGATTATATTTTAAGATATATTAAAGTTAATTAATAATTTAAAAACCCATTAATTCAAATTTAAAATTTAAGTGGGAAGAAACAATTACAGCATAAAGAAAAGTGGCCCTCGTAACGAGTTTGTGGCCTTTTGAGTTTAAATTTTTGGATGTATAGTACATGAAGCCTCAACTACATTTTAAAAATTTTCTTAGAAATGGCTCAAAATTGTTTTATTAAACTTTATCCTTGAATAGCATAGAGAATTCTTAAAAATGGCGTTCATTATTGAATTCGTAGAAATGTTCAATGAAACTGATTTTTCAACCTTTGCTTAAGCTCTAAATTGTTTAGGTGTCTTCCTACAACTGCAATACTGAAGAGAAATTTTTTTCTTTAAAAAATTTTGTTGTTCAAAGACAGAAAAGTCATGTACAAATTTTCGAAATATATGTAGTTTTTACATAGTTTTGCATCAAATTAGGAGATTTCTTAAACAATTAAAGCAAAAGCACAATTTTTTCTTTAAATTAACAATTATCTCTCCGCATTGGGATTGAAACTCAAGCCCTGAGAGTTAACTCACTAGTTATGTTATCCCTACAGCACAAGACACACTACTAAACGCAACCTTCCAGAAGCTTAAAAATTTTGAACATATGCATGTGCAATATTCAGAATTTCAGATATTTTCAATAACATTATTTCAAGATCTAGTTTTAAAGAACATATTCCATTTTCATTCATTTCGGAGAAAATCGTCACTGCGGTTGAGGTGTCTAGCTGGTGGCGTGAATCGTGACACAGTCAGGACATATAACAGCAGTGAGATGTTGATGTCCTGAGCCACTTCAGCGTTCTTCCGACGCCAAGGACCGGTAAATGTGGCTCAAGGCATCAATTGATCACTGCAGTGCCTCTGACAGGGAGGTTCTCTATGGTGGTAGGATTTTCGATATTAGCGACATTTCTATGTTAAATTCACCCACTGTCTGGGGGAGAATTTTAGCGGCCGGCTGCTCTGATCGGTAGTTTTCTGTGGTTTCTCCGATTGACACCAGGCGAAAGTCGGAGTAGTACCCTAACAAACAGGCTTCGGACTGCGAACGATCTCTTCTTCTTCCTTGTGCTATCCTCACCCCTTACTTACACACACTCACATACACACACGCGCGCGCGCGCACTACACTACCACACATTGGGAGACCAGCGGGAACTTAAGAGCTTGTCCTGGCCGGGGCGGTACCCCGTTGGTGGGAGATACCTGGTTGGGGAAAATGCCCGCAAGCCGACGAACGACGGCGCCGGATCTCGCCATTCAATGAGTGATTATGGACAATCACCGCCCCCTCCCGCGACAAAAACATGCATTACACTCATAGAGTAATGACCTTAGCAGCCGGAATCACTAATCAATGAATGAATAAGTCGACACGAACAACACGGATTATTCTACCCTCAACAGCAGATTTCTGCCGCAGCATTATAATACTTTCTTTTGACTACGTTAAAATGTAGTAAGGAGGCGATCAAGTAAATATAATAATTTATAGTGTGTTTACAATGAAAAGGTAATAAGTACAAAATCCTGTAACTATAGACCTGCAGATGATTACTGCGTTTTTGCAGGCATGTATTTGTAATCAGATATTCCTGCTATGTAACCTTATATTACACACACAAAATCCTGTCTGCAAAAGCGCATTTCTCATCTGCAAGTCTCTAGTTCCATGCGTTTTGTCTTAATACCTTTTCGTTACTAACAAACTGTATAATACTTTAAATTTTAAACGATATATAAATAATACAATAGGCATGCGATATCTTGCATGAGTAGTTCTTGAAAGAATAGGATCCTGTGTTTTATGAACAGTGTTAAAAATACCCCAACACCTCAACACACAAGACGGATATTACGGATAATAATTTGCATTTGCTACTCCCCTCTATCGCTTATAATTGGGTTCTAAATGTTCACCACGGAAGGATATTTAATCCGAAAGTGATGAGGACGTCGCGGGGACTGCTTCGAGCAAACCCTGAAAATGGGAGGACGCAGGAGAGACACGGCGCGTCACGGCGTCCGCGCGAGGGGTCGTCTTCTTGGGTTGTCCATAATCAAGTGCGACGTTCGAATAAGCGGTGGCATAATGGTTTTAAATGAAGTAAATCTACATTGGTCATGCGCTTAGCCCTGAACGAAATTTAATATCCTTAGAAACTGCAAATATTACAATAGGGGGAATAATGTAGAAATGCTTAAATGAGTAGATTAACTCACCTGAGAATAAGAAAATTCCAAGCCAGTGATAGAAAACATTACTTCTCCCATGGTCATAACCACGTACTGAGGGATAAGCCAAAGCATATGTACTTTATTTTCTGAAGTAATTGTATGTACTACTAAATTCTGAAACAAAAAACATGAAATGATATAAAAATTATTATTAAAATGTATTATAATAATATACTATTTTATAATGGTATATAATAATTCAACATATTATATGCGTAATAATAATAATAATAATAACAATAATAACAACAATAATAATAATAATAATAATAATAATAATAATAATAATAATAATAATAATAATAACACCAACAACTCCACCTAGAGAGATATTGGAGCTTGAGTACCCCCATGAAACTGAGAGCTATGTCGGCGGTAGCTCAGGTACTGATAGGACCTCCCTTGCTAAATAGGTTGAAAGTGAGGGTTCAGGTGAAGAAGTACTCGAGAAGAGAGCCTCAACGGCATCTTCAAAGAAGAAAGACGAATTTATGAAGATGGCAAAAAAGACACCTCGAACAGTTAACCGCAGCGTCTGATCCGCTGCGGGCACCTGCAAAACGTGACTGTCTCCATGTTAGGAGCGGCTACATCCACAGCGGGAAGTAAATAGAGAAGAAAGGATGAACCTTGGGGCTTCTTGTTATCGGCCCATGGAGGGTACGGGAGAGAAACTGTGTTGGCACACCAGGCCGCTGATTAGAGTGAAGGCCCGAATCTTGCATTAGCTAGCACCCTGCATCAATGAGGCTGCCTTCAGCAGTCAGTGAAAATCCCGCGGGGTTTAGTAATGCCGACTGGCGATCGGAGGGACCCTGGCTGGGCCTTGCGGGGGATGTCCCGAGGCCACAGTACCGGATGACAGGAAATATCCAATTGCTAAGGGTGATCTGTGAACTCGTACTTGCTTCCTACGAAATTTCCCTTATAACCAGCGATCAAAATGGATAGAACAAGAAATGTAATAAATATTAACGTGCCATGTTTTATCAACATCCCACACCTGCTCAGAAACCGAGCTAATGTCACCTTGTCGATGTCTGGTCATCCCACGGTCCCAGAGCCCTAGAATCGTCAGTCGCTCGAAGTTATCGCCAGAGATGGACTCGGGATGCATTGGAGGAGGTGATGTGGTGCTTTTACTATGCAAAAGCGAAAACGGGGGCTCAGAAATAGAAGTTTTCAAGATATGGAGAGAGTGGAACCCAGACGTGAGACCTACCCTAGATTCAAAGCTGGGCTGTCAACGACGATACATACTCAGCAGTGAAAATTCTCAGCAGGCCAACTTGCTGACATTCCCGGAAAAGCGGGGAATGTTCTCTAACGAACTATCCACATTACGAACATTTAGAACCGTCTAATATCCCTGAAAACGATGGTCCTGTTGAAGGTGCATCTCTTATCAATGAAACAACCGTAGTGAAAATTAATGTGTCTATGAATCACAAAATAAGGACATGATGCGAAACCGCCTTCGACGCGAGATAGAACGAAAATGTCTGCTACCATTCGAATGTCGAACACCGTAGTAGAGTATAAGAAAACTGTAAAGCTAAGAGAGTGATAGAGACAGCGAATTCAGTCTTAAATGAGGAGGTAAAGACCCCAGGTAGAGTTCTAGATATTACCAAAATCAATCACATCTCTGGTATCTCATATAAATTTAGGAACCAGCCACGAACACCAACGGCCGACAGCCAAACAGAGTAAACAGCTGTGTACCTCCTTGTGCTAAAATAATGATGAAACGAATAGCCGATACTCGGAGTGAAATATACTCTAGGTTGAACAAATAAACCAATTTCAAAATGACACAACAAGGCTTATCGTAGTTGAGAACCTTAAATAGAAAATCCAAGAATGGGCTTAACGCATTAAACGTTACAAACGTAGAGTAGAATTCCTTGTACAGAATCAGTTGTTTGAAACAGACGCGATGAGGTTCTATCGCAATCTGACTCAAAAACAGAATGGCAATGTTGACCCTCCTTCAATAGATGATGTCGATACATTTTAGGCAGGAATCTGGAAAGAAAGCAGATCCTAAAACAAAGACGACGCGTCTTGGCTTCAATCTGAAGTTGACGCTATTGATGAACTTGTGGAAACAGTGGCACATGTTCACAAATTCTCGGGAGAGGACCCCTTCCAAGTAATTAAGAACATGGGAAACAGGAAACCCTCAGGATTGATAAGATTCAAAATTATTTGATTAAGAAATTAACAGCATTATATTCTCATCTAGCAAAGGCTGTTAATGAAATCTTTGAAAACCCAAAGGAATAACCAGAATGGATCACATGCGGCATCACGTATTTGCTTCATAAAGCGGGAGACATTTCTTTGGCGAAGAACTATAGGTACACTTGCCTGGTACCTATTAGATACTTGTAGACACTTAGAGAAGACCCATCTGTTGCCAGTTGAAAAGAAAGGATATCGTAAAGGTACCTATGGCTGTAAAGAAATCTTTCTAAATAAAATCGTATGGAATGGTGTACGGAAACGAAAACGTAATTTAATGGCTTGGATTGACTACTAGAAGGTCGTTGACAGTGCAACACAATTGGATTTTAAAGATTCTGGAGATCTATCGATTTACTCCAAGACGTATTGAGTTTCGCGAGGCTGGTGAAGTGGTGGAGTACCAGGTTACTAATACACAGCGGAAAGGACGTAGTAGAAACAAGAAGAATTTAGATTAACAGGAGAATTTTTCAATAAGATTCACTATCACCTCTGCTATTTTGCATTAGTTTGATCTCCCTATTTAGATAGTTATCGCACACTGACTTTGGTTACAAGCTCCTGTAGATGAAAGACCGGTATCACATTTGTTTTACATGGAAGATCTTAAAGTGTTTGCTAAGAATGACATGATTCTCTTCCAAATGCAGTCTCTCGAGAAAGACTTTAGCAATGACATGTGCTTGACGTTTCATCTTGACAAGTGAGCAAAAATCAGTTTAAAGAGAGGCGAAATGACAACGTCAGAGAGCATTGAATTTGCTATGCACACTCTGATTCGAGATCTTGAGCCAGGTAAAACTTACAAATGTCTTGGCATAGAAGAATCTGAGAACATCTCGAACGACGCAACGAAAGAGAGAATACATAGGAAGTATTACAGAAGAGTGAGACTTGCACTGCAGCCCGCTCTGAACTCTAGGAATAAAATATCTGCAATTAGTAGTCTGGCGGTGCCTGTAGCCAAGTACAATTTCGAACTAGTGGACTGGACTGAGCAAGAAATTCGATTCATGGATCGAAAACCTAGAAAAATGCTTACAGTACGTCATGTAGCCAACCCCTCGAGCTGATGTACATCGACTTTATTTGTCACGTAATGAAGGAAAAATAGGCCTCAGACAAATTGAAACCTCCTGGCACAATACAACAGTCGGGATGTAGTCATTCATCAAGATGACCAACTAATGATGCTAGTCTGAACGGAGAATGGGAAATCAACGCTTTTTCAGTGTAGCAAAAACGAAAAGGACTACGCTAAACACGCAGAATAACTCAGACACTGAACTTCTGATGCTACTTAACATGAAATGTGAGACACAAAAGATATTAATGATATTGTGGAGACAATTCACTCCATGTACAATATCCAAACAGAATGGATAAGGTGCAGATCAATTATTTATGTGGCTTAAAAGGGAAGAATGAAGCCAGAATCGGAAGCAGTTGAAATAGCTGCCCAAGATCAGGCGTTGAGAACACATTATGATAAAGCGGTTCTCAAAATTTCCCAAGATGATAAAAACCGCACTTGCTAAGAACAAGAAGAAACCATTGATCATATCGTCTCAGCTTGTCCAATTCTAGCGAAGACCGAATACTTGAAAAGACACGACAGGGTGTGTAGTTACCTCCATTGGCCGGTCTGTACCGCCCTCGAAGTTCCAAACACTTGCACCAAGTAGTACGAACATTCACCAAAACGTCTGTTGGGTTGTGTACTAGGGTGTTCCTTATATTGCAATTTTTTTGGGCGCACCCCCTAATTATTTTCCATACGGTCAAATTTACTCAAAAATAAAATTTCATCTCAATAGGCCGATATTGACCTGTGCCGACTTGAGCGCGAAATGTGTGCATTAGAAATCTTTGGTTTTGTGGTAAGTCAGTGGAAAACTATCGGTACATGTTTAATATATAATTTTGTATTCAAATTTAATTCATTTTCATTCTTTAGACTGTGATATTGTTTTAACTTTTCTTCTGAGTACTTTTTTCAGTGTTTCTTTCTTGCAAGATGGGTACACTAAACGGTGTTCTTGAACAACACAACAGAAATTGCTTTCGCTCCTCATATACATCCAGTAGTCCATGCAAATTTTCATTAACTCAACAGGCCTTTCAGCGTAGTCATTCACAGCTTTCAACTTTATAAATAACTTTCGAGCTTCTAAATATGAAGAGTTACTTGTGCAGGTGGGCAAGCTTGAAAGAAACTATATTTTTTATTTAAGGTCGCGTCAACAGGTAGGTCGTTAGCGACCACTGTACATTAGGGTTACAGTATGATGTGATATAGCGATGGTGAGGAGTGAAAGAACTAACACAAGTAAAATCATGTCTCGACACATGCTCTTCGACACTGCATATGATACTAACATATGACATTACGTTAGATTAGCGATCTGTAAACACATCTGACAAGCTCGATTAAAATTCATACACTGTTATGCTCTGGCCTACCTCAACGGTGGGTGATAGGTTTCGACTTGCCCGTTACACGAGTTCGCGCTCAAGGCCGCACGGGTTAGAATGTTCCAATCTCAACAAAATTTTGTACAGATATATTCTAAGTTCATTCAAACAATATTGAAGTGTGCGCGATTAAAAACTTCAAAGACTGAAAATAACGAGACACTCTACTGTGTTCAATACTGTGCGACCAGTTAATTCAAACTGATTGCAGAATAGCGGCTAACAAAGCGGATATTGTTCCCCGGTATTTGGAGAAAAAAACTTTTCTACTTGTAGATGTGGTGATAGACGTCGATAAGACGTCGATAAGACGTCGATAAGACGTCGATAAGACGTCGATAAGACGTCGATAAGACGGCGATAAGACGGCGATAAGACGTCGATAAGACGGCGATAAGACGTCGATAAGACGTCGATAAGACGTCGATAAGACGTCGATAAGACGTCGATAAGACGGCGATAAGACGGCGATAAGACGGCGATAACACGGCGATAAGACGGCGATAACACGGCGATAACACGGCGATAACGCGGCGATAACGCGGCGATAACGCGGCGATAACGCGGCGATAACGCGGCGATAACGCGGCGATAACGCGGCGATAACGCGGCGATAACGCGGCGATAACGCGGCGATAACGCGGCGATAAGGCGGCGATAAGGCGGCGATAAGGCGGCGATAAGGCGGCGATAAGGCGGCGATAAGGCGGCGATAAGACGGCGATAAGACGGCGATAAGACGGCGATAAGACGGCGATAAGACGGCGATAAGACGGCGATAAGACGGCGATAAGACGGCGATAAGACGGCGATAAGACGGCGATAAGACGGCGATAAGACGGCGATAAGACGGCGATAAGACGGCGATAAGACGGCGATAAGACGGCGATAAGACGGCGATAAGACGGCGATAAGACGGCGATAAGACGGCGATAAGACGGCGATAAGACGGCGATAAGACGGCGATAAGACGGCGATAAGACGGCGATAAGACTGCGATAAGACTGCGATAAGACTGCGATAAGACTTCGATAAGACTTCGATAAGACTTCGATAAGACTTCGTGACCAAGGAGGCAGAGAAACACGTTAAACACGTTAATAAAATTTTGGAAATAGAGATCAGCCGAATGTGGAGAGTAAAAGCACAGGTTGTCCAAATAGGTATTGGAGCTCTGGGATATGTTCCGCAAAATTTGTGTAAGTACTTAGCTAAACGCCCAGAACATTCAAAAGAGTGGGAAGTGCAAGACTTTGCTTTATTGGGAGCAGCCCACATTTGGCGCAAAGTATTGTAGAGGCACCGACATGCCCTAAATCGTTTAGAGGAATAATATTAATAGTATTGATAGCGGTGGTGATAGTGGTGGTGGCGGAGATAGCGGCGGAGATAGCGGCGGTGATAGCGGCGGTGATAGCGGCGGTGATAGCGGCGGTGATAGCGGCGGTGATAGCGGCGGTGATAGCGGCGGTGATAGCGGCGGTGATAGCGGCGGTGATAGCGGCGGTGATAACGGCGGTGGTAGCGGCGGTGGTAGCGGCGGTGATAGCGGCGGTGGTAGCGGCGGTGGTAGCGGCGGTGGTAGCGGCGGTGATAGCGGCGGTGATAGCGGCGGTGATAGCGGCGGTGATAGCGGCGGTGATAGCGGCGGTGATAGCGGCGGTGATAGCGGCGGTGGTAGCGGCGGTGGTAGCGGCGGTGGTAGCGGCGGTGGTAGCGGCGGTGGTAGCGGCGGTGGTAGCGGCGGTGGTAGCGGCGGTGGTAGCGGCGGTGGTAGCGGCGGTGGTAGCGGCGGTGGTAGCGGCGGTGGTAGCGGCGGTGGTAGCGGCGGTGGTAGCGGCGGTGGTAGCGGCGGTGGTAGCGGCGGTGGTAGCGGCGGTGGTAGCGGCGGTGGTAGCGGCGGTGGTAGCGGCGGTGGTAGCGGCGGTGGTAGCGGCGGTGGTAGCGGCGGTGGTAGCGGCGGTGGTAGCGGCGGTGGTAGCGGCGGTGGTAGCGGCGGTGGTAGCGGCGGTGGTAGCGGCGGTGGTAGCGGCGGTGGTAGCGGCGGTGGTAGCGGCGGTGGTAGCGGCGGTGGTAGCGGCGGTGGTAGCGGCGGTGGTAGCGGCGGTGGTAGCGGCGGTGGTAGCGGCGGTGGTAGCGGCGTTGGTAGCGGCGGTGATAGCGGCGGTGATAGCGGCGGTGATAGCGGCGGTGATAGCGGCGGTGATAGCGGCGGTGATAGCGGCGGTGATAGCGGCGGTGATAGCGGCGGTGATAGCGGCGGTGATAGCGGCGGTGATAGCGGCGGTGATAGCGGCGGTGATAGCGGCGGTGATAGCGGCGGTGATAGCGGCGGTGATAGCGGCGGTGATAGCGGCGGTGATAGCGGCGGTGATAGCGGCGGTGATAGCGGCGGTGATAGCGGCGGTGATAGCGGCGGTGATAGCGGCGGTGATAGCGGCGGTGATAGCGGCGGTGATAGCGGCGGTGATAGCGGCGGTGATAGCGGCGGTGATAGCGGCGGTGATAGCGGCGGTGATAGCGGCGGTGATAGCGGCGGTGATAGCGGCGGTGATAGCGGCGGTGATAGCGGCGGTGATAGCGGCGGTGATAGCGGCGGTGATAGCGGCGGTGATAGCGGCGGTGATAGCGGCGGTGATAGCGGCGGTGATAGCGGCGGTGATAGCGGCGGTGATAGCGGCGGTGATAGCGGCGGTGATAGCGGCGGTGATAGCGGCGGTGATAGCGGCGGTGATAGCGGCGGTGATAGCGGCGGTGATAGCGGCGGTGATAGCGGCGGTGATAGCGGCGGTGATAGCGGCGGTGATAGCGGCGGTGATAGCGGCGGTGATAGCGGCGGTGATAGCGGCGGTGATAGCGGCGGTGATACCGGCGGTGATACCGGCGGTGATACCGGCGGTGATAGCGGCGGTGATACCGGCGGTGATAGCGGCGGTGATAGCGGCGGTGATAGCGGCGGTGATAGCGGCGGTGATAGCGGCGGTGATAGCGGCGGTGATAGCGGCGGTGATAGCGGCGGTGATAGCGGCGGTGATAGCGGCGGTGATAGCGGCGGTGATAGCGGCGGTGATAGCGGCGGTGATAGCGGCGGTGATAGCGGCGGTGATAGCGGCGGTGATAGCGGCGGTGATAGCGGCGGTGATAGCGGCGGTGATAGCGGCGGTGATAGTGGTGGTAATGATTTCGTGTTCCTTGTACTGGAACTTATACAATGATCGATATGTCTTGAATTTCTTAAAATAAAACTTACATTATTTATTTTTGGTAACATTACAGTGTATACACCTCCCACTAGCAACTCAACTTCACCTTGTACTGTATCGCCAATTTTTACTTCGTATCTGTAAATATAAAATTGGTTCAGTATTACATTACAAGTTCGAATTCGAATATATATTTGGATGTTATTTGACAATTATATACTATTTTCAAAAATTATATCATACGTATTTGGTGTAAGATCTATTAGTGCACTTTGCCCAAATTTTGAGCCTTGTACTTCATTCTTCAACACCGTTCCTCCAATAGTCACCGTTCCAGTCACTTCGTTGGCAAACAAAACCCTGAAAAATAAACGTTATTACGATTACGATTTACTTACATTTGACATTTATCTCGATTAAATTATTCACATTTGTGAGAGGACTTATACATGCATACTCACACGCATGGATGCACTCACAAGCACATACGGGTACACACGATAGCACACACATGCACAAACACACACATACGCAATCACACACAAATGAACTCTCACACGTGTGTATGCACAAGCAATTAATGCAACAGAAGAACTCAAATTAAAATTTTCAACAAGATATGGAATGTAACGGCTGTTACAGGGAGTTCTCCAAATGAGAATGCATGTCAATAGATTTAACAACCTAATAAATGTAACAAATAGAAAAATGGTGGTGCAAACATTTCGAAAAATTTATTAGTGTCTTTTTAAGTGAAAAATTAATTGTGTTCAGTTAACAATTTTCATTGCATTTGAATATTTTCCAAGTTCGATTTTTTACTGAAATTTCCAGTTTCTATTTTTACTGAAAAATTTTAACATTTTTATTTTGTTTTTTCCTCAACTTTTCAAATTATTTTTATCGACTGAAAACTCATACTGGGTGCCTCACTCGGTAAGACATATCATGCGACAGCAAGGCTTCATCGAAGAGGCCGCCCGCCATTAATATTTGCTATTTAGATCATACATTAAGGAACATCAACTTTTTTGACATTGTGTTATGCGCTACTACAGCCAAAACACTAGAAATAATGCTTCTTGCTCTAAATAAGGCTTGTACGAAAGGTTTACAAATAAATTTTGCCAAAACGAAAGTAATGACCAACGACCAACCGATCACAAAAACAATTCAGAGACTAAGTGTAGAGTACGTGCAACAATTTGTATGAGCTAATGGCATTCTCCAACTGTTCGTACGAAATTAGAAGAAGAATTACCCTATCTTGAAAAAAAATCAGAAATATTTCTGTTGAACAAAACATTAGTCTAAAAATCAAAAAGCTAATAATGAATTCGTGTGTTTTGCTATATGGATCTTAAACGTGGTTCTTAACAATAACACAAAAACATTTCTGCAAAGCTGTCAACGTAAAATGAAAAGGAAGATTTTACATTAATCGCTGAAAGATACAATACCCAGTATAGATATAAAAACAAAAACTAACATCAAAGATACAGTTTTTAAATCGGATCGACAAATATGGAAATGGCTTGGTCATGTCATGAGGCAGAAGTAATCCAAAGGGGCGTACTCGACCACGATCTGGGACCCGGTATTGGGATGGAGGAATCTAGGGAGACCGTAGACCAGATGGACCGACAGCCTACGGAAAGCAGTAAGTCCACTTTGGTCTAGACTGACACAAGACAGACAAGGTTGAAGGCAGCTGGAATGGGACATGTGCAGTGTTCCTCATTCTTGTGTATAATCATTTATATATATATATATATATATATATATATATATATATATATATATATAAATATTTATTTATTTATTTATTTATTTATTTGTGTGTGTGTGCAATATCATCTGTGTGGTACTTGTAGTGATTGTTGAACTATTGCAGTGTTGAAGTGTGTGCAGTGTTCCACATTAACTACATGAAATAAAATAGTGAAGTGTTTCTTCTATATAATACTATGTATATAGTATTATACAAATCAATAAACCACACAGGCAATGATACCAATATTATTATTACAACTGCAAAGCACTGTGTGTTTTGGAGCGTTCTTTGTGGGAGGAGCCTCTTGGATACAGAACTGACTGCTCCCAGGCGGACGTCGTAAGAGGAGGAGGAGACAAAAATACGCATGAGGCGCTTCAATATACTGTACACCAGCGTTGCTGAAATCTAAAAATTAGAGCCAGACTTTCCGCGATGGCCCTCTGCAGTGGTCGCATGTCATTCGCTTTTCGCTAAACTAGAGGCGATCGCGCCCAAAGTTGCTCGCAGTTTCTGTGTTTCTGGTTCCCCCTTTAAAATCTCCTATTCATTCGTTATCTTTACTCTCTCGCCAGCTTTGGTTGTAACTGTATTTTACATGCGGGGTTTAGAGCGATTGTTTTTTTCGAAATGACTTCAGGGAAGTCGAGAAAAATAAAATAAAATCATCAGAATTAGACCGTTTTCTAAATGAACAATGCGAATTAAATGATATTTTGTAGATATCTCGAGTATTCTGCAATACTTGGTTCGTGAACAAACGTCGACTGTGATCAAGAAATATAATTTTGATCGCCACAACTCACAACTGCCTCTACAGAGCCTACCCTCCCCACTCATCCCGTTCGGTTAACTCATCAAGCAGCGGGCCACACCGGTGTCCAGCAGATAAGTGTTAGCCGTAGATTCTCCAAAAACAGCCTCCTTCGGCAATCTGTTGCAGAGATACAATGAGAAACGTGATTCACACGTTTTATTTCTTTCAGCTTCTATTGGGTGTGTCAGACTGAAATAAGTCCAGAGATTGGGAGGAAATAGTTGAATTTGAAGGTATTTTTGTAAATCAATTTTGGCGCCAAATTCAAATAGAAAGAAAATCAAAAGTTTGGAAATTGTTTTCCGATGCGATACCGTTGGAGCACTGTATCAGTTGGAGTACGTTCAGTAACTACGATTTCACCGTCAACTAGTGATTTAGATGTTCGGGACTGACCGGCCCACTCCAGAAACTGAAGTCGCAAGTATGCTTTCCTCCTGAACCAGATGAAGCGCATGTTTTTGTGCTGTCAGTACTGCTGGAGCGAGGGATAGAGAAGAACAAAGAAAATCTCTTTATGCTCCTGGACGATTACTACGTTTGTGGAAAAGATGTAACTGAACCATTCTTATCCACTCGCAGTGATGTGATGTCTAACGGAGATTGGAGGACAATGGAAAAGGTTCAAAGTGGGTACGCTATTTGAAGTACGATCTACCTAGTGTCTAATAAAGATTTCCACCTACACTGCATAAAAAATTCATAAATAGTACAATCGTACACATACATAATTACATACAGATATACAAAACATACTTTCAAATATAGCCACAATAACATTTTTGGAACGATAAATATGCTATATTTTATTATATATTAATATTAAATGAAACATTTCACGTATTAAAATTATTTCCTAGTATATTGTCATGCTAATTAGCAAACATCGGGACTCCACTTCGCTGCCTTTTCTTTCGCACTTCATGATAATTCATAATTATGAAAAAATAGTAAGAAATAAAAATAAAGAACTAATCGGCCCTCGTAAATAACTGAGTTCTCTAGAAATTATAAGTTCAACAACAATGGACAGTAAAATGTAGTTAAAAGCGGCAATGTTTTCCTTTCCTGAGAAAAACCGAACAAAATGAGAGGGAGAGGTGTCTCAGGTCCTCAACTGACGTCACTCCGTTGCATCTGGCCGGGAGGTCCTAGTTTCGAGTCTCTACGGTGGAATTTTCGGTTCTAGCTAGATAGCTAGGTCGAGTTCAGTAGCTGTCTGGAGGAGAATTCTAGAGGTTAGTTGCTCCGATTGGTTATTTTCCTTGTTCTTTTTATCAACCCAAGGCGAATGACGGAGCACTATCCTAACAAACGGGTTAAGAACCGTGCGCATTCTTTCCTTCCTCATCCTTACCCTATCGTCACCCCTACTTACACACATAGTCTTGTACTGCATTTCTACACATGTCAGGAGACCAGACAGCGGCTGAACTTTTGCGTCCGTCCGTCCGCCCGTCTTTGCGTCCGTCCGTCCGCCCGTCTTTGCGTCCGTCCGTCCGCCCGTCTTTGCGTCCGTCCGTCCGCCCGTCTTTGCGTCCGTCCGTCCGCCCGTCTTTGCGTCCGTCCGTCCGCCCGTCTTTGCGTCCGTCCGTCCGCCCGTCTTTGCGTCCGTCCGTCCGCCCGTCTTTGCGTCCGTCCGTCCGCCCGTCTTTGCGTCCGTCCGTCCGCCCGTCTTTGCGTCCGTCCGTCCGCCCGTCTTTGCGTCCGTCCGTCCGCCCGTCTTTGCGTCCGTCCGTCCGCCCGTCTTTGCGTCCGTCCGTCCGCCCGTCTTTGCGTCCGTCCGTCCGCCCGTCTTTGCGTCCGTCCGTCCGCCCGTCTTTGCGTCCGTCCGTCCGCCCGTCTTTGCGTCCGTCCGTCCGCCCGTCTTTGCGTCCGTCCGTCCGCCCGTCTTTGCGTCCGTCCGTCCGCCCGTCTTTGCGTCCGTCCGTCCGCCCGTCTTTGCGTCCGTCCGTCCGCCCGTCTTTGCGTCCGTCCGTCCGCCCGTCTTTGCGTCCGTCCGTCCGCCCGTCTTTGCGTCCGTCCGTCCGCCCGTCTTTGCGTCCGTCCGTCCGCCCGTCTTTGCGTCCGTCCGTCCGCCCGTCTTTGCGTCCGTCCGTCCGCCCGTCTTTGCGTCCGTCCGTCCGTCTTTGCGTCCGTCCGTCCGTCTTTGCGTCCGTCCGTCCGTCTTTGCGTCCGTCCGTCCGTCTTTGCGTCCGTCCGTCCGTCTTTGCGTCCGTCCGTCTTTCGAATTAACATACATTGAAACACTAAATAATTGAATAAAGAAGAAAGGAAGCAGCGTTATCAAGCAACGATGAAGCGAACTACGTACTGACTAATTGTATTATCTTGTTTGCGTGTAACAGTTTTTTCGACTAAGATTAAGTGATACATTCATAAACTATATAAGAGTCCTCGAGAGCTTGAAATATTGAGCACATTTTCCCGAGAGCTGGTAATATTGACGAATTGAATGAGATATTCGCAGTCTTGTAATAGCTACAAGTATTTTAATCCTTTCTCCTTAAGCGTCTTGCGTACAATTAATCATCTCCTTGCAATCGAAATAAGTTTTCGTTCCGATTAATTTCTGAGCTACTTTACAAAAAAAATGTTTGAAAATTTTACTTTTATTCATTTAACGTCAAAACCATTATTAAATCGGTGTTTCAAGAACTACGCAGATAAGTAAACCCTGTGCACGGTTCCTGAACTCGGTCCAAGCTCATAAACATAATAAGTTTTTTATTATATTCCTAATTTTTCAAATATTGCTAATCTTGCAATTTTTAAATTAATTTTGTTATTTTTTTATGTTACACTTTTACTCATCTTTCAACTATTTATAGTTAAAATGACGGGAAGGGATTCTGGAACTCAAGAAAACGTGCGCAGATAATATTTTCCCACCTACGTCACATACAGTTTACTGTTTTTTGACTGAATAAATCTAAATCTAAATCTAAGTTAAATTATGAATACACGGCAAAAAGTGTTTTTAGCAAGAATTGATATTAAAATATTCGCTCCAGTGTAATAATATTAGTTTATGCAATTAGTTTATAATGTTAAGCTTTATTGCATGGGTACATGTTTTGAAAAAGAGCGACTTTAGAAGCGAGGTTGCAAATTTGTACGAATGTAATAAAGCAACATTATAAGCGAGTTGCATACTATATGTTTTTGTATAACAGCATTACACATTTATAAGAAAATCAAACTTAATTTTGCGAAACAACTTCCCTGTGACGACTCGGGTATTTGACATTGTGCGAGTAAACGGTGGTCGGCTGTTCCTTTTAGCTCTACCTCGCCCCGATTCTCTCGCTACGATTGGCTGAATGTGTGATGACGCAATCATTCGTGACATAAAATCTAATACGTCATTATTTTTGCCGTAAAATGCTTGATTATGAACAATTTCTTGCAACAGAAAAGGTTCTTTTATAATGCTGGAATACAAAAAAAAAGCTATAGCAAATCTGCTATTATTTGCAGTGTTCTACGTGATATGTCCAGAAGCAAAACAAGGGGCTAGATCAGTATTTTTTGGATCTGAGAATCTAGACGAAAATCAGGTTGTGATGGGGGTTTTTGACTAAGAAGCTGAGGTTCCAATTTTTGTTACAGGCATTCTTGTTATAAGCTTTTTCTAAATTACTTTATTCCAATAATTTAAATGAATTGAACAAAAGACTTACCTAATTCTAGCCACTTCTTTTTCCTTTTCAACATCGTCACCATTTGTTTCATATGATATTTTTACTAGACCATCTGCTGTTGTCAGGTACGATAAAATCTAAAATAAAAATATGATTTAATTGTATGACATAAATGTATTTACAAGTAGGTAAAATTGTTCAATAAATTAATTTAATGAAAATTTAATGAAACTTACTTGTTTTTCTTCCACTGTGACTGTTGTAACTTTTATTTCATTATCGCAATTTGCATATTGCATAGCGACCATACCTTTCCCATCAGCACTCAAATGGGGAAGCCGCCATGATCCATAGGGTTCTATTTTCTGAGACAACGGGTCTACTGGTCTCTCGAGGTTTACTTGAACTTCACAACCAAGGCCATTAAAAACTCTTAATTGAGCTTGTCCAGAACCAGGAAGAACAGGATAAGAACCCTGGAAATATTGACTTAAATAAGTTCCAAGATTGCTTAAAGATGGTACATTCTACTACATCAAGTAACATTTATTTAACAGTATCTGGACCTTTGCAAACACTTCACACTTTGTAAATTTGTCTTTTAAAAGTGAAAATAACTTCACACTGGAACACAACTTCCAAAGGCCAGGCCCTGAACTGATTTGTACACCAGAGAGCCTCGGTAAATGTTCTGTGGCAGCTCGTGCGTGGATGGTACAATCTCCAGATAATTGTAAAATACTTATATGTTAGAGACATGGTGGAAAGATATGGGTGAGCTATTGCGCATCATATTCGACATCAATGTGCTTCAGGCATTAGTTTGCGTCACAATATTGGCAAGAATTTTCAAAGCAGCTAGATACCAAAAGATCAGACATTGAAACAGATATATGAAGCGCTTTAAGTCTTCATCATGTTATTTTTGGTTATCGCCGTTGAAAATTGTCACTTTATGCTACTTTCAAAATGTTTCTCAACCCTTCTCGCTCACCATGCAACATGACGGCCAGCGTTTGGTCTGGCTTTTCAAACGAAGTGCCCGTGCTGTGGTCACGTGGTTCCTGCCGCAAACTGGTGCTGCGCAGAACGAGCAAAAATCGGTGCGCCGGAGTGGCCCAGCCATATCTTTCCACCATGTGTTAGAGATATATCTTTTCGGTTTAATGCCATTGAGAAATCGAGATATTGCCGCAATATCGATGTATGAAATCATTTTGTAATCAAAAAGAGCCCGTAGGGCACTCGCTTTGGTGTCTAGGCAGCGCACCGAAGTGACTTCACTTCTCTGGACGTTTAACACTACGAAACAGAAGCCATCCGATTTGCCATATATCTCTATGAACACTGCATGGACTCATTCTGTGTGTGTCTTAGAATTGTAATGATACGTAGAAAACGCCATAGGCTTACGTCGTAGAGCTCTGGGCACATCATCGCTGGCCACCCTTGAGGGACGGGGGGGGGATGCATTGTTTTGGATGTTTGGCGAATCTATTTTCATTTGATGAGTTTGTTGTTTCAAAATGTGCATTAGATGAGTGCAGTTTATTTTGGGGAAAGGTTGACCGCTTTGGCAGAACGTTCCTCTTCTTCTTTATTGTTCTCTGAGTGTGTGTGCGAGCTCTTCTTTTCCTCGCAGTTTTAGGATAAAGGTGTGCGAGAAAATCAGTCTTTAGCGTAACTCGCAACCCATGTCTGGAAACACCACCTCTTGTTTTGGCAATTTGGCAACGCATGAAATACCTTTGGCATCCCTTTCACGTTTAGCGACTCACGGTCGCGTGCCCTCAGATTTCGCAGCGAGAGAATGTGGCTAATTTTAGTTGGAAGAAAGAGAAAACATTTATTCTGTCCTTGTTAGTCTTCAACGTACTGCAGCCACTATACTGAAAAGAGAAAACGCGTTTCTCTTGGCAAATGGTGATCCCTTTAAGCATTTACTCAACGCTCAGTTTTTTTGTAATTTTAAGGAAATTATTTTTTTATTAATTATTTTCAATAAATATGAATTAACTACTGACTTATGTTTTATTGGTATTTTAATAATTTTATTAAGGCTTTCTTATTTGCTTAATAATAATAATAATAATAATAATAATAATAATAATAATAATAATAATAATAATAATAATAATAATAATGTTATAAATAATGAAG
The DNA here is from genome assembly GCA_038098605.1 of Gryllus longicercus. Lineage (NCBI taxonomy): Eukaryota > Metazoa > Arthropoda > Insecta > Orthoptera > Gryllidae > Gryllus > Gryllus longicercus. The sequence continues at coordinate 227,008 of JAZDUA010000922.1, read as the reverse complement.
AGGTTGGCGGTAATGTTTCACGAGATATCTTTCTGAATCTCTCTGGCCCGACTTTCATTAAGTAATAATTATTGGTACGTTAGTGTTAACAAATTGATAAACAGTCATAACTTCCCTCCTAAGTAACATCTTCAGTATTACAACTTTGTTTCTTAAGCATACTGGACAGAATCACCTAAAGAGACGTTTTGTTTCTTGTTCATGTCTGCTCACCCCTACCCACCCCACCCACTCTGTGCAGCGCGAAATCTTTCTGTGTGTGAGCCGCGTCCTGTCCGCCTAAGCTCTTGAATGGGAAGAACAGAGAAACAAGAAAGTTGCTGCACCTGACGGTCACCTTCGCTGCTGTCTCGACGTACGAGGCACGGCTGTCTTGAATGGTGACAAAAACGCGCGGTTGCCAAATTGCCAAACAAGAAGTGTTCTCAGACATCGGTTGCGAATTAAGCTAAATACACTGTAGAGCGACAATTACACAAGCACACACACAAAAAAAGTGGTCAGACCCAAAGACTAAACACAGGCTTCTCTATAAATTTCTCAGAAGAGACGAATTCACAATAACGTAAGATACGGGTCCGTAAAATCTAATTTTGTAGAATACAACTTAAACCTTTTTACCAGGCACTTCTAACCCTAAGTCGCACCGTTTACGAGTTTTGCTTGAAATTCAGAAAAAAAATATTTTAAGAAATGATTTTATTAAGTGGGCAACAAATCGATACATTAATAAATATTTCGCATACCATGTGTTTTTGCCCTTCCGAAGAATGCTCATTTATGCAATTCCGTTCAGTATACTTCTTTCGTTACAGTAGGATAAAATCCGTTGACATTATTAGGAGATACTCTGTATCGAGATTTTATGTTTAATGTTCAAAAGCATATTGCAATTTTTTCTCAATAAAATTTATCGTCTTATTACCTAAATACTGTTTACAATGGAAATACCGGCTACCCAAACCGTCCATTTAAAAGTCCCGTTTTGGTAGATTTTGATCCCCGCGAAGAAAAAAGCTGTCTCAGCAGAATCAGTCAGAATACTTGCTATTCAAGAATGAATAGTCGCTGAGAACGTAGCATATTAAATTGGTCCCAATTTTCCTTTTTTAAATAAACGGGTCACAGTTTCAAAGTTTTCTCTGATCATAGTTCAGATTCATGTATGTGCACATAAAATTGTTTTAATTATAATGTGAACATTCGACAGATTCCAAACACAAGAGCTATTACTTTAGACTAATATGCAATTATTATTATTATTATTATTATTATTATTATTATTACAGAATTTATTTATATATATACCATTAATATAATGTTTATCAATATAAGAGCACTTACCTCCAATTCTAGCTCAACAATGGCGGAAATTCCAAATGCTATTGCAGCTAGTACTCCCCCTACACCCAATCTCTGAAGTGGTTTAGTAAGGAGATTGCATTTCTTCAGTAAGGGATAAATGATGGACTCAAATATGGGTATGAATATGAGAATTAGAAGTGGATTAACCACTTGCATTTGGTCAGGTTTCAGAGACCAACTTCCGAGAGCACCAGTCATCATCGTTGCTTGGAAAGTCCATCGAGAGCCCTGCCATTGGTAAAAAAGGTTACCAGAAAATACCATAGAGAGTAGGACACATCCAATTTAAGCACACACATTGAAATTCAAACCTGCTGATCAAACAGAGCCCAGAAGAACGGCAATGGCAAATAGAGATACAGTACTCTCAAAGCTGATTTAATGTCCTCAATCTCCTTTTTCTCATATTGATCATCGGCATAATCCAGCCAATGATCCCTTTTTGGTCCTTTGGATTTCATTTTTTGTCCTATAGCATGCTGGAAAAGAAAACACCGAATGTAATAATGTACTGTTGTTTTTAAATACGGCAACTTTACTGAACATTACATGTTTAGATTTTTATAATTTTGTTTTGTTATTTTTATGGTCGCATCAACATCTAGGTCATTAGCGACCACTATTGCATTTAACGGTATGGTAACTGTGAAGATGACATGATATGGTGATGACAGGGGGTGAAAGGACGAACACAAATAGAACCATGCCAGAGGCGGGAATCAAACCGCGATCCTTCGGTCCAAGATCGCTACGGCACTACTGTCGTAACTATCTCGGCCATCCGAACCGGCATTTATATTATATTGTTCAATAATATTTTTTTATACTTTATGTTTTTGATATGCAGACAGTGGCGATCCCAGCGGAATACGGGAGAGAATATTTTCACATCAATTTTTGCCAAAAACTATCATTTCTACCTGTATTCATAATTCAACTAAACGAGGTGTAAGGAGTTAGGGCAGAGAACCGAGAGCTCACAGAACCGTGTGCAGATTGGCCTTTTCTCCATATTATGACTCGCACTTTTTCACAGTTTTTGAACGTTAATAATTAAATAGGCAAGATCCCATTCAGATTATCCCCCTCTTTGGGCTTTTCCGAAGTGAGTCGCACATCCACGTGTTCCGCGACCTTTTGATTTACAGAGGAAGTCATAAGAATTGCACATCCTCGTGAACTTAAAATGAGACCTACGCCATTTTTAATGTCCTTAGCTACATTCGAGGTAACAAATAAATAAATTAATAGTAAATTAGTAACTTTATCAACATTTAAAGAAAATTCACTTCACGTTCATTCCAAATTTCGTTTTGGTACTACACAGAAAGCGCCTTACATCTTCGGACCCGGATTCCAAACTACCCTCCTAGCTATTCCTTTTGCGTTCGCAAAATGTCACGGAACGCCCCGGCGCTTTTGAGTTCAGTCACTGGCCGTATTGCCCTCGCGAGCTGCGAGACAGTTCGGCGTGCACGAACCTCAGATAGGTCTGGTTTAGACGCTAGGGTTGTTCGCAGATGGGCGAGCGGTCTGGCGGACGGCGGATAGGCGAACGGGCGGACGGACACGGAGGCAGTGGTTGTCAGAGACACAGAGACAGTCAGAGGCACAGGACAGTTAGCCAGAAACAAAGCTACAAAGAGTTAGAGACACTTGCAAACCGACATAGAGGGACACAGTTAAGAACACAACCACAGATAGTATTGAACTTTATGTTTATACCATATAGCTTGTCGAGAACGGGAGCCTATTTGGCAGTCATTGAACCCAACTTTCACAGCGAACTCCAATCTATTCTATAAGGGATGCAAAGTCAAAGAAACCAAGGAAATGATGGACTGATATCTAAGGAAAAAGATGGAAAGACAAAGTAATTCACGGGGATGTATTCCTTCTTTGTAGAACATGGTACCATCAGGGGTGACAAACACTAAGGCCCCGAAAGTCTGTGCGACGAAGTACACCAAGATTATGGGAGAGGTTTAAACAAGAGTCGTGGGCAATTTTAAAATGTTGCATACACACATCCAACCTGCTCTTGTATGCTTTTAAGATTATGACTTTCCGCCCACACGAACTGACTAAAATTATTTCGCGACCTGAGCGAGAAACGAAACCACCGGCCACTAAAGAACAGCTGCTGCATACATTCGGCAGAATTAATAACACCGTGAATTCTGAACCAGATAATATTTCCCCTCATTGCTACGATATTTGCGCGTTTCAAAATTATTGCGAATCTTTACAACTCGCGTCTGAGAGAAATAATATTTCCTGAAAATGGAGCAAATAACAACTGGTACTTCTCCCACGAAAAAACACCCAAAGTGCCGTCGTCTTTCCTACCGCTGTGTCTGTCCGATATAACTGATAAGGTTCTCGAGCATATAATAAGCACTAGATTGAAAGAAGATGTAGAGAAGAAGAACTCTCAGAAAACCAGTAGGTATTTCGCGTAGACTTCGCAAAAGTCGGCGCTGTTCATCTTGTCGTTGACAAAGCCTGATACTCGTATGCCGTTAGAGGAGGGTAGAGGCAAATGAGTTCCAAAAAAGTATTCAGCGATGGGAACGTTGGACTTTGAGAACTCGCGAATCCCTCAGCCTAATCATTGTGTTGAAGGGCGGGCAGACAGACGGACGGGCAGACAAACGGACGTTTTGCCATCAATTGATTTTTCGGTATCAAAAACCAACAAGAGATGGATTCTGGCTACACCACGAGTTAGAGGATTTTTTCCTAAATTTAGCAACAGGATTTATCCACCTTTTCGTTACCACGACGCGGCAGTATGTTTTTTTTCTGACGAAATTTCGACGTTTTCTGGCGCACGATTACGTAACTTTCTCTTCTTACGAAGAATTAGACAGAAGTATTCGAGAGAAAGTAAAAATGGGCACACACATTGCAAAAGTCCTTTGTAGGCCCGTGATGACATGTGTACGTGTCAAAATACTGACATCCTTGTAGGAGAATGAATAATTTTTTATTAGACAAATGAACTATATTTTTATCTTGTTTTTATCAAATTTGAATAAACAAATACTTGTATACTTACACCCATACATTTAGAAACTTGCATCACAACATTTCCTTGAGGTTTCTTAATGATATACAGATTTTTACCGGCAACAAACACAACTGCAACATTCAAATAAGAAAATATTACATTAATATACACACATATTATACACATATTTCTGGTAAAAAGTAACAAGTTATATTATAATGTTTTTAAGACCTATATTTCCATTTTGATTCTAAGAACTTACGAATTGAAACAATCATAAGTACAGCGGGCACGCCAAATGCCAGTGGATAGCATGAGGATTGGTCTAAACATTGGACATCTTCACGTAATACAGGTGTGAGAAATGTAGATATCAAACTTCCAGAGTTAATAGCAAAATAAAAGAATGAAAAGAACTGGGCCATTTGCTTCTCTTGTTGAGGGAGTATAAACTGATCTCCACCAAATGCTGAGACACATGGTTTTATTCCTCCAGTGCCAAAAGCAATGAGAAGTAGGCCTATTATAGTAAGCGTCCTGCAACAAAAAACATCAAAATAGAGGAAAATAAGAACAACAGAATAAATCTAACTCGTCCATAATTTAATTGAGAGTTAAAACCATTTGGTCATGATATTTGGAAGCAAGGAAAAAGAGAAAACTGAATTCTTGATACAGTTGAAATCAAAGATAAAATATAATCAAAGGCAAGAAGTCAGCCTAATGAGAATTTAACTTTGTATGAAAAATATAAACAAATTAAAATAAGAAGAAAATAGTGTGCCTTGCTAGAGCTATGAGTGCATATATTACATAGGAGCAGAGACTGGAAGATAATTCATTTAAAACATTACCATCTCACATTAGCTGACCGGCGAATTAATTTAAAGGTTCACAAGAAAGAAAGTTAGCAAATTTATTATTTCTGTTGATCTCAAAGCATTTGTTTTATGGCAATGCATGGAATGGTATTGTTGTCACTCATCGAATAAATGTAGTAACACAGCTTCAAGAAAATATATGTTTTCTTCTGTCCATACAAAATGTTCAGCTTTGATTCCTCGGTTCACCAGGATGCTGATGTATCAACCATTAGTTTTTATCACTACCTTTTAATCATTTCCCACTTCCATGTGTTCTCTTCTCACTCTTCATAGAGCTGAAGCCCTTAAAATTGGCGGTATATTGAAGCAATCAAACTAGTATTTTAGCATGTTCGAGAATAATAAGCAAGATCGAATTTCTTCTTTCAATGAATCTGGAATTCAACTACAGACGGTTAGCATCTAAAATTAGCGAATTAGTGATTATATGATAAGATCATTTCATTCTTTCAACAGCGATTATTTTAAACCACCTGATCTTTCGTATTAACATCTGAGGTTTACAGTAGTGTACGTATACTACAGACCAGTGGTGTCAGTGTCAGATATATTGCATTTTAGTGCACAACCAAAACTTTTCGGTACTTAAATGGTCACCGAATGCCTATGCTCTATAATTTTTTTCAGTCAGTCAGTCAGTCAGTTACAATCACCCAATCGGTTCACCCAATCGTTCACTCACCCACACTCTCATTTGCTCATTCATTTATCATTAATACTAGGGCTTTCTGTTAGGGAAGGTTTGATGGTGGAACACGTTTGCACATTTCCCACCAATAGTTTCTGACACTATATCTAAACGGAAATTGACCAGAGAGAGGCAACGAAATAAAGGCGAGGATGGGCTCACTTCTGTGGGAATATGGTCAATCCTCGACCCCGGGCCAAGAGACACGTCACGTCGAATTAATAGATTACGATGATTAAGACACAACAATTTTTAAAAAATTAGAATGAGAATGAACTACCACGAATGAAATACGGTCTTAAAACCTACTATAATATGGCCCAGTTGACCTGCTCCCTATGTTCACTTGAGCATCCGGCCTTCAGACTCCGTGAATAATATGAAACAACATGAGTCTGCTCAATGCATAAGAGTGTGACTCCAAACTTTTTGATTGATCTTGGTCCTTGGATAGGGTAAACAACACTTAATGAAATATATCTTACTTTCTATGGCATATCTTATTTTCGTTGATATCATTGATTTACAAAAATTACAAAAGTTCAATGTCAGTAAAAATGGTGCTGGGCCCATTTTCGGTAAACTTTCTGTTTTTTCGAAAATTGCAAAAAATTTACATTTCAAAATCATAACACTAAAAAGAGTATTTTTTGCCTCAAAAATCATATCTTTAAACAAATTCATATTCATATTTCCGAGAAAACTAGTAGTTTTCATGTAATTTCTGCTAAAAATAATACATATTATAAAAAAAGTATATTTTCTCAAAAACCGCTCCAATTAATTTTTTTAATTTTTCTGTTGATAGAGAAAAGGATTTTTAAATATATGGTGCAAGTTCCTCTTTCTTTCAACTCTGAAATTTTGAAAATTGCAAAAGTTAAAAATAATGTGAAATAATGTGATGTTACACCACTAGTTTCAATATTAAGGACCCTCAAAACATGTGTGACTACACATTACGTTAGAAGTAATTTACTGTATAGGAACAAGATTTATTCACTTTTGAAGTTATTTTAGATAAGGGATGAAGGATATTTATTTTAAATTCAGTGCAATTCTTATTTGTTAATTATTTAATTTATATTTCTGTATCCTGCCATCAGGAAAGACATGCCCATTTGTAGAATAAAATTTCTATCTAACTCCATCTGATATATGGGTGTGAGAACACACATGAGATTGATCTTTCATGTAGAGAGGGACAGATGGAAGTTCCAGAAAATCAAGGATGCTGCGAAAAGATCCAATATATTTTATAATTTTCAGATATCAATTTAAGGGCTTTAAAGAAGGTTCAATCTGGCCATGAAACAAATCATTTCTTATTTGAAGGAAAAAATACTTATTTCATATTTTAAAATTTGCAGAAGATTTGTTAAATATTAATACTGAATTAATTGATCATATAAATATGTTTCAATATAAGTAATTCAAAATTAAATTCATATATTTTTCCTCTCTTAAACTATCATGAAATTGTGATTCATTTAAATCTAATGTCCAAGACCCATATGCCTTTTCTAATTCTAATTTGAGGGTGAATAGATGTTTGAATCAGCAACAGAAAACATTGTGAATAACCACATTAAGAAGAAGTCCCAAGTTTGTTAGAGCCTCATTTGCATAAAGAAGACATGGATTTGTCTAGTCTTTGGGAAATTTCTTAATCACATGCTAAAGGGCTATGATACGTAGAAGAGGCTAAACAAACTATTTAGTGGAATTATACAATCACAGTATATGATATTAATTAAATATTTATTTTATAAATAATTGTTTTAATAATTTAAAATCTTGGTAATAAATACTTTTTAATTACCTTCCAGGTATATCGATGGTGGAACTCGCAGATGCCAGAGATATAATAATATTTCCAATAGCATACACGATTGACAGGAAGAATATTGTTCTAAACACAGAAACAAATGAGTATTAGTGAAAAAAAACAAACAAAAAAAACACTTATAGGTTGATAAAATTTTCACTGTTTCAACTAATATTATTTCAAGTGAAAAGAGTACAAGTAGTAATATTAAAAATGTTCTAGATTCATTGAGCATCATTAAATTAATTTAATTGTCCTTCACACAATTAATAATTGATGGCCAAAACTTTCGCTTCAACCAAATTTTAGCTTCAAAAGAAAGAAAAGGAAAAAATAGATTTAATTTACTTTTAAAAGACCTCAATGTACATTCTTACACAGACTTTTTTCAGTCAACAGAACCAAATGAAATAACAAAAATAAGTTTTCTTTGTTATTTCATTTTTTTAAAAAGATCAGGTCATGATGAAAATCAAGTTGAAACATGCATCCAGACGATTATTCAAAACAAATGTGTAAGAACGATGTTATTCTTAAGATAAAAGTTATTTTGCATATTTGCTGATGTCAACATTTCAGTTGTAGTTGATAATTTCGTCCTCCTCAAATGGCATGAAAATAAATCCTCCTTTTTAAAACTGGTGACAAAAGATAATTTTTTAAAAATGAATTATGGCATTGAATGATTTAATTATTTTTTGAGCAATTTTAGACACTTTCAATATCATAAATACAAAAGACTCCCCAGAGAAGCAAGTTAATACTGTTGGATTAAATATGGTATTAATGGATTAGATACGGTCCCCCCAACCTCAAGATCAAAGGATACAAAAAGAGTCCTGGAGTGAACTCCAATGAACAAGAATAAAATAAGGAGTAGATCTTTCAGATTAGATGCAAACACAAAATGATTTAAATTACTTTACATTAAAAATTATTTGGAGTTAACATACAGGGCTTAATATAAAAATGTAATACTGGGTTATTGAAAGTAAATCTAGATCCCCAAAACTCACATATGTAACACAACAATTTCAAAGCCATTCTCGTGGAGAAGGAAATTCTTTCAAAAGATAATATGTCTGGTTATGAATAAAGATACAGCTAGTCATATCTGAAATCATGAAGTACTGAATACTATAGCTTTAGTAAAATATATAACCAAATATTATATATAAACACATCCATTACATATATACAAAATGTCAATTCACAAAGTCGATAACTAAGAACATCATGGCATACTCTTAGTATTCAGCAAAATCTTTTACTATTAGAGACCCTTCACAATTTTAATTGTCTTGGCAATTGAAATATTTTACTATAACTAATGAAAAAAGACACACAGGCTTACTTGAATTTTCCCAACCAACTGTCAGCAATCATGGATCCAAGGACAGGGAAAAAGTAACAGAACATAGCAAATATATGGTAAATAACTGTTGCATCATCTTCACTATATGTCAATATAGATGTCAGGTACAGCACCAGAATTGCTGGAACATACATATGTATAGTTCATAAAATAATTTGTGCAAACTATGTAATAATTATTATTAGGTATGATTTTATTAAGAGTTACAATTCTTAATTATAACTGTTTAATTCAATTTTAACGAATGCTTTCAAATTAAATAGCAAATGTTATAATGTTAAATCTATTACAGCCTGTAAGTAGTAACCATGTACCATTTGTGCTCTGCACATTAATCTACAATAGTTACTAACTTTCAGTGGCCAGTGCACCAACAATCACTGAATTCTGAATACACCAACAGGAATAGAATTTAATTGTATGCTTTTACTTACTTCGCATTCCATAGTAAGAAAATCTTTCGCATAATTCATTGACGATTATGAAAAATACGGACTTCGGATACTTCAGTTTCTGGAAAGGGAAAAAAAAAATAATACTTCAGTGAAAATTAATCTATAGTGATTATTTAAAAATATGTGAATAAATTTAAGTTAAACTAAAAAGATCTGCTTATTCCACTGCCATTGACTTGAGTACTAGTAATACTCAGAATGTACATATTAAAGAAATAGAAAGTAGTACAGTGTAGAAGTACAAAGAAGACATTTCACAGAAATAATTAACGTCCTTCAGAAAATATTTAGAAATAAATGGTTAACTTATTACATCAACTTAAGAAAAGAAACACATTCAACGAAATAATTCTTTAAAGATAAATGAGATTCAGTAAATGATTGATTTAACTGTCATTATCCTTTCTCATAATTTTCTCACATATCAATCGTTTTTAATTATCTATCCATCAGACCAGTGAGTTAATTCAATGTGAATTGTACCATTATAAATTATCAATAAAAACAAATTGTTAAAAGAACGAAAATGTGGATAGATGGAAATATTTCAAGAAACTCTTAAAGAATTGTGATCAAATATATTGTGGTTGACAAACATATATCCACTAACATTTCAACTAAAGTCCCTCTTCATTAACTGTATTCCACTTGTAAAAAATCAAGAATTTCACGTAAATGTCACTGCTTATAAATAATCTTAATCTATAGTTTAGATAGTTTAACATTTCCACAACTAACAATCTAACAGGTTTCAAAATGCTTTGAACTCAAGATCTTAAAATAAATTGAAATTTGTTTGGTAGTATAATTATGAGATTTTTCATCATATTCCCTGTGGTTGTTGAAAATTTACTTACTATGAAATTAACTTACAAAAAGGCATGGAGAACAGTTTCTAGCCTCTGCATAGATGACAAAAAGTAAAGCGAGACATGAAATTTCCTTTCTAAAACTTGAAGTGTGAGATCCCAAAAGCACTGGAAGCAATTTTTGCCAGCCCTCCAAAAGAGAACTAGAAATTTTGTTAAAAACTATTCCTTCGACATTACAATTTCTTTCTCCTAGTTTTAAATATGAGACTCCTATTCTAGAAGATTTATAATAAAGGGTTGGCAATGCAATATAATACAGCGCAAGGAAAAGGTTGGATCAGTGGCAATTTCCGTTGGCAAACCTTGTTTAACGTTGCAGATGAACTTATGTGAGGTAATTTTGTATTTAAACATTACCTCTCGTTAAAAGTGCCATTTGGAGACCGTTTGAATGACTGAAAGAGATGTTTACAAAAGCGCTCCCTTGAACTCCCGCGCAACTCTACCCGAGTGTCATTTGTCGAAACCCGCAGACGACGAATCACGATTTGGAGCATCCATCGAACACCAAGAACCGCAATCTGTACAACTTTCTTAGCGCTTTAATACGAGCCATATATAACAAAAATTCGCGGATTTTCTAGAAGAATTTAATTATTATTGAATACAATATACGATGGGTACATGTCCGATTGCACTCTTGACTAATGCAAAAAGACAGCGTTTTGCTAAGTACCGCGCACATTTTTGAAAAACCAAAACAACTGGAGCGAAATCAGAGAGACTTATCAAAAATCTTAACAAACCATAAACCACCAATAAGTTACTTTGTCATGTTTTTTTATATTAATTTCCTTCGATTTTATGTGATATGCATTTTTTAAATTCCTGTGTAGAATTGAAGGGCTTGGCCAGTAACAAGATAAGCCACACCGGCCACTGCAACCTTCCCGCTCTTCGTAAATGTTAATATCTCGATTTTGGTGAAAAAGTGTATTATCTGGGTACTATCTCTGTCGTGATTAAGTTTATGAAGGACATGGGGCAGTACTAACATGAATTATACTTCGATCAAAATCGTGATATTAACATTTACAAACATCAGGAGGCTTGCTGTGGCTGGCGCCAGAGGTGGATTTACGCATAGGCACAGTAGGCACGTGCCTACGGCGGCAAATTTTCAAGGGCGGCAAATTTTCAAAGGCGCAAAATTTTCTTGATATTTTCTAAAACAAATTTAGGTTCTCTAAAACCTATAACAGCATAAATCATATTTTTATTTTAAAAATATCATATTAATATTTAATACAAGCTATTTATTTGTCTACTTCATTAGAGTATACCTTATGATTTCAGAAGTATATGAATCTGAAACTAAGGCCCGCTGACGAAAGAAAACATGTTGCAATTCTAGTTATCATGTTTTATTTTCCTTTTAATGTTAACGTTTCAGTGTTGAAACGTTAATAATGTTGAACGTTACTTGCTATGAAGATACAGTTTATATCCAAAATTAGCTAATCCAAAAAAAAAAATATTTAATTTATGAAAACAATGTGCAAAATATAATGTTACTTTTAAAGTTAAAACGTTTAAATTAATGAGGAATCGTACTGAAACGATACAATTTGAAATGTAACATTAATTTTAAACAGGGGGCGGCAAATTTGATGTGCCTACAGGCGGCAAAAATATTAATCCGCCCCTGGCTGGCGCAGTTTATCTTGTTACTGCCGCAAGCCCTTCAATTGTTTATGAGACACGGGTAAGCAACAAGTAATTCATTGGAAATGATGCTGAAGAAGTATCTCACTGATCTGACTACAGTGATAAAATGATTGGTTTCGTAGAGTAATGAAAACATTGCGAATAATCGCTGTAATTATTGGTTAGTCATTCTTTAACGGGGGAAAGGAGTTCAGGAAGATATATGGAACTACAGATATAATATATTTTCCTTACATATTCTAAAATAATTTTACATATACGATAATGCTACAAATCATAGCACAGCGATGTTTTGTCACGAGTGCATGATTTTATTTTGTTAGTCTTTATATTACATGATAATACACGCTGTAGCCACTAAGAAATCAAATAGGAACAGAACGTCTGCAACCCTTGCTATAAAACTGAACAGATGATGAGCGAGTAAAAAAGTTCGATTTGAGCCTATTTGAAACGTCCAGGAATGTATAATAAATTGACAGTCATTAAGGTATTTGTAAATTTAAAAAACTGCTTCTTATTCCTAGAAATTCTGGATAATACTTGAATGCAGAAGCTTAAAGACTACGCGAGGTCTAATTTAAAAAAAAATAACAATCATTCTTTTCGAAGTTCTAATGAAAACAATTAAAAATGTCACGATTTCAAAAATGAACATGTCCGTTTCTTTGCTTCTTTTTACAATTAATTCATTATACTATAGTAAATAGTATACAGTATATTAAGCAGTCGAGACACGTCTAGCTTTTAGTAATGTCACTATTTGTATGACTTTCGCATGCAGAAAGTTGCACAAAGTAGTAGTCAACCTTCATGATTTACACTTCAACTGAACTTCATTTATTTGCATACTGCACACTTGGATAACAAAGGCGCAAACAAAACAAAACAAGCCAACTTTCGCAATCAAAAGAAAAACATCACTAGATCGCCGAATCGTCGCTCAATTTCGGTTCGGTTTTTTTTTTTTTTTTTTTTTTTTTGACATGTCACATTCACGTCGCTTTTCACTCGTTCAGAGAGAACACCTGTCTCACACTCGTCACTTCCAGAAGAGTCGATTGAGCGGACAACGCGAAAGCAATGGTAAGGAAAAAAAAAAAAGGCCAACGGACGCTTTCGAAAGCACTGTGGGGGGGACCACTGCCGGCGCGGGCCGTGCGCTGCTCGACTAGCGTCCCTCGAAACACTCGCACGTCGCTGCACGCGGGCGGGGCGGATGGCGCAGGCGGATGGCGCAGGCGGATGGCGCAGGCGGATGGCGCGGACGTTAGGTCGCCCGCAGCGCTCGTGGTACCTCGCGTAGCGCTTCCGCGGGCGCCGGCCACCGGCCGCGGGGCCCGGCCGACGGAGCGCCGAGCGGCCGGCCGGGGGGCGAGGGCGGCGGAAGACCTCCGAGGGCCGCCCGCGGAGAAGGCGGTTCGATTACCTTCTGCTGGTTCTCGATCCCCATGGCTGCGCTGGGCGCCGTGGGCGGCGTGGCCTCGTGGCTGCGAACGACGCGACCAAGCGCCAGCGAGTCGCCGTCTGACTGACGCGCCGCCGCCACGCTGCCGCTGCCGCTCGAGAAAGCCGCCGCCGCCGCCGCCGCCACCGCCGCCGCTGCCACCACCGCCGCCGCTTTCTGTCGGGTCACGCCGCGAAGGTGGGGAAGGCCGCGCAGCCTTCCCTGACGTGACGGCGGGGCGAGGGCCGCGGGTTTCGCTGAGCGGACACCGGTCAGTCGTTTCTTTTGCGCACATTTCGTTTTCTGCTTCAGACGGGGCCGGGGGGCTTTAAATAAACTACTAGAACGCTTCTTGCTAGTCATAGAACTGAAAGGATACCGCGTTTTACTTCTTTATACTTCGTTTTAAGAAATGCGTGATATTTACATCATGAACATATGTTGCGCTTGAACGTTGGGAATATGCTTGGCAAACTCGGCAATACATAACGACAATAAGACCATTACGATGCACTTGTTGCTCTCTTTCATAAAAACAGTGTTCTAAACGTAAATTGAGAAGAAATGAGAATGTTCGTGGTCAAAACCTTCCCTGGCTTCTACACTCCAAAAATTAAAATGTCAGATTCTTCCCAAAGCTCTGAAATGTATGTTAATGGCCTTGACAAGTTGCTGCAATTCGCCAGCAATTTGATTTTTATCCCCGGAACACTACTTGATTCAGCTTTCGGGGTTTCCGTATTGACTGCCGTGAAAGTTTTCTTTTGCAATTGCTTTATTTTGGAAGCGTGACATCAATGAATAATAATCTGCATTACTCATTTCACCTAAAACTATGATAATGATGCTGAATGTTAATCCACCCTTCCTAGCCTAAAAGGCGTTTCTCGAAAATACCAACAAAAAAAAAAGAAGAAGAAAAAAGGCCATGAATATTTCGTAAATATTTAATTTTAATGCTGAGGCACATTAAGTTTATACTCCATTGCCCTATTTTGACATGGGCTGAAATTGCTGGAGGAATTTTTATAGACATGCAGCTATGCTGGTTAATTTTGATTCTCATATTTGCCGCCAGGAAGCGTCCAACAATGGTCTCTGTAATATTTATCCTTCATTTGAGGAGTTCCCCTGCTAAGCGAAAATGTTATTCGATAAGGATGGGAATTATCGGACGTTTTTAATTTTGCATATCATTTAGTCAGGGTTCTTTTTACCGCAACTACGTGACTAGTGATAATTCTTTGCCTTTCGTAATCTATGCATCACAACCGACATCAAACCCGCGTTCTGGAGGCTGAGATGCCTGTAAGCTAACCCTTCACCCACCCAGTTTAGGAAATGTACATTCACTGAAGCCGTAAAAACGACTTGTTTCTTTAGTGATTTTCCACTATTTTTAAATATGTTACGCGTTCTTAGGAAAGCTTAGGAACGATGCCAGTAATCTCAAAAACATTACTAAGTAAAAAAGTGAAGAAAAAAATACTTCAGGCAAGTTCTTTAAGCTTAGGTATTGGATTGAGACATCGTCGTGCCAACAGGATTATACACAACGGCGTAGAACGACTACTCGGCACTCACAGATAAGCTGTCAAACACACCACTGTCTGGAACTGAAACACGCGACCGGCACCTCTGTTCGAAATGTTTGTTATCAACTTGATTTCTCCAGGTGAATGACGTTGGAAGTATTGTGATGTGTAGTCGAAATTTACCACATCAATTAATGGTCAGTGGCAACACTAAAAGAAATATTCTAGGAATTGAGGTTTTTAACTTTTTCCACATCGCAGTTCTTTGAAATATATTTGCGCGTAATGTGTTAAGGGAAAGAAGTTTGATATATGATGTTTTTCATACATACGTATAGAATACATACGTGTATGTGTTCTAATTCACTGTCTATGCAGACGTGGCGAACGTGTACACAGAAAAACATCGTACTAACAGGCAATTTAGAACATCCCATAGCCGTGCGTAAACTAAAACTTAAGAGGGGAACTACATTCCTGAGACATTTTTTCCAACAAACGTTTCTATTTATGAATAACATATATTACTAGAAAGTAAATAAAACAAACAAGGAGAATGATATTATAACTTTAATGATACAATTAATAACTGCAATTGGTTTTATGTTGAATCATTTACAGAACTGCCAAATGGTTTGGAGTGCCTCCTCTCTGAAAGTTGTGTATAAATTAACTAAATTGTCACGCTATAAAAGAAAAAAAAAACAAGTTATTGGTCACATTCACGGATATGAAATGTTTTATTACGTACGGTTACGGTACCTCTTTTGAAATTACTCAGGGAGAACACGGCTCCCCTGCCCTCCCCCCTGTGCGCAAGCCTATAGAATTTATTATTTAACTAATTTATATTAGTTCTGCATAATTCAGCTACCTTTTCTTGTTAAAATGTTTTCTTTATTTTTAACATATGATTGATTGATGATTCCGGGCGCCTCAACAGATAAGGTTATTAGTCCCGCTAGTGTAGTGTATTTCTTTTTTTCGTGGGGTGGTGATGATTTTTCCTCGCTAGATGACGCCGACCTATCGACGGCTAGCAGGGTTTTCCCCAAGCAGGTATCTCCCACCAGCGGGGCAAGCTCTAAGTTCCCGACGGACTTCCGGCATGTGTGGTAGTGTAGTGCATGTTAGTGTGTGTGTAAGTAAAGGGTGAGGATTGGACAAGGAAGGGGAAGGAAAGATCGCGTGCGGTTTGTGGCCCGTTTGTTAGGGTACAGCACCCGCATTCGCTTGCTGTTAATAGGAGAATCCACCGACGGATGTTAATAGGATAAAACGACCGATCAGAGCAGCCGGCCGCTAGAATTCTCCTTCAGGCAGCGCTAGAATTGGACCTAGCTATGTAGATCGTGTCGAAACTCCTACCTCCGTGAGGACTAGATTCTAGGATCTCCCGGTCAGAGAGACTGCAGTGACATCAGTTTATGCCCTGGGCCACCTGTCCCGGTTTTACTAATAAGAGATTGTTACAGAGCACCTTAAACATTGTGCAAAAGCTCCTCACGCGTACGTACAAGTGTTTACTCCCCACCGCACACATTGCTCCGCGCGGTAAGAATGCATTGCTTTCTTTCTTTGATAAGATAAATTTAAAACCCAATTACAAAACTGTAAGTAATGCAGTGATTCTGCATAGAGGGGAAATTCTTATGTTTACAGCGAATTCAAATAATGATATTGCAATTCTTCGTCTTATTCGAATAATTAAACTTGAGGGGGGAGAAAATATCGTCTCCCAACTCACATGTTTGCAACAGAAAATTTGCGTCAACAAATGATGTAGTTGATGACTATTAGTAAAAAACTAACATGACAAGCTATAAAAGCTTATCATTACCACATACGTCGGCAGCGCTGATTTATGATTGCTTCGCGGTTGTGGCTGTAAATCGGCACTGTAAAATATTGCACACAAAGGCGAAAGTGTGGACAGAAAGCACAATAATTCAAAATATTACGTTAATTGTTTTTATAGAAACCCATGATTACTCAAGTTTTCAAATTTTGTCAATTCCTTAACCCTGCGTAATTGCTGTCGTATCAGAAACACTCATGAAATGAAAAGGGCTGTAATGTGTGCGTTTCAAGCGAGAAGCCGAAGAAAAATTCGATTAGAACGCAAAACTAACATGAATTCAATTTGCTTCTCTCTTCTGAAAATATGCCGCTCTTATTTTATCTTTCTACGAGTGATACGTTGTATGTTTGCTTTTAGCCTTTAGATTTTCTATTCTCAAACTGATACTTCTTTACGTACTATAAGACCTGAACGTAAAAATTAAAATTGTGAATGCTTCTATACAATTAACAAAATTGAGCTTAACATATTCCGCTTTATTCGGGTTATTTACGAAACGGTATCCCTCCAAAACTACGTCGCTATTTCAGAGAATTCTTTCTATTTTAACGTAATCTTTTACGTAGGAATTCCGCAGCGTTTGTAGATGTTTTGGTTTTAACGTCCGTGGGTTTACAGAATGTTTTATTATAATTCGCGGCGGTACTAGTTGAGATCAGTGTCACTTGAGTGATTGTCACTGGGTAATTTCTACTTTCTATTTTTATTTCTCCTTTGTCATTGCATCACTAAATTGCAGAAAACAAAGTGCCATAAATAAAGGAATCCGGCTTCAAAGTTTGAGGTGAAACGTTTTCCTTTTATGCAGATTAGGTAATATCGAAAAACTTCTTAATTAGCAAGTGCAGTCAGTAACATAACATCTGCATAGCTTGAAAACACGATATCATCTTACTTTCTATGCCTCCTGTAAACGCAACAACGGATGGCGGGATGTAGAACGTACTTTCGGTGTTCATGTTTTCTGACTTCTTGTATTATCGTTCCTAGTAAACAATACAATATTCGTACAAACAAAGTAATCTAACTGCTGTTTTGTAATGATACCCATGTTTTTAGCAATTTACATATTATATTAAGAACTATCATACAATTATTTTCCACACTATGCAAACTATTTATGTAATGTATTTTATGCATTTTCCACACTATGTAATCAATATAATGTAATGTATTGTTTGCGTTACTTACTACAGTGACGTCCTTGGTCTCATCTCAGCCATTTTGCAATTCATCGTTTTAAATCCTCTTCATGTAATAACAATACGAACAATAATGTGGGAATAAAATACAAATATTAGTTCTTAATACGCATTTACAGTTATATTTGCACATATTGAATCAGAAACTCATTCTAACATCTTGTGCAGGATGTCGCCCAGCGTTCTCGAGGTCCCGAGACCAGGACCGGCAGAAGGGGTAGTCCTACCCACGCGAAAATATTCCAGGTGAGTATTTACCCACCTGGTGGTAAATACCCACCTAGAAGTTTGATACAAATTGGTGGAAATTTTCCAATTTAACACAGTTATTACGACCATCAACCTGAAGGAAAAAATATTTCCGAAATCGACCAAAAAAATTATTTAGTATTGAAACTTCAAATTCGATGCGTATCGACTAGAGAGCGATAAAGAGATAGCCTTGGGCATTCTCAAACGAAAAGCGATAAATCCGGCGAATTTGCGTGAGGTCGTAGATTTTATGCGCGAAAATGAGCGGTGTCCCACGTATTTGCGCTTTATTCGTCTGCTATGACCATTCCAGGATCGTCGTGCCCGAACGAGAGAAGCTTCCCGTGCTACGCCGGGTAAAAAGATTTTTGCGTTCAACAATACTGCAAAATCGACTCAATCTTATAGTGATCTTGCACTCGTACCCAGAGTTAGTTGAAAATCGATATTGAGAAACTTATGGATGAATTAATTGCTAAAAGTTTCAAACGAGTGTCAGTTTTCGCACAGCGACACAGCGACAAGCGTTGATCGGTTCCAACTAAAAAATGTTGAATACACAACATAATAGGGAGTTTTCGTACTTCGTACTATCGATCTTCGTACTATCGATCTTCGTACTATCGATACTTCGTACTATCGATCTTCTGCGCATGCGCAGATGCACAAAAGTGATGCAAAACTTGGACTGCGCACGCACAGATCGTTAGTGCTGTCGATTTCTTTAACGTTCGTGGATGTAAAATCTCCCTATTTAATACCGTTGTCATATTTTTTTAAGAAAACTGAAATACAATAAAATGTTACATGACCCAGCCCTTGGTACTACTCACCTGAAATTTATACATTTCGCCGGCCCTGCCCGAAACTGACACTGTAAGAACACTGAGCTTCAAAACTCGTCCGTATGCTTTTCAGGAATCATTGTTAACGTCATTAGTGCGTTCTTTGCGAAATCGGACGTATGCCGTTCAATACTTTTCGTAATACCACCTTCTTACAAGAAAAAAATGTAGAGTCAATCGGGATTAATATGATACAGCAAAGAACTGGGGCTAATTTGATACACATTAAGAACTGTTACTCATTGATATCCTAAAGAAACAAAACAATAGAAAATTATAAGAAATATATTCTTTTATTAATGTCCATATAGAAGGAGCTCAAAATGTTACAGTATTTGAGCATAGCAGACGATAAAAAATAAAGAGAATACTGTTGAGACACTAGACCCCAAGGTGCCTCACTATAGCCCGCTCGTTGTTCACAATCAAACTTCATATAGATATCCAGCTGTTACTACACAAGTGGCTAATGTGATACACACTTTTGATTTTTTTAATGAGTTGTGGTTGGTCTTAAGTTATTTTTTCCTTCATATACGTCTTTAGCACCGAAAGGCACACATATGGAGTAGTTTTCCATGTGTTTGGTACAAACGGAATAGATAAGTGAAAAGTTTGCTTTCCTGTATTACTTGCATTATAGCTCCGATTGCCCTGTTCCCTTCCATGGAATAAGAGAACTCATACACCATTTTTAGCAAATAGTTCATTTGTTTCCATTGTATTTATTGGAGGGCGGATTTTTAAAATACTTGACAAACACTATCTGTTAACAGTGGCTTTTCGTTCTTCTGTTTGGTTGCATTAAGTCGATAGAACAGTTCTCTATTGCGAAAATAACTTAAAGGGCCCTATGAATTTCTTCGTTCAGAAAGGTATTACGAAAACGTTTATGTAGTACGGTACCTTTCGAATAACTATTCAAAATCTGTCAGTGAATGTGCCTCAAATATCCTCTAGCAGATATTCCCTTGCATGTTTGCGCTCTGTATCCATACAGCTTCAGCAATGTTCATGCAATTCGTCTGCGACCCACATAAAGTTCTGACTTGTGCCAGAGTTCGCCGTCGTAATTAGTTAAAAGAAGGTAAAATATTAACTAACAATTCTTCACATTATCATCATTCTGCTTTTCCGAAGCTTAGTTCGCTTAGTTCAGGGAAGATCAACGAAATCTTGAAAACGAAATCTTTAATTCATTATCAGCGCGGAAGTTTTTGAAATCCATTGTACGCCTTGTCGGAACCTTCGTTAAAGGGATTGTGTTGGGTTTAAATGCTTATTATTTATTGAATCAATACAATTATTTAAATATTTTTCGTCTTCTAGAAGAACTTTTGTTCCTATAATACTTTTTTAAAAACATTAATGATCAGAATTGTATATTTTATAGTTTAATACAAAGACACATTCGTGTAACACGATTTGCCAAACGTTTTTGATCGCATACCCTCTTTGCTACAATTATTAAAGTCTTTGACCCATCATAGTAATTTTCTTTATCTACTAGAAATAAATTTGTATAATAATGATATACTAAATAGTATTTGTATCACTCGATACTAAATATTCTCTCAATTATAAATAACTGAAAAATACACAAGTGGTACGGCAAAAGGCATTATCATTTGAATATTTAATATCAAAATCAACACTAGCGAAAATTAAAACACTATACAAACAAACAATACACCAACAGCAGTGGTTTTTTTACATTTACATTACATTTTTTGCTGTCGTTGACCTCCATTTTTTATTGAAATTATCGACTCCTAATATATTTCAAAACGACCTGCAGGAGGTCTATATCGATCACTTTGGGAATGTGTAGTGTAACTCAAAGAAGACCATGTATAATCTTGCAATACCCCTTCATCGTGGTACCTCTCAACCATCGCTAGTGAATTCCAATTACACACCTCATTAACATCGCCTATTCTCACTGGGTCTCACGAATATGACTTTGTTTTTATTCGCGTGCCACGAAATTGTATAACATGAGAATAAGACCACTTTTTCTTCCGATAAATGTAGGTTAAGTGCATTTTGGTGCCGCCTCGCAGACAGCTGTGAAGCAGCTGCCTGGGCAGATGGGAGGAGCATCTCGCATTCCTTGTTCACGTCTCATCCACATTAATGTTTTCTTCTGAAAAAAGTAATTAGAGCTTTGAGGAAAGAGGGGGAATGACGTCGGTGCTGCCCAAGAAAAATATAAGGCTTTAAACCTAACTAGTTAGTGAAAAATTGTTTTAGTATGTTGATACGTGCTTAGAAGTTTTGACCTTTTCTTATTAATTCTTAACGAGTACTGAACAATCGGAAGGTTGTGGGTCGGATAAACTTTACTATCAATTGAAAGTTGTTGAAGAGAGATAAATTTTTGTTTCAACTATTCATTATAACAAAGCTGAGATGTTTCGAACAAATTATATTATTAATTTAGTTCTATATCTGTTAAAAATAATTTTTAGTATTTCGAATCATTTCTTGTAGTACTCCTTTTAACAAACTCTTTCAGGGCGAGTAAGCAGAAAATCTTTCTTTTACCCTTGGGGTCAGCCCTCAGTGACAAAAAGTTAACACACTGGCTCGAAGAGGTAAGTTCCCGGGTTCAAATCCGGCTGTGGACGGTGCAGTTTGAAAATCTGTGGACATGTCACGCTTCTCGTACCTTAAAGAATCCTGGCTAAGTGCTCGGCAAAATTAAGCTTTCCGACAATCCCCTTCCTAAACGGAAACCGTATTCGTTCAGCCGGAGAACGATACAAATATTGAATAACTATGTTAGATGCAGTTGGTATGTCGGTGCTATGAGGCGAGCATGGGAGTCAAAAAACGGCAGCAAAGGGCATCCATGTGGTGCCAATTATTCTGAGGCCGGGTGTTAACGACGACTGAAACGTCAAGTTATTCGTCACAAATTTTAAAGAACGTAATTTTAGATTTCTTTTCATTTCACCTCGTTAATGAGGACACGTAGCTGTGGTATACTGAAACGCTATTGACAAGGAACCAACTCTCCATGCGCGGGTAGAGCAGCGTTCCAGAGAGTTCGCACTACACGAACACCCGACATTTTCAGTCTTGTTCGGAACCACATATAAAGAAAGATGCGCGAAGGTCTCTATTGAAGTATCGATAAGTCACAAAGAATATTCCTCATGATATTGATCAGATTGTTCCTACTGTAAATACACATGTATGAAGTGTAATAATACAACAGCACAGGAATTGTCGGAATGCGCGAACCTTAAAGTCGGAAAACTCGGTAATTACGCTATGTAGCGCAGTGTACCAAATGCAACCACAAGTACGCGAACAACTATGTAAGTGTATTCCGGACATATTTTGTAATATCTTTGTTCTTTTCTAATTGAGCAATTTATTTCCGAAGGTTTCTCGTTGAGTTTTGGTCTATCTTAAGTAGAGATTGAATAACTTTGATGGCGAATCCAGGCTTGAAGTTGATAAGAGACGTGCTGGAGGGAGGGGGCCAATTGGTAATAGATCGCCCCAGGAGCCATTAATAAATGTTGTTAGATTAAAATTGTATACAAAGAACAGAATATTAATCATAAAGGGCCATCATGTGTGAATATATTCCGAACTATCTGGGAGGAGAAATATTGTAACTGTGGATCGCTTTTTCTCTTTCCAATCATTGGCTTCTCCATTCCTCCACTCTTGGTAGAAGCGATATTAAAAACCATCGAATTTTAACTAATTGCAAATATAAAAATTTTTCCAATATCTATTATTTGACAAAAATTGATACATCGATAATTTACTTTTTGAAATTGTACTTTTAATAAAAATATACTTAAAAATTAAACACTAAAAGTTTAGCAATCATGTAGTGGACAATATATCATGTAAAATGTAAATAGAGCTTTCTTTTTTTTAATATGAAAGTGCGATTAAACTTCTATGGGTTGAAAATTGATACACTGAATTACATTTCTTTATAAAAATGTAATATTTTAAGAAATATATTTTGAGATTTGTTAAATTATAAAATCATTGTCATTTTGATAACATTTTATAGGAGTAAAATTGGTTAATTAATAAATGCAATGTTTAAATTAATGTCTTCTTTCTAAAAATGAGGGTAAATGAAACATTCATTTAATTGATTGCTGATGCAAATATAATCACATCATAGCTGAAAGCTAAACTTTGAGAACTTGAGTATTACTTTTTAAATGCAATTATCTTTCCTGTATTTTTCGTAGGGAAGTTCAAAAGCAAGTGGTTCAAGAAGGTACCTTCAAACGTTTCTAAAAGATTTCCCACAATCGTTTGACTCATTTACCAAGCGCTCGTCGGTGTTCTAAAGAGTTACAAACTGGATATGAAAAATTAGAAATAAACAACTATGTTTTACGTAAGTATGTTTTGTAAAACATTTGGCACCCCTTAATAGACAGCAAGAAAGTGGGAAAGAAGTCCGATCTGATACGAAATTGAATAGCAAATAATCGATTCCTTAATTTATATGAATTCATCGATTAATAGATTTTAAACTTTTTGGGTTCAATTAATCAGTCAACAAAGCCCATTCCTTCCTAGTAGATTATTCAGGCAAGATCAGACATATTGAACTAGTTTTAAGATGATATGATATGTTGGATTTGCTCTAGCCCTAATTCATCCAAACGGCAAACAGTACAGTACTGGAAATAACCACATGTGGATATTAAACTCGGCACGGCTCATTCGGGCACGACACACTTAAATCGGGCCAGTGAGGTAACAGCAGCTCCTTTCCCCGTCCGATTCGTTCAACCTTCACAAGTCCGTGGCAGCGTGTACAGAGCTCCAAGTGGCGGAAGCGCGCACACACGCTCCCTCGCGACCCTCGCTTCCAGATGGCACACACGGGGAAGTGCTGCCTGATACCGAACTTGGATAAACACAGATTAGGGACGCGAGCACATTCCATTGGCAACTCAAACATTTTGTGTGCTCATAGTACTCATTACGAGACTGTAGTTCCCTTTATCAACAATTGCGATATTGAATGCAACGTAATTATATATTGTAATATATACACTGCTTCATGTCATGTATGGAATCGATCTCTGCATTTACACTTCACATTCAGCTCATTGATTAGAGAACTACTAACTCGGTAACTAGAAAATGATGAGCTCGTTTCAACTGTCAGTTCTTTCCTGGCCCAAATTTTCCGGAAGAATTTAGGAAATTGTCAAGAAAGAACGTCTTGTTGGAAAAACATAAGCTCCCTTTGTTTTGTGACATTGTCGTCGAAAACCAAATAAAGAAATAACACGAATCCGTACATTAGTCCTACATTAAGGGAGCAAAAAGTGGAGAGTCCCTTTTTGTGGTGAGTCAGGTATGTGTGGTAATCGTTCTATTGAATGAATAAATTATTCAACATTACAAAATTTTGGAAACATAATTAAATTTTATCACTAATCACGATAAATTTCACATCATATCACTTCCCTTGTTTTCACTATATTCACATGAAGATCATTCCGAACCCAATGCCTTCCATTTATTTGTATGACAACTATAGTAAATTAAAAACAAACTTAAAGTAGTGTCTTAGGACAGAGTTTTTCTAGCACAACGCACTTTTTCAATAAAGTCTCCCTTTTCTCTATGCATTTTATCCACCGATGAGCAAAATCCTGCATGCCACGGTGGTAAAAATCTGCACCAGCCGAGGTTACGAGGTTCCTCCGAAGTGAGAAATTGGCACACACCCCTGCTTCTGACGCGCGTTCCAGGTAGACGCCATTTTAGCGTACCTACTGTCACTGTGCTTCTATCCGACAAATAGCAACGCAATTAAACGGACATTAACGGGAAGGATCAAATTCCACCACCATTCACATTCGTTGTTGAGGTCATGCCGCCAACGTAAAGCCGTGCGAGGCATTTCTTTCGGAACAACTCTCGAATAATATGAGGATTCGAACATTGTTTCATAATTATTTTTCGATAAAAATCACTCATTATTTCTGTTACTGTCTAGGTCAAGTGATTAGTTGAAGTTCTTTGTGATTGCCAATTCTTATATTTATTCACAAACAGGCATATGTACTGTGTATAAATTATCAATACAGGAAACCCTTCTTTTAATTTCCAAAACTTCTTAACCTATAATACGTTTACATCTCCACCCACTTTCTCTACAGTTCTTCTCTAAGTGCTTCTACGTCAGATTGCTTGCCGCACAGGGCCGGCAAACTAGAATGAAAAATAGAGAAGGCGCTAAGTGAGTTCGTGTAGCGGCCTCCGTGGTCCGGCGCGCGTGGACTGCACCCTCATTCGGCCTCGACCATGCTTCAGTGATTTCAAAAAAAAGAGAAATACGAATGCACGAAATGGTATTAACGCAGAGATTTCTTCATTTAAAAATATTTTTGTATTATATTTTATAAATATGTATTTCTTTATTTATAAACATTTTTTCATAAATATTTATGTGATCCGCAGTACCTATTCTATTACGGATTTTAAATCCGTAATCAGACGGAGGAAGGTGAACGTTTTGTCCTATACCCCTACTTGAATCTCTCGTGTAATATTATTTGAACACGGTCGAACGAGAAGTTAGAGCTTTTGAGGTCATTGAATTGAAATCAACATTTAAAAACTTATAGCGGTTCAGTATTTAAATA
The DNA here is from genome assembly GCA_038098605.1 of Gryllus longicercus. Taxonomy (NCBI): domain Eukaryota; kingdom Metazoa; phylum Arthropoda; class Insecta; order Orthoptera; family Gryllidae; genus Gryllus; species Gryllus longicercus. The sequence continues at coordinate 201,062 of JAZDUA010000922.1, read as the reverse complement.
TACTGCGAAACGTGTTCTGACAGGCACTCCTCCAACAGACATCTGTCTGTAGGGGACTTTTGACATACATCGCATGTCCGCTAACACTCGACGGAATCGTTCAACAGGAAGCTTGTAAATTAACGGACAAATTTATGTTATTGTCACCTTCCCCGTAATCTTGCTAGACGCAATTACGGTCGGAGAATATGTTCCGCAGTCGTACATAAATCCAAATTGTGACCATGTTACGGAGTAACAATGCATTTCAATAATTAAATTTTTTCAAAAAATTTGTTACCCCGAGCAGGATCCGAGTCCAGACCTTCTGGCCTACGCTCAGCTACTCCGTCCACTAAGCTACTGATACAACCACTCTTGTACACAGTTTTCAGGAACGCAATTAGCGCTCCGTGTATGTTTATAATTGTCACCTTCCCTGTCTCGGTAGTTTAGTAGTCAGAGCAGCTGGGCGTAAACCGGAAGGCCATGGTTCGAATTCCAATCGGGGCGACCAATGATTTGAACAGATTTAATTATTGAAATGCATTGTAAGTAAGATGGTTAAAATTTGCATTTCTTTACGACCAGAATTGCGTTCAACGAGGTGATGGGGGAAGGTAACACTTATATACATACAAGAAGCAATAATTGCGCACATTAAAACTATTCAAAGGATAGGTTGTCTCGGAAGCTTAGTGGTCAGAGCAGCTGGGGCATAAACCAGAAGGGCCAGGTTCGAATCCCAGTCGGGGTGACCAAGTCTTTGAACAAATGTAATTATGGACAATTCTTGTGAATTCTCAAACACATGGATGACAGTCAAATTGAAATTTCATTGTATTTAAATTTAACAACCTAAAAATAAATTAATTTACTTTAAATTTGAATTCATCACTCTACTGAGAAAGAGACCTGAAGCATGTGTACCAGTGAGCCGTATTTCGACATCTCGGGTACCGCCGTTCGAATATCGCCTCTTTCATATGGAAGTTGCCGTGCTCAAAGTAGGTTCGTTCAAGGTTACATAGCAACTCCTGCCTTTAAGTCTATACACCTTAATCATAGCATCTTTCATTTATTACTTCCCGTTAGAAAGACTCGGGTACGGGAATCATCACTTAGGCAACCCGCTCGACGTTTATGCGTTATACGCTTTCGTGTTGCAGCAAAACTGCAATTATCGTGTCACGTTCAAATCAGTATAAAATTTGCTGGTACACCGAGGAGAAGAAGGAAGTGAAGTACAAGGAGAATGAGGAGGAAGAGAAGAGGAAAAGGAGGAAAAGAAGGAGTGGAAAGGGGAACAGAAGGCCAATAAAGAATATTATTTTCTCTTAATTCTTGGTTAAGAATCTTCGGCACAGCGGGGAACCGATAGATAGGGTGTACAGAGATAAATAAAATAAGTAGTAAATATTCCAGAGATGCACCCGGTCACGATGGTAACATCAATGCACAATTCAAAAGTTTCAGATTTGAGTCAATCGCAAAGCAACAGGTTTTTCCATTGTGGATGTTCGATGATGTAAGGGGTCGTTTAAGAAATATGTCCACGCTCTAATCGGGGCAATTTATTACGAAATTGTGCGAGGTTATTGAAATGTGTACGTACAAAACAAGTGTCTCATTTGAAGGCATTTGGTAGACTTGAAAAGTGTCTGAAACGTTAGTAAAAACAATAAAAGATATTTGACTCGATTTCGCAATGCATTACACTTATGTAATTTGATCAATTAAAATAGAGAGTGTTGGTGTGTACGTATAATATTTTTTGTAACAAAGTTGTACGAAGGAGTGGGAGAGAAAACATTTTTGTTTGCATATTTGTTAAACGACCGCTAATCTCAATCATCGTAAATATCATCTCACTATGAACCTACTATTTAGTGTCATAAGTGTCTAATCAATCGTGAAGTCGAAGACCAATATAATAAAACACATCTTGAGCTACGAGCTGTATCCCTCTATATAAGATAGTGAAACACAGTTCAGCAGAAATTGATTATAAATGGTATTCATTCGAATTTATCAAGATATGGTTGAATAATTAGAAGGATTCAAGTTGCAATTCTTACACAGGATGTCTTAGAATAAATGTTACCAACTTCTAGGGCATCTAGAAGGGCACCTAGCAACTTCTAGGGTCAATAATGATGTTTTGTCAACATGTAATGGGAAATTTGATAAAACGGAATTATACATATTATATTTGCTCCCGATTGTTAGGCAACTCATAACGCATAATGTTCGGCAGGTCATGTCCAGTAACATCATAGAGATTTCATGAACCTGTCAGACGATCATTGGGGGTTGCCTGACAATCAGGGGCAAATGCCACGTGTAGAACTTCGTTATATGAGATATCCAACGTGTTCATTGCCAAAAAGTGAGCATTTTCGACCCCTGACCATGCCAAAGAAGGTTTCAACATTTATTATGAGAACTTGTGTAATAATGGGATAAACTGCGAGTGTGTATCCGTCCGTCACATTCGTTTAGATCCCTTTTTGTCAACCTTTTGGGGCAAAACGAGGTGTCATTGTAAGCGTCTTGTTCTGCTGGTGGGGAACTGACCAGCTTTTTTCGTATACTTCCAAAAAATTATTATAATTTTATATTTAAAAATGAGATAGCAGATAGAAACAGATCGATGGGAGATAAAGTATGGCAAGAAATTATTGTATGAAACCGATCTAGTGGGCGGTTTGGAGCGAGCGAGATGTCACTCGAAACGTCTTGGTCAGCTGGAGGGCATGCCATGTTTTTGGTATCATTCAAATATAACTAAAAAACTCAATTCAATAAATTTGAAACTACATTTAAAAATGTTTAAAGTGTCGAATACGCCACTTTTAGCTAGTATTTTAACATACGGTAACCGTTATAAATAACAGAAGACAGTACGTGCCGTTGTGGCGGCACTGGTTTCTTGGTAGCGCCGTGCGCTGGAGCCTTCGGCGGCCGTGGCGGGGGGCGGGAGGTGCGGGGGGCGGTGGCGTTAAGCCAAGTGTGACAGGGGCTACGAGCGCGGCGGCCCCACACCCATGCGAAAGCGGAATGCGACGGATCCCTCGTTTGCATTCAGGGCTGCAACGCCGTACGGTATTCTGTTTCCACTCACGACGAAACGTTTCTGCATTCACTATACTAAGGAAATTTCCTCCCTTACAGATACAGAAATAGCTCTAGCCTTACTGTTTTATTTAAACATATTTTGGGGATATATTTTAAAATAAATATTTTTACAATCCATTAGTATATTTAATACTCTGTTTCTCAATTAGCGACTATTTTACCATTGCAAGTTTTCGTACATTTTCTGTGTAATCCTCAAAGAATATGCCGAGAATATTCTTTTTTGGTTTAGAACTGCCATTTATTTTATTTTTCCCTCCAATGACGTATTAGTTTTAATATGGTAAACAGCTTGTTCTGACAATACCATACCATAAGAACAACCAATACAATACCATAAGAACTTGCACTAAATGCTCAGTCACTTGAATCGATGAAGCAGTCCCGAACTCTGTGTCACTATACACTTGAATTAGCACACGTAGATCTTAAGGTTAGCCAATAATCTGAAAATAATAAAGCTACCATCGACTAATAAATAATTATAAAAGCAGTCATATCTGATTTTTACTTTCTTGTCTTACGTAATAAAGAGAACGTATTGTAATGCTGCTCCAAAAATCAGTGTTTTTTAGATATATAAAACTCGCATAGTCAGTCCCTCGTATCGAAAAAGTAAATAACTCTTGTTCCTATTTGTAGTACATCCGCTAACACGTTGTGTATTAAGAATCCACGTTTCGTGAGTCCTTGGCACCGAAACATTAGTTGACGGCAAAACGTCTGTCTACGGTCACCTCAAGTACCTAAACCGTTCAGACGATTATCTCCAAAATCGATATTCCCCAATCGATCTGAACAAATTCGAGTCCCTGTGAGTTTGTAACGGATATTTTTATTTGGGGGGATTTACATGAAGCCTTAAGAATATTATCAATATTCTCTCAAATATGGCTCCACAATGTTGGATTAATTTTCTTCTTCGCATAGAGCAAATAGCGCTAAAAATGGTACAGCTTTCATTTTCGTTGAACGCTCTAAATTATCGAAAATTACAGATTTTTTCAGTATATTTAGACAACTAGAATGTTAAAGGTAGATATTTTCTCTTTAATAAAACCTGTTTTTCAAACACAGGTGTTTTTGTAAAAGGATGTACAATTTTTCAAAAATATGAGATGTTTTCGCATAATATTGCGTGAAATATGGGTAATTATTCAAAAACTATTTTCTACAAACGACTCCAATAATTTGCATAAAATATTTTGCTCAGATATAACTAAGGACGCTAAAAGTGGAGCTATCATTAAATTTCTCGAGATTTCCACTATTACCTCCGTAAATTAAACGTAATTCTTCAACAAGTGCAACTAAATCCGCAAAAGAGTTATTGCCAAATGAGCAGAACTCGCAGAATTCTCCTTTCAATTTAGTATTGGAAATATTAATGTTAGTGGAAAATTATGTGTATTTAATTATTTAATGTCAAGAGCAGTGAATAACTGGATGAAATACTTTGGGGAGAAGTGCAATCAGTGCACGATTGCTTGAGTTTTGGGGTCTCTGTCCAACTTAGTCCCTAGCCGAAGGGATAAAAGGCACTGACTGCGACGTGACTAGACTTGGCAAAAAAGGCATGACTGAGGAATACTCCAGGCGCTCAATTCCCAACAAGGATTTAGAGACATTAGATCTATTTTTTTAGAAACAGTTATGTTGGAGAAAAGACTGCACTTGCCACATAAATTGTATACAGATTATAACAGTTTAGTGTTATCTGTCAATAAGTTGTAAAATAATGTACGTGTTTGTATATAATTTTTGTCATGAACTGTTAATACCGACGACTAATGAATATGATTAATACGTATAGTGTTATTCTTGCAGACATCGGTATCGGATAAAAATGTGTTCCTCTCTTTAAGAAACTCATTTTTGACATAAATCACTGATTTCAAAATGAAGAGCCATAGCAATGGTAGAATTCCTAGCTTAGTGATGGTAACAAGAAGCTCGTGGGTAGGATTTGCTTTTTTTCTGTAATCTAAAATCTGGAAGTTATAGAATGTGTTTCCCCAGAATATTAGGCTTTGCAATATCTCAGGCGAAAATATCCATTTGAAAAATATACACAATAAGTAGTATAAAGGCTGACTGAATTTGAAAGAACTCTGAACGAGCAGCATTATGAAATTAATTTGCGAATTGTGAGCCTCAAAAACATTGTTACCCATATTGTTCATTTCACTTTAGACTTTTTCATTTCACTTTGCTCTTCTGATATCATTTCTAACGTAAATACAGGAACAAGGCAAGATCCTGATTTGATTAATTATCTTTACAATAATAGCCTTTTAGAACAAGCTGGGAATTAGTGAATTGTAAAGTTCATTACGAGCTAACGAATGTTCTTAAAGCAAATGGAAATTATATATATTGCTGGAACACGTCACCACCTTCGAACCAGCACTTGGGGTCAACACGGAGTGAATAGTCAGGCAACTAGTCAGATACAGCATAAGAAAATCAACGTAGATATTTGCAACAGATTCACAGACTATACTATAACGTCCAAACTTTCAAATTAAACTGAATTTATCGAGGCTGTTTTACAGAGATTTAAATCACTCTACAATGACAGCTTGTGAAGAAACTCTGGGATCATGCGGAGAGAGATTGGTACTGGGAATGAGAGAATTTGGAGGTGGTTAAGAATCTAAGGTAAGACGGTTTGAAGTAGGAGTGGAGGGTGACCGGAATGTCAGAGTGGTGATACGGTCTGGTTATCGACATTCAGAGAATGCGTCGAGTAACAGCATTGAAAGGAGATTGAACCTACATTCGATTTTCATCTACGGTTTTTATGTGATATAACAATGCTGTATTAAGTGTTAATATACAAACTATTTCCGGACTGTTGGACATAGAAGAGTAAAATAAAAAGGACATGGAAGTAGGTAATTTATCCACTTGTAAAACCCGATTGCATTCAGTGAAGGGAATGGAGTGGAGATAAATGACTTGTTTTTTATACTCAAGTAGCACAAAGAAAGAGCGACGTGCATCTGACATTCTGATGACGTAGCAATAAAGGAAGATCTTGGGTGAACTTGGTTTTTTATTCATGCATTTTCTTCAACATGAAAGTCAAGCTTTCTGAATACACCACGTTTTCAATCCTCAATTTCAGTCTACGTACATTCTTATCTTATTGTAAAATTTATTGTTAGCAAAGACATCCCGAAATTGGCAAAAACTTCACGAAAGTAAGAAGAAAATAATTTGAAATATTTTCTATATCCAATGATGCGAAAGAAACATCCATAGAAAGTTTAAGTAAATGAATGAATCCATGCAGCAAGTCTAAAATGTCATTATTGTAATGGAGTGATGATATTCGTACATAATATACACTTTTGAAGTCATATTCAAAGAAACGGAATATAGTCATAAAAAGGAGAAGTGATTGTGTTCCATGATTAGAAAGTGTTTATTATCATTAGAATAATCTAATCTAAAGGATATCTAATAGTGTATTTAAAATACCTACAGAATTGACTGTGAACAGGATTGATTTGAATCGCGCCAATAATTCGGAAGTGTGATGCGCGACTAATACGAACATGACCAAAACGTCATTTAACTTATCTTGTTATGTGCACGTGTTCCGTCTGAAGTGCTATCCCATAAAAATATGACGATGTTTTTATCACTATTAAATTTTGTCAAATGATCTTCTGTTTTTGATGCGATATTTTGTAATATAGGATAAACACTTTTTTCAAAAGACCATTTACCAAGTGACATTTAATGTCGCAAAAGAAAGTATATAGAATATATAATGAAAGTGTGTATTTAATTATACATGTATACTATAATTAAATAAACGACTCACTGTCAAAGTTATTTCGTTAAATAACATAGAGTGACACATTATTGAGACAACTGATGACGAAACTGGAAGAGAATGGGTCGAAAGTATTGCAATAAGAATAATAACGAAAGTGCAATTATATTTCCATACTTTAATTCTAATAAATTTGTTTAAATAATGAGTACTAAGCAGATCAGATGGCCGAGATCGCTAAGGCAGTAGTGCCGGAGTGGTCTCGGACCAGAAGATCGCGGGTTCGAGTCCCGCCTCGGGTATGGGTGTATTTGTGTGTGTTTGTATGAGTGTGTCGTCCTTTCACCCCTCATTATCATCATCATTTCATCTTTCATACCCCCAGAGCTAACAACCCTGGGGGATAAAAAAAAATTGGATTCAGTATAAAATACTGATCCCCCCCAATTGAAGTTACATGCACCTGCTACCGCGATATATGATACTGAGCCACGGTAAATGCAGGATGTATGAACGCGTGGTCCTAGTTGGCCTATTCGCGAGGGAAAAAATTGAGTACTAAAATATGAATTACGTCCTTTTTTATTTTTAGCGGCTTCTTAACACCTTGGGCTTGTCCATTGTCCGTGCAGTGGTCGTGAACTGCAAAGAGGTAGAGGTAGAGGTAGAGGTAGAGGTAGAGGTAGAGGTAGAGGTAGAGGTAGAGGTAGAGGTAGAGGTAGAGGTAGAGGTAGAGGTAGAGGTAGAGGTAGAGGTAGAGGTAGAGGTAGAGGTAGAGGTAGAGGTAGAGGTAGAGGTAGAGGTAGAGGTAGAGGTAGAGGTAGAGGTAGAGGTAGAGGTAGAGGTAGAGGTAGAGGTAGAGGTAGAGGTAGAGGTAGAGGTAGAGGTAGAGGTAGAGGTAGAGGTAGAGGTAGAGGTAGAGGTAGAGGTAGAGGTAGAGGTAGAGGTAGAGGTAGAGGTAGAGGTAGAGGTAGAGGTAGAGGTAGAGGTAGAGGTAGAGGTAGAGGTAGAGGTAGAGGTAGAGGTAGAGGTAGAGGTAGAGGTAGAGGTAGAGGTAGAGGTAGAGGTAGAGGTAGAGGTAGAGGTAGAGGTAGAGGTAGAGGTAGAGGTAGAGGTAGAGGTAGAGGTAGAGGTAGAGGTAGAGGTAGAGGTAGAGGTAGAGGTAGAGGTAGAGGTAGAGGTAGAGGTAGAGGTAGAGGTAGAGGTAGAGGTAGAGGTAGAGGTAGAGGTAGAGGTAGAGGTAGAGGTAGAGGTAGAGGTAGAGGTAGAGGTAGAGGTAGAGGTAGAGGTAGAGGTAGAGGTAGAGGTAGAGGTAGAGGTAGAGGTAGAGGTAGAGGTAGAGGTAGAGGTAGAGGTAGAGGTAGAGGTAGAGGTAGAGGTAGAGGTAGAGGTAGAGGTAGAGGTAGAGGTAGAGGTAGAGGTAGAGGTAGAGGTAGAGGTAGAGGTAGAGGTAGAGGTAGAGGTAGAGGTAGAGGTAGAGGTAGAGGTAGAGGTAGAGGTAGAGGTAGAGGTAGAGGTAGAGGTAGAGGTAGAGGTAGAGGTAGAGGTAGAGGTAGAGGTAGAGGTAGAGGTAGAGGTAGAGGTAGAGGTAGAGGTAGAGGTAGAGGTAGAGGTAGAGGTAGAGGTAGAGGTAGAGGTAGAGGTAGAGGTAGAGGTAGAGGTAGAGGTAGAGGTAGAGGTAGAGGTAGAGGTAGAGGTAGAGGTAGAGGTAGAGGTAGAGGTAGAGGTAGAGGTAGAGGTAGAGGTAGAGGTAGAGGTAGAGGTAGAGGTAGAGGTAGAGGTAGAGGTAGAGGTAGAGGTAGAGGTAGAGGTAGAGGTAGAGGTAGAGGTAGAGGTAGAGGTAGAGGTAGAGGTAGAGGTAGAGGTAGAGGTAGAGGTAGAGGTAGAGGTAGAGGTAGAGGTAGAGGTAGAGGTAGAGGTAGAGGTAGAGGTAGAGGTAGAGGTAGAGGTAGAGGTAGAGGTAGAGGTAGAGGTAGAGGTAGAGGTAGAGGTAGAGGTAGAGGTAGAGGTAGAGGTAGAGGTAGAGGTAGAGGTAGAGGTAGAGGTAGAGGTAGAGGTAGAGGTAGAGGTAGAGGTAGAGGTAGAGGTAGAGGTAGAGGTAGAGGTAGAGGTAGAGGTAGAGGTAGAGGTAGAGGTAGAGGTAGAGGTAGAGGTAGAGGTAGAGGTAGAGGTAGAGGTAGAGGTAGAGGTAGAGGTAGAGGTAGAGGTAGAGGTAGAGGTAGAGGTAGAGGTAGAGGTAGAGGTAGAGGTAGAGGTAGAGGTAGAGGTAGAGGTAGAGGTAGAGGTAGAGGTAGAGGTAGAGGTAGAGGTAGAGGTAGAGGTAGAGGTAGAGGTAGAGGTAGAGGTAGAGGTAGAGGTAGAGGTAGAGGTAGAGGTAGAGGTAGAGGTAGAGGTAGAGGTAGAGGTAGAGGTAGAGGTAGAGGTAGAGGTAGAGGTAGAGGTAGAGGTAGAGGTAGAGGTAGAGGTAGAGGTAGAGGTAGAGGTAGAGGTAGAGGTAGAGGTAGAGGTAGAGGTAGAGGTAGAGGTAGAGGTAGAGGTAGAGGTAGAGGTAGAGGTAGAGGTAGAGGTAGAGGTAGAGGTAGAGGTAGAGGTAGAGGTAGAGGTAGAGGTAGAGGTAGAGGTAGAGGTAGAGGTAGAGGTAGAGGTAGAGGTAGAGGTAGAGGTAGAGGTAGAGGTAGAGGTAGAGGTAGAGGTAGAGGTAGAGGTAGAGGTAGAGGTAGAGGTAGAGGTAGAGGTAGAGGTAGAGGTAGAGGTAGAGGTAGAGGTAGAGGTAGAGGTAGAGGTAGAGGTAGAGGTAGAGGTAGAGGTAGAGGTAGAGGTAGAGGTAGAGGTAGAGGTAGAGGTAGAGGTAGAGGTAGAGGTAGAGGTAGAGGTAGAGGTAGAGGTAGAGGTAGAGGTAGAGGTAGAGGTAGAGGTAGAGGTAGAGGTAGAGGTAGAGGTAGAGGTAGAGGTAGAGGTAGAGGTAGAGGTAGAGGTAGAGGTAGAGGTAGAGGTAGAGGTAGAGGTAGAGGTAGAGGTAGAGGTAGAGGTAGAGGTAGAGGTAGAGGTAGAGGTAGAGGTAGAGGTAGAGGTAGAGGTAGAGGTAGAGGTAGAGGTAGAGGTAGAGGTAGAGGTAGAGGTAGAGGTAGAGGTAGAGGTAGAGGTAGAGGTAGAGGTAGAGGTAGAGGTAGAGGTAGAGGTAGAGGTAGAGGTAGAGGTAGAGGTAGAGGTAGAGGTAGAGGTAGAGGTAGAGGTAGAGGTAGAGGTAGAGGTAGAGGTAGAGGTAGAGGTAGAGGTAGAGGTAGAGGTAGAGGTAGAGGTAGAGGTAGAGGTAGAGGTAGAGGTAGAGGTAGAGGTAGAGGTAGAGGTAGAGGTAGAGGTAGAGGTAGAGGTAGAGGTAGAGGTAGAGGTAGAGGTAGAGGTAGAGGTAGAGGTAGAGGTAGAGGTAGAGGTAGAGGTAGAGGTAGAGGTAGAGGTAGAGGTAGAGGTAGAGGTAGAGGTAGAGGTAGAGGTAGAGGTAGAGGTAGAGGTAGAGGTAGAGGTAGAGGTAGAGGTAGAGGTAGAGGTAGAGGTAGAGGTAGAGGTAGAGGTAGAGGTAGAGGTAGAGGTAGAGGTAGAGGTAGAGGTAGAGGTAGAGGTAGAGGTAGAGGTAGAGGTAGAGGTAGAGGTAGAGGTAGAGGTAGAGGTAGAGGTAGAGGTAGAGGTAGAGGTAGAGGTAGAGGTAGAGGTAGAGGTAGAGGTAGAGGTAGAGGTAGAGGTAGAGGTAGAGGTAGAGGTAGAGGTAGAGGTAGAGGTAGAGGTAGAGGTAGAGGTAGAGGTAGAGGTAGAGGTAGAGGTAGAGGTAGAGGTAGAGGTAGAGGTAGAGGTAGAGGTAGAGGTAGAGGTAGAGGTAGAGGTAGAGGTAGAGGTAGAGGTAGAGGTAGAGGTAGAGGTAGAGGTAGAGGTAGAGGTAGAGGTAGAGGTAGAGGTAGAGGTAGAGGTAGAGGTAGAGGTAGAGGTAGAGGTAGAGGTAGAGGTAGAGGTAGAGGTAGAGGTAGAGGTAGAGGTAGAGGTAGAGGTAGAGGTAGAGGTAGAGGTAGAGGTAGAGGTAGAGGTAGAGGTAGAGGTAGAGGTAGAGGTAGAGGTAGAGGTAGAGGTAGAGGTAGAGGTAGAGGTAGAGGTAGAGGTAGAGGTAGAGGTAGAGGTAGAGGTAGAGGTAGAGGTAGAGGTAGAGGTAGAGGTAGAGGTAGAGGTAGAGGTAGAGGTAGAGGTAGAGGTAGAGGTAGAGGTAGAGGTAGAGGTAGAGGTAGAGGTAGAGGTAGAGGTAGAGGTAGAGGTAGAGGTAGAGGTAGAGGTAGAGGTAGAGGTAGAGGTAGAGGTAGAGGTAGAGGTAGAGGTAGAGGTAGAGGTAGAGGTAGAGGTAGAGGTAGAGGTAGAGGTAGAGGTAGAGGTAGAGGTAGAGGTAGAGGTAGAGGTAGAGGTAGAGGTAGAGGTAGAGGTAGAGGTAGAGGTAGAGGTAGAGGTAGAGGTAGAGGTAGAGGTAGAGGTAGAGGTAGAGGTAGAGGTAGAGGTAGAGGTAGAGGTAGAGGTAGAGGTAGAGGTAGAGGTAGAGGTAGAGGTAGAGGTAGAGGTAGAGGTAGAGGTAGAGGTAGAGGTAGAGGTAGAGGTAGAGGTAGAGGTAGAGGTAGAGGTAGAGGTAGAGGTAGAGGTAGAGGTAGAGGTAGAGGTAGAGGTAGAGGTAGAGGTAGAGGTAGAGGTAGAGGTAGAGGTAGAGGTAGAGGTAGAGGTAGAGGTAGAGGTAGAGGTAGAGGTAGAGGTAGAGGTAGAGGTAGAGGTAGAGGTAGAGGTAGAGGTAGAGGTAGAGGTAGAGGTAGAGGTAGAGGTAGAGGTAGAGGTAGAGGTAGAGGTAGAGGTAGAGGTAGAGGTAGAGGTAGAGGTAGAGGTAGAGGTAGAGGTAGAGGTAGAGGTAGAGGTAGAGGTAGAGGTAGAGGTAGAGGTAGAGGTAGAGGTAGAGGTAGAGGTAGAGGTAGAGGTAGAGGTAGAGGTAGAGGTAGAGGTAGAGGTAGAGGTAGAGGTAGAGGTAGAGGTAGAGGTAGAGGTAGAGGTAGAGGTAGAGGTAGAGGTAGAGGTAGAGGTAGAGGTAGAGGTAGAGGTAGAGGTAGAGGTAGAGGTAGAGGTAGAGGTAGAGGTAGAGGTAGAGGTAGAGGTAGAGGTAGAGGTAGAGGTAGAGGTAGAGGTAGAGGTAGAGGTAGAGGTAGAGGTAGAGGTAGAGGTAGAGGTAGAGGTAGAGGTAGAGGTAGAGGTAGAGGTAGAGGTAGAGGTAGAGGTAGAGGTAGAGGTAGAGGTAGAGGTAGAGGTAGAGGTAGAGGTAGAGGTAGAGGTAGAGGTAGAGGTAGAGGTAGAGGTAGAGGTAGAGGTAGAGGTAGAGGTAGAGGTAGAGGTAGAGGTAGAGGTAGAGGTAGAGGTAGAGGTAGAGGTAGAGGTAGAGGTAGAGGTAGAGGTAGAGGTAGAGGTAGAGGTAGAGGTAGAGGTAGAGGTAGAGGTAGAGGTAGAGGTAGAGGTAGAGGTAGAGGTAGAGGTAGAGGTAGAGGTAGAGGTAGAGGTAGAGGTAGAGGTAGAGGTAGAGGTAGAGGTAGAGGTAGAGGTAGAGGTAGAGGTAGAGGTAGAGGTAGAGGTAGAGGTAGAGGTAGAGGTAGAGGTAGAGGTAGAGGTAGAGGTAGAGGTAGAGGTAGAGGTAGAGGTAGAGGTAGAGGTAGAGGTAGAGGTAGAGGTAGAGGTAGAGGTAGAGGTAGAGGTAGAGGTAGAGGTAGAGGTAGAGGTAGAGGTAGAGGTAGAGGTAGAGGTAGAGGTAGAGGTAGAGGTAGAGGTAGAGGTAGAGGTAGAGGTAGAGGTAGAGGTAGAGGTAGAGGTAGAGGTAGAGGTAGAGGTAGAGGTAGAGGTAGAGGTAGAGGTAGAGGTAGAGGTAGAGGTAGAGGTAGAGGTAGAGGTAGAGGTAGAGGTAGAGGTAGAGGTAGAGGTAGAGGTAGAGGTAGAGGTAGAGGTAGAGGTAGAGGTAGAGGTAGAGGTAGAGGTAGAGGTAGAGGTAGAGGTAGAGGTAGAGGTAGAGGTAGAGGTAGAGGTAGAGGTAGAGGTAGAGGTAGAGGTAGAGGTAGAGGTAGAGGTAGAGGTAGAGGTAGAGGTAGAGGTAGAGGTAGAGGTAGAGGTAGAGGTAGAGGTAGAGGTAGAGGTAGAGGTAGAGGTAGAGGTAGAGGTAGAGGTAGAGGTAGAGGTAGAGGTAGAGGTAGAGGTAGAGGTAGAGGTAGAGGTAGAGGTAGAGGTAGAGGTAGAGGTAGAGGTAGAGGTAGAGGTAGAGGTAGAGGTAGAGGTAGAGGTAGAGGTAGAGGTAGAGGTAGAGGTAGAGGTAGAGGTAGAGGTAGAGGTAGAGGTAGAGGTAGAGGTAGAGGTAGAGGTAGAGGTAGAGGTAGAGGTAGAGGTAGAGGTAGAGGTAGAGGTAGAGGTAGAGGTAGAGGTAGAGGTAGAGGTAGAGGTAGAGGTAGAGGTAGAGGTAGAGGTAGAGGTAGAGGTAGAGGTAGAGGTAGAGGAGAGAGAGAGGGAGAGGGAGAGAGAGAGAGAGAGAGAGAGAGAGAGAGAGAGAGAATGCGAGAAGTGATGTGACGAGTTTTCCGATGGTTAGTGCACCATCAAGGCCGGACGAGGAAATAAACGTGGTTGTTGAATTGTGCGCGGCGCAAATGGGCCAGTCCAGGTGCAAACCGGTTGCAGCCTTCCTACGGCCGGCGGCAGCGCGACCCGACCCCGTTTTGCAAACGAAGCACCGCACCGCGCCCGGTCCCTTGGCGCCGCCACTTTCCCTCTCCGCTGCCCGCTCCGCTCCGCTCCGCCCGGCTCCGTTCGGCCCCGCTCCCGCTCCCGCTCTCGTAATCACGTCGGCCGATGCCAGGCCGTTGCTGTCTCCAGCGCCGCTGCGTCGATTCCCGCGCGCTGACTGCACGTTCTTTCCACTTGCCGTCAGGTACAGACCCGACAGAGCGGAGAGGCCCTCTGAGAGGTAATACGAGTGTGCGTGGTAGGAAAGCGTCCCACACACGAAACCGTAGCTACCATATCATTTTCAGTAATGTTACTTGGCTAATAAGCAGAGACTATTGCTTTTGAAAGAAAATTGAAGTGATGTTTCTATGCCAGAGATAAAATATTAGAAAATATACACATATACAATTTCAAGTGGTTTGTTTAATTATTATTATTATTATTATTATTATTATTATTATTTGAATAGGCGCTCTTTAGAACGTGATAAGAGTTTAGTAATTTACTAAACATATAGTAACAAGTTTTTTCACTTTTTCCTTACTAGGATCCGTCAAAAAGAGTTTATTCTGAAGAAAAGCCGCCATTTTTTCCTTCAGCAATACTACACTTTTTCTGTAATGTGTACGCAGTATGCGAAAAAATAAAATTATTATAGTGTCGCGAACGTCTCCCAATATTGGTGGACGATATGACACACTTTTGATGTCGAATAAATCTGAATGTGAGGTAATAAAAAATATCCGTTCATTTTTGGAAATGTTAAAGGAACTACGTCATTGGATGCTAATATTCATTTTGATTTTATCATATATTTGAATATCGAGATATCATGCTATCTTATCTGCCACAAGCTCTTGCACATAATGAATCATGAACATATTCAGCCGTTCCTTCCTTGAACTTCTCCATCAACCAAGCTTTAACTGATTAGCACTTATCTTGGATTTCTGATTTTTGAAAAATGTACAAGACTTTATTTCAAGATCTGTCTTTGAACAACAGACATCATTTGAAAAACTATCTTAAATATTATAGGAAGACGCCCAAAAATTTAAACTTTCCAAATTTCGAAAAATCAGAAATCTCAACGAAAATATCTAAGCCATTCTCATTTCTGAGAAAATTTTGATAATGTAATTGAGGTTTTATGTAAAGTACGCCAAAAATTCAAATATCCTTTTAAAACTCGCAGGGCCTCGAGTTCATTCAGATTGATCGAGAAAATTAATTTTGGAGAAAATCGGCTGAGTGGTTTATTCTTTTCTGTTGGTCACACACCGACAGGACAAACAGACGTTTTTGCCGTCAATCGACTTTTTGGTATCAAGGTCCCACAAAACGAATTCTGGCTACACAACGTTTTTGACAAAGTGTCTTACTACACACAGGAAGAAAATGTATCGACTTTTTGCTACCAGGATCCGACAATAAGAGTTTTCTGACAAAAAAATCACTTATTTCCGTCGCATGATTACAATGCTCTCTTCTTACAAGGTTAGGCGAGAAAGTAAAAAACACGTATATAGAAAGTAAGTGCTACTGTAGCATCGCCACTTTAAATTCCGTTTCGTGATTCATATCTTTCTCCCAATCCGTTTCATAAACACGTAATTATCTAAACAACAGAGTTTCATTTCAATGGGTTTGGATCTTTTACTCTCCTGATGAACATACTTATTGTTCTTTCGCAATCTTTTCTTATTTTTTTACGGTTTAAATATGACTAGTATTTTGAGCAAATCTGAAATCACAGGGAATGGTCATCGTGTATTTCAGCTTTAAAATCATGCCCGTCTCAATTGTTATATTTAATTTTGGTAATAACTTTTATTAATTATATACATTTAATAAGCGAGATACTTTAATTTACAAGAAACATTTTATTAAATCTATAATGTTTTAAAATGGATTTGACATGTGCGATCATAGCTGTTGAAGCGCATATAATCTTCATGAATAATTAACCTTTGCCATCCAATGCAAATATGCCAGTAAATCACGCTGAAAGATAAACAAGAAAATATTTTGCTAAATATAAAAAAGTTTGCTGTGGTCACAAATCTAATGCAAGTTTGTGAAGTCCAGATACAAAATATCAAAAAGTAAATGAAACGATTTGGACCGTTATCAGCTATGTACTTAGAAATGCCACTTCAATTTATCGCCATCACATTGTTTACATTTGCCTTCTTAAATATTTTCTCGTACCAATTGCAGGAAAAAATATTTCAATTTGTCACGTTGGGTCTAATTCAATTGAACTGCAGGAATTCTGTTACTGTCACACAGAAAAGGCGTGGTAAAAATCATTTGACGAAGCTTCGGAAATAATGGTTGATAATCGAATAAAGAACTCGACTCAAAAGCCCCCTAAGGTTCAGAGCTATAATCAATATTAAATTCGTGTGTGGAGAAAAAAGTTAATTAAGATCCCCTGAAAACGAACGCACCTCCATTTACTACCTATACTTATTTTCTGCAGCTGTTGACTTTTGACTTCACAAACTCTGATTTTTTATCTTGAAAGCCAGTAATATGAAGTGATGTAATTCACAATATCTATTTTCGGCAATACGTGGTAACTTAACCATATAAGCAAAAGATAATCGCCACTGGTGAAAAATAGATGTCAAAGATAAAAATAAGTATGATAGATAAATCGTTCTACAACACCACGTTTTTTAGCAACTGGTACGCAATAATATGTTACTATTTGTACTTGGAAAAATAGTTTCCAACCAGCAATTTTTTCTCTACTCTGAGATTCGAACTCAGGTTGTTAGGTTTATCATGCCATTCATGTTTCCCCCACCAGTCTCACAGGCAAACCCAAAATTCCTAAAGCTTTAAAAATCAAGTTTAACATTCGCATCTGCAATTTTAAAAAATTCAGAGATTTCAATTCGCATTACTTCAAGATGCAGTTTTAATCAATAGATTTTATTTTACGCTAACATATTCAACCTATTCTAAAGATAGAGGGCTAGGACTTTAATATTGTAATTTCACACTTATCTCCCCTCGGGCCCTTTACAAAGCGTTCTTTTCCGTCACTAATGAGTAGCGAGCCTCATTCCATTCCAACAAAGTGTAACGGAAGCGGCGATCGCTCATAAAAAGCGGTTGCGCAGGGCGGAGCGACGTTGATGCACACGGTGCCGAGTAGCAGGGCGGAGCGGGGAGGAGCGGGGCGGGCGAGGCGTGGCGGACAGGGCGGGGGCGAGGCGGGGTGGGACGGGACAGGACGAGACGAGGCGGAGGGATTCGATCCGAACGGGGGGGAGCGGAGAGAGGCGGGCAGAGATTGAGTTGGGAGGGGAGCGCCAGAGAGAGGCTGGCTGTGAGGGAGGAGACGAGATTCGGCGGATCGGCACGGGCCGGAGCGGCGGGGGGGTGGAGCGGAGAGGAGTAGAGGTAGGCGGTCGGCCTACCTCCGAGGTCCCCGCGAGAGGTGGAGCTGAAGCGGGGCGGGGCGGGGCGGGGCGGGGAGACACCGTGAGAGTATCCCCTTCCCCGTCCAACAGCCTGAGCCGGGCTTACGTGAGCACCGTTATAGGAAAGTACCACTGTGCTCCACAATCGGTGTGTATTTTACTAGCTTACACATATAGTGCCTCCTACATTGTAAAACGGCAACTGAAGCTTACAGAGCTACAACTTTTGATGAAAACACGACCTGACTGTGCCGAGTGTCAGAGCCCAGTGTTACAAGGGCATTATCAATATAAACATCGTAATGGGAGAAATTACTTGGGCATCTATGATTGCTGCTGTCAAATCTCTGAAAATATCTATCGTATTTCATTTTTATTATTTTATTGCAAAAACAATTTTTATTAAAATGTGAGTTTTGGGTGGTGTGCTATAATTTAATTTTCTAAACGTTCACAAGGCCGGGCCCATATTACTAGCAGGTTAGCGACAACGAAGAATAGCCCAGTAACTGATTTAGACTGTCAGAATAAAAAGGCTACAAATTTAAGTATTAAAATTATCTAGTAAGTGAACAGGAAAAAATATTGTATACATTAAAGAGTATGATAATAATTTAATTTACTTGCGACAAACCTGATTTTTCATGATTGTATTTACTCGTGTTTTACTTATAACAAAAATGTACATGATTTAAACTGATATTAAACTAATATACTACAAAAATAGAACAATAATTTTACTATAGAAAAGGAAATTAAAATTATATTATTTTGTAAGGTTGCATTAACTTCTACCAAATAATAAAATACCTCTCCATCGTTGAATCGGGTCAGCACTCGATAATTCTTAACATTGCACATATGGAGTGCGAAGGGCTAAAATCTCTGAGATACACGTAACAATCCTTTGCCTTTATTTGGAATCTGAAGAAAAGTGGTAGCTCGTTGGTAGACGTTTAAAATAGTCGGGAGCGGCAGATTTGCATAAAACGCATTATTCTTGCCTACGGCCCCAGGCACACAATATTTTTAATTTGCAACTGGTTGTGATGTCCCCCATCATCTACTACTTCTGACATCACGATAGTTGAACCGTCTGGTTTCCAAACCAGATTTAATGCCAAAATAGTTTTAGAACCATGGATTGATAGATATCTATCTATATGGATAATATCCCTGTATAAACTAACTGATATTATAAGATAATAATAAATATAATTATTATTATTATTATTATTATTATTATTATTATTATTATTATTATTATATAAGCAAATTACATGTAACTAAATGTATTACATAGCAAGCTTTTTTGGTTGTAGCGCAAAAATTATTCGACTAGCATCAGCCGCCACTGTTCGTGAAGAAGTCTAAATGGGTATAACAATGAGTAAACGGTGTCCTGGAGAACCGGATGCTGTATGACAATACGATAACTTTGTCATAAATCGCAAATAAGAATTTAGAATTACGTAACGAAACGATTGACTCTGAATCATCGGTAGTGAGAAAGAAAAATTATATTCATGACGCTTAAGGAATGTGAGCTACTGCTGTAAGAGAGATGTGATCTGAGTTATGTTAAGGAAACAATGGTTGCTTGGGAATCTCTAATGATTTGAGATAATTTCTGATCTCTATGCTGCAAGAATAAAGGAAATACAGAATACCAATTCACGAACGTCGTGTTCGAACAGTAAAATTGGTTACAAACAGTAATCGAGAGTTATGCCCCCGAACGAAGCACTCTTAAGGTTAGGAGTTGAAATACAAACTGGATTTTCAGTAAGCCAGTAACACGATGTAAATCGAGCATCGCTCAACTGGTACACGACTTGCTCCCTATGTACGAGTGACCTAAAAAATGCTGTTAGACTCCTTCGCTCATCGTATTTCCTAGAACCTCTGTTATCAACTGCCAGTTCGAGAACTCCCGACAGGTGCGTGAGATTTATAACTATTTGTTCTCCAAAAGCACATTATTTGTAACTTTTACAATTTTCGAAAATTCAGAGAGCTTTATTGGTTCACAGAATCCAGTAGCATCTCTAATTGAAAACAGATTTCATTAAGGAAAAATCTCTATCATTAATATTGTAATTCTGCAATGTTGTAGTGTAAGAGTAGATCACAGGGGCGGATCCAGAGACAATTTTTAGGAGGGAAAATTAAAAATGTTTTGATCGAAAGAATCATTACAGATTTTGTAAAATGTCGAAGGCTACACTCAGTTCATGCTGCATTTCGATTTTATTCGTTTTTCTTGGATTATCCGAAATTTTTTTTGCTTGAAAGTTTCGTGATAAGTTAAAATTAAGAGTTACTGAAAAAAATTAGGGGAAGTTTCCCTCGCCGTGGATCCACGCCTCGTAGAGCATGTCATATCTCGGGGGGGGGGGTCTCTTCCCCGCTAGAACGTGAAATCTGGGACCAAACTACAAGGGCTCCCCCTCCAGGTATCTCCAGCAGCGGGGCACTGCCTCAGCCAGGATAAGCTTTAAGCACCCATCTCGTCTCTCTTAGTGTTTCCTGTAGTGTCCCGTACCGCTTGGTCACTGCAGAGGCTCTGGCCGGGAGGTCCTAGGTTCGGGTCCCGACAGTGGCAGGATGTTTGACACTAGCTAGATATCTAGGTCGAATTCAGATCCTGTCTGGAGGAGAATTCTAGAGACCGGCTGCTCTGGAGGGTAGTTTTCCGTGTTTTTTATCAATATCAGGCGAATGCCGGAGCGGTACCCTAATTAACAAGTCACAGACCGCGCGCGATATTTCCTTCCTCTTCCTTGTATTATTCTCACTCCTTACTTACACGCAATTACAGTAACATGCAAAGCACTACCACACATGCCGGAAGAGCTGTCGGAAGCTCAGAGCTTATCCGGGCTGAGGCGATGTTCCGTTGGTGGGAGATACCTGGTTGGGGAAAACGCCGCTTGCCCACAAGTAGGCCGACACCGAATCTCACCGTCCAGCGGGGAAGACCGACCTCAGTTTACGAGTAAAAATTCATGCACTACACTTACGGGACTAACAACCTTACAAGTTGGCGCGCCCGGAATCACTAATTAAACAATCGTACTGTCTGGTAGTGTAAACATTGAAATGTAGGTGTGTGTGTGTGTGTGTGTGGTTAAAGAGGAGAAAATGGACAAGCGTAAGAAAGATAAAAAGGACAAGGATGAGGATTGGATGATCCCGCGCGGTACGTGGCTTGTTTGTAAAGGTATTGCGCTAGGACCTCCCGGTCAGAATAACTCCAGAGGCAGATGCTTTTGTGGTGAGTCACAACTCAGCCGGTACAACAACAACAACAACAACAACAACAATACTAATACTACTACTACTAATAATAGTAATAATAATAATAATAATAATAATAATAATAATAATAATAATAATAATAATAATAATAATAATAATAATAATAATAATAATAATAATAATAATAATAGGTAGTTGAAGTACAATATACACGTATAGTAAAAATTCGACAATTCAAAAAAGTACGTAATAAGCTCCGAAAAACTAATGTCGGCGTGCATCAATACAATGATCTATCGTATTGATCCATCGTAATCTTCAACATTGAAAGTTATCAATAACTTGGAAAAGATAATTAGACGTATGTAACATGAAATGAGGCTTGGGTTTCAAGGGAAAATATATCAACAGTAGTAGCCCCAGGCTTAACCGTAGAAAGTTTCGAAAACAGCAAAAGGGTTTAAAGAGAACATAGGCGACCTGCATTTCGGAGGACACAAACACGGGCCTTTAACCTCTCGCAACCTGCGGAATCCACTCTCGCGTTTTCAGCGGCCTTGCCCCCACACCCAGCCTCGGGGAGGTGGGTGTCCCACAATCCCCCCACCCCACAGCCACAGCCCGCGCCGCGGCCGCGTCTCCCCACCTCTCTCCTCCCCTCCACAGCTGCCACGCCTTGCCCTACCCCTCACCCGCGGGCGCTGTGTTCGCTGTCCCCCCCCCCCCCAGTACTGCTTCACTGACTATCGCTTCAAAACAGACAGAACACAGCAGAGGGCCACAACCTCCTGAAGCAAAATAGCGAAATATTAATTAAACATCGTGTGGATCAGCATAAATGATATACGTACCATGAGTCGTGTTCTCTTTTTGGGTGCGAATTGTAGAATGGCTTAATTATGCTTCAACACCATTTCTGCGAGAAAAAAAGATCCGTTCTTTTCCTCCTCAGTAATAATTTTTCGTTTTTGCTAAATGCAATATTCAACCACTGGACTGCCACAAAGGCCAGATAACTATCGCACTTTTTGCAACAATGCAAACGTTATTACTTTGTAGATGCTCCGTGCTTCAAAGCAATCGTCTGACCTAGTGTAAAATTTGAGTGAATCAGATTGCTGCGAGTTTTTCACAGTTGAGCATGTAGTTAAATATCGCAGTCGTCCAGACGCCACCCGACTCTCTTCAATTGACATTACGAACCGGCCTCTCCAGACAACGATTCTATCAGAAGGAAGCATCAGTCGTTCTCGAGAAATCCTTGAAGAAATGAAGTAAAACTAGTGGTGTTTACTACATAATTTCTACCATTATTTGTAACGTTTGCAATTTTCAAAAATTCAGGGAGTTCAACGGTAATGGAACCTGTGCCGTTTTTATCAGCGATGTCGCTCTATTCGAGATAAGAAACTAAAGAACATTTGTTGCCGTTTTTGAGAAATTATTTACTTTAATTGCTTTATTCCGAGCAAAAATTAGACGAAAACTACTCGTTTTTCTACAAAATTGTATATGAGTTTATTTGAAGTTGGATTTTTACAACAGATTGCATTATAGAAAAAATCTCTATCAATAATATTATACTTTTATAATTTTATCATTAGCAATTTTAGAAAATACAGAGAGTAGACAATGGGACCTACACCGTTTTTTAAGTGTCCTTCGCTCAATTCGACAGAATAATTAAAGAACAATTTGGCCGCCGTTTTGTAAAAATGTAAATGCAACATTGTAAAAATGTGGAGACTTAATGTTAAGTACCCCCAAAATCGAAATATCCGTTTCAAATTCGCAGGGTTTCGAGTTCGGCCAGATCGTTTGGCCGGATCGTTCGGGAGTTTCAGAAAAAAATGGTCTGAACGGTTTACGTGCTAGCGTTGACCATAGATAGACCGACAGACAGAGAGAAGATTCGCCATCAGCCAATCTTTCGATATGAACACCCCACGTGGATTCTGCATACACAGTGGATTAAAGGAAGTAATTCACTACATACAGGAACTAGATTTATCCGCGTATTTTGGATATCAGGACCCCACGCGTTTTTCTGACGCCATACGCGTTTTTCTGATGAAAAATCGCCATTTACTACTGTGGCGTTAGAGTCCTTTTCCTTTAATACTTAAGCACGTAGTAGGCGAGAAAGTAACAAACTGATGTAATTTCCTAAGTGAGATGAAATATTCTTTGGCGAGTGTCACCCGGAAAGCGGAGGGGCCGCATGCGACCCGAGGGCGCAGGTTGTGCACCGCCGCTGAAGAGAGCATGCTTCACAACGCATCCGCTTGCACCCTCCGCCCGCCCGACAAGGAGCATTCACGAAACACGTGCGTATCATTGGCAGCTCTAGGAGCTGCACAGCAGAAGAAGTGATACGCCCTAGACATTTCAATTCCCTTTTATTTTTATTCATTTTTTTCTTCGATTTAATACTTTAAACAAGGGTATTTTTTTCCTTTCTGAATATTTTGCAGCGAAAAGCGTTCTTATACCCTTTGAGACTACTTTTTGCTCGTCAATTCGCGCATTAAACGCGCTGCGTTGAGCAATTAGGTCATTGGGCGGAGCGTTTTGTGCTGCTTTTGTTTGCGCTACAGAATGCCCTACGTAGTTACCATTGCTGTCAGTTATAGAAATAGCCTCTTCGTTCGTTCAACACCGACTTTAGAAGCTACAGGGATTGCGGATTGCTGGGTACACGAAGGGCCACGAAGACGAAGGGCTCTGAGTGGTGTCGGTGAGCAATTGAACATGTTGCTGTTCCTTCAGTAGGGTTCATTTGTATGGTGTCGGAGAGCAAAAGGCAAACCGTTTGTTTGTTTTCCTTAAAAGAATCGTAACTCTTCCTCAGTAGTGATATTTTGCTTATGGTAAATGCTTCCCGAGAGACACATGAAGAGGGATGTGGTCGTTCATTTAAAGCGTTCTGGGGTAAATAGCCCTTAGCGCCGTAGACCTCTTTCCCTCAGAATGCGTCAATTATAAATGTGTTTTTGACAACAAAATGTATTAAAAATTGAAATTCAAAATTATCGGCCAATTTCCATATTGCCTTTTAAAAACATATTAGAGAGACTCTTTTAGCGCGAGTGGAAAACCTTTCTCGGTAAATACGTAGATTTTCCAGAATGCCAACATAGATTTTGACGCCACGTTTCCTCCCCACACAATCTGCGCACAAGCTGCTATCCACCCACACACACGACACACATAACTGGGGGTTAATCCGTGGAAATTTCTCTTTGCTAAGCAGACCTCCCCTTTATCTTCCCTTCACATCTGAATTTCTGTGATTTCTTCACAAATTTCATGGTTAGAAAGACATTGTTGAATTAAAGGAAGGAGAGAATATTCATTTGCATATGAACCAGAGATTCTGGAGCTTAAGAAGACGTACGTTAATAGTTCTTCTTCCCCATACGTCACATAGAGGTAGTTTCTGAAGTACCCCCATATGACTATTTAAAGATCTAATTGTTTAGAACTGATTTCAGTTAAGAATAAAAACTCTATAATCACTATTG
Organism: Gryllus longicercus; assembly: GCA_038098605.1. Lineage (NCBI taxonomy): Eukaryota > Metazoa > Arthropoda > Insecta > Orthoptera > Gryllidae > Gryllus > Gryllus longicercus. The sequence continues at coordinate 177,168 of JAZDUA010000922.1, read as the reverse complement.
AACATTTACAATGTAAATTTTTCTGTAAATTTTCGAAAATACAAACAGTTCGCCGAAAAGAATATCAGCACCATTTACTATAGTGTTGTTATATCCGAGAGAAACGTTTAGAGAAAAGTTCGAACGGTTTTTGAGAAAAAATGTTAATATAATTCACGCAAAATAACGCACAAACAACTCATATTTTCGAAACTATGTACATGACCTTATTCCAAGACCTGTGTTTGAAAATTAAGAAGAAGAACATTAAGGAAAAAATCTGTCCTCAATATTGTAGTAGTATTTTTAGTTGATAAATCAGCGATTTTTGCCGCAACATTAAAATACTTTCTCTATGCTACGTAAATAGATAGTAAGGTAAGTAAAAACCAGCTATAATTATGAAACATTTTAGAATTAGATATTTCAAACCGGAAGTTTTTATAGCACACTGGAATGGCATCGTATCATTGTTTTATCATTTCAATTACGTTTCAGAAATACCATTTTATCATACCTTTATGTAAATAAATTAAACATTAAACGATCGTCATTTGTCATGTTAGCATTTGTAAAGTAACAGATGGTTATCGTCGATGAAATTCTTCTCATGTATCTTTATAATCTTTTATCTGAAATGAAGTGTGTATTACCATGTCGAATATTCCATAAACTATATTTTATCGAACGGCTTTCGCAAAGATAGGCCACTGCAAGGCAATTTGATCGCGTGGTGCCCTGCAACGAGGTAAAGTTCTCCGCCAGGTGCGCGCGCACACACGCGGCCGGAGAACTTCGACAATCGCTCTGCGCGACCCTCTCCGTTGCCCCGCCACCCCCCTCCACGCGCCGGCGCTATCTAATCGGCCGGCGACAATCCGGAAATAAGCGGTGCCATGGCCCGCATCTCGGCGATGGAATGCAGGTCGGCCCAGACTCGGGAGCGGCGGGCAGCGGCGGGCAGCGGCGGCAGGGCGATCTCTAACACAGCGGCCAGCGCACTCGCCACCTACCTCATGCCGGGGTCACGGGCGTCTTTTTCGGGCGAGAAGGGAAGGTCGTGTCGCTCTTCTCAATGTTTTCCACTTCCTGCATCCCGCTTATTTAAGATAAATTTAGTAAAACGAAATGTTATACCCGTTACCAAACATTCAGAATTCGATGACATGATGTTCACAAACAGGTTTTTATGTCCATGGATCAAAATTTCAAGGGAAAAGAATATTGTGGTGACGCTCCCGAACTGGCATAAAGTTGTAGTATTACCCCTGCACATCAAACGAAAGCAACCAACCATTGCTCCCACCATATCTGGTCTACCCACCTTCGCCGCTTCTATCGCCTTTGTGCTTGCCGCAGTATTCTATAAGTATTGTCAGAGTGTATTATTGAATTTATGAATGTTTCAGTATTACATAACCTTGTTACTTTCTCGCTTACGTACATTTTTAATTTTGTTTTTACATTTGTTGCGTCTTCATTACGACGCAATGCGTCTCCTAACCCCTTTTTGAGAATAGAGCGTTTTTTGAAGTAATCCTCCGGTACATTATACATTTATTTTGAAGTAATCCTCCGCTACTATTATAAAGTCTATACTTTAATTTTAGTAGTCCATACGTCGTTGTCCAGAGGACCGCCAGGTACCATTTCCACGTAAGCGCTTCCCACACGCGCTCCTGCGTCACAAGACAGCGGCCAGAATAGCATAGAGGGAGGGTTTAGGATACTTCACAAGGGATGGACTAGCCCCAGTGAAGTAGGAAAAGTCGTTTTATCGGATAAAATTTCACATGGGATTGTCCAGTAATCGACGGGAATTGAATCCAAACCCTTCTTGGTGAAAGGCGAGCGATTTCGCTCTAAGCCAACCTACGTACGTAGTAAACAGGAAGTACTATAATGCTACAGCGGAATGTGGCGATTTTCATCAGAATAACTCGCATTATCGGACCCTAATATCGAAACACTGGATAACTCTTCTTCCTGTATGAAGTAAATTACTTAATATGCATACATATCTCAAGTTTACATTCATTGAACATTATGAATAATTCGTATTTCGTTTTGTTTATGGTTCAAATTATTTTTTCAGAAATTTGCAACCTACAACCACAGATATTTATGGATCAATATCAGACTACTTATCTCCTGAGCGTTGTTCTAAATTTCTCCACAGAGAGATCACAAGGAAAGATAGTGTATCAAATTGTTCTAATTCTTTTGAATCCCAATAGATGAAAACCATAGCAAAATACTGCCGCCAAGGTCTGCAGTAGGAGACATGCACGTGCTGAAAAAGCATGCCACAAACAATAATAAAAGCGACCTGTTTATTACTCCCAAACATTTCGACATTCTCTGCGAGAGAGTGCGGTAGCAGGCTGCAAGTCAGTGACCCGGAACCTAGGCCGGTGGCCCCCAGTCTCGGCTGTCAATGGCGGCGAGGCCATCGCCCGCAGACGCTCCTGGACTTCCGCCTGCGCATCTCGCATCTCGTCCGCTCGACACGACCACTCGACTCGTCTGCCCCACTCGTCCGCCCCCCTCGTCCGCCCCACTCGTCCGCCCCACTCGTCCGCCCCACTCGTCCGCCCCACTCGTCCGCCCCACTCGTCCGCCCCACTCGCCCGTCCCACTCGTCCGCCCCACTCGTCCGCCCCACTCGTCCGCCCCACTCGTCCGTCCCACTCGTCCGCCCCACTCGTCCGTCCCACTCGTCCGCCCCACTCGCCCGCCCCACTCGTCCGCCCCACTCGTCCGCCCCACTCGCCCGTCCCACTCGTCCGCCCCACTCGTCCGCCCCACTCGTCCGCCCCACTCGTCCGCCCCACTCGTCCGCCCCACTCGCCCGCCCCACTCGTCCGCCCCACTCGTCCGCCCCACTCGTCCGCCCCACTCGTCCGCCCCACTCGTCCGCCCCACTCGTCCGCCCCACTCGTCCGCCCCACTCGTCCGCCCCACTCGTCCGTCCCACTCGTCCGCCCCACTCGTCCGCCCCACTCGTCCGTCCCACTCGTCCGCCCCACTCGCCCGTCCCACTCGTCCGTCCCACTCGTCCGTCCCACTCGTCCGCCTCACTCGTCCGCCCCACTCGTCCGTCCGACTCGCCCGCCCCACTCGTCCGCCCCACTCGTCCGCCCCACTCGTCCGCCCCACTCGCCCGCCCTACTCGTCCGCCCCACTCGTCCGCCCCACTCGTCCGCCCCACTCGTCCGCCCCACTCGCCCGTCCCACTCGTCCGCCCCACTCGTCCGCCCCACTCGTCCGTCCCACTCGTCCGTCCCACTCGTCCGCCCCACTCGTCCGTCCCACTCGTCCGCCCCACTCGCCCGTCCCACTCGTTCGTCCCACTCGTCCGTCCCACTCGTCCGTCCCACTCGTCCGTCCCACTCGTCCGTCCCACTCGTCCGCCCCACTCGTCCGCCCCACTCGTCCGTCCGACTCGCCCGCCGCACTCGCCCGCCCCACTCGCCCGCCCCACTCGCACGCCCCACTCGTCCGCCCCACTCGTCCGCCCCACTCGTCCGCCCCACTCGTCCGCCCCACTCGTCCGTCCCACTCGTCCGCCCCACTCGCCCGCCCCACTCGTCCGCCCCACTCGTCCGCCCCACTCGCCCGTCCCACTCGTCCGCCCCACTCGTCCGCCCCACTCGTCCGCCCCACTCGTCCGGCCCACTCGTCCGCCCCACTCGTCCGCCCCACTCGCCCGCCCCACTCGTCCGCTCCACTCGTCCGCCCCACTCGTCCGCCCCACTCGTCCGCCCCACTCGTCCGTCCCACTCGTCCGCCCCACTCGTCCGCCCCACTCGTCCGCCCCACTCGTCCGCCCCACTCGCCCGTCCCACTCGTCCGCCCCACTCGTCCGCCCCACTCGTCCGCCCTACTCGTCCGTCCCACTCGTCCGCCCCACTCACCCGTCCCACTCGTCCGTCCCACTCGTCCGCCCCACTCGTCCGCCCCACTCGTCCGTCCGACTCGCCCGCCCCACTCATCCGCCCCACTCGCCCGCCCCACTCGTCTGCCCCACTCGTCCGCCCCACTCGCCCGCCCCACTTGTCCGCCCCACTCGTCCGCCCCACTCGTCCGCACCACAGGCCCGCCCCACTTGTCCGCTCCACTCGTCCGCCCCACTCGTCCGCCCCACTCGTCCGCCCTACTCGTCCGCCCCACTGCCTATATAAAAATAAAAGTAACTGTAATTCTTGAAAAATTGTGAGTCAACGAATGATTTCAGGGTATATGTTACTTTTACATCTATGTAAAAAAAAGATTTTTCCATTTTTTTATCCCAAGGCAATAATACTTTCTTGAGCAGTAGATACTTAATAATATACCGATGGGCTACGTGCCAATGTGTTTGTCTTGACTATAAAGTGTGAAATGTATCTATACGTTCTATTCGTCATTTTAGCAGTGTTTAACAGTGATATGTATTAAAATCATATGTTATCTGAAATAGCGAGAAAGACCTTGGGTGTCATTATTCGAAGAAATTTAACAAGACGTCTAGTCGAAGGAAGATATTAAATCAACCGCTTAATCAAGGTCGATCTACAAAATATTCCTTGCCGCTTAGACAGGTATCCGCTGAAAAGAGAGAATATTTATAGGTGCCATCTGGAAAAATCAATCAGTTCTATGAAAAAAAATGTTCGTTAGTGGAAGTGACCACTTAATGGAGGTGGCCGTCCGAACAGGTTTCACAGTACTGAAAGAACACGTAGTCCGTAATCTAGGTGAAAATAATAAAATGAAAAATAGCATTCGCTTATTCCGCACCTACCTCTTCCATTATCTGCAATCGTAAAGAGCACACCGCTTTCATTGGGAGAGAAACTGCGGGTGAGCGGGACAGGCGTGGAGGCTGCGGGCGCGGGGTACCGACTCGGAGGACGTAGTGGGTGCATCGCAAGCGTTCGCTAACTGCGCACCAGAGAGTCGTCGGGCGGCGGGCGGCGCACGGTGTGCATGGCAGAGGTCGGCCGGTCGCCGCGTCAGCGAGCCGCCAGCGGGATTCCCCGGGTACCCTGCAGCGCCACGCGCCGAACGCCGCTCGCTGCTCGCTGCTCGTCGCGCGCAACTTTCCTCTCCCGCCCTCCCCCGCGACGCCGCCCCGGCGCCGGCTCGCCCCGGGACTTCGCGTTTTCCCTCTCCTCCGACGGCGCACGCACGCGTCGCGTCGCTCGCTGGAGATGATTTGGCGACGGCAACGGTGGGTCGTGCTTAGGTTGCACGGCTGCACAACCCCGAGATAATTGAAAAAAAGACTTGTAATATATTAGGAATATACATTTTCCACTTAATGGCGTTCGATATTCAAGAAAGTGCAATAATATCCTTGTGAACGAAATCATTTTGAAATCATAGCGTGCCCGTCGAGCGCGCTCTCGTGCGCTCCCACACAGTGCACCATGGACGACCATGACACACTCTCAAGCTCTATTACTGCCTTTACGATTTGGCCGCGCACCGCTATGCTTCAACAAAAGGCCCCGTTGTTTTCGCGCTGCAACGAGCCGCCGGCTTCCACCGCAGAGCAAACGGGGCGACGCGTCGGCGCAGTGACCAATTGGAAACCAATGTATGGAATTCTGTCTTCGTCTGAAATTTGCTCCAATTTAATTTAAATAATTTCGCGTGTTATTGAAAGAACACAAGTTCAGTCATTTCTTGGCGGTATCGAATCCATTATTTATTATGTTTGGGGAATTTATTTTCCCTTGATGTTAGGTTTGTTGATACAAAATATACATTTGATGAGTCTTTTGTGTAAAATTGGCCGTCCTAGAAGAAACTCACCCTTTCTGAGCCTCTCCTGCACATGGTGTGTGCAATGCTCTCGGCAGCACCGGAAGTTATTCTGCGAGCGTCGTTGTGAATAGGAGTGTGTGTGTGTGTGTGTGTGTGTGTGTGTGTGCAAGGTCTTTTATAATTGCAGTATCTACCAGAGTAGTGAAAGTTTCGAAACAAAATAATTTTATTTTGTCGTCACCACTAGTGGAACCAATAATAACAAAAATTTAAAAAATGAACTAGCGTAAAACGTGTCCAAACAAGAGTACTAGTTGCAAGTGCTGGATTGCGATCACCGTATTTTCGAAATCTAGTTCATATATTTTTTGTATTATATATATATATATATATATATATATATATATATATATATATATATATATTGTAATAATCATAAGGTTGCACTCGACTAGCCCCACGTTGGGACCAGCCAAATGTAATAATCATAAGACTGCTCGGGGGAGGGCGCCAGGTTCAGCTCCTGAAATATAACTGGATGGAAGAGTTGGGAGGTCAATGAATCAGCACAGAGTCATTTGTGAAAAATAATAATTTATTCCTGGCACCAAAAGCTGCCAGGGGAACTTATATGTCGCAATGGGCGACGCAATTTTCAATTAAATTTACTTTGTGGACTGATTGTCCTAATTACTAGTTGCTAATTCTTTTACAGTTAACACATCATGCATACTTTTTGATGAAGCGTGCTATTCATCACTTGAAGTTTGCAGGGCCTGAGCGCGGCCACTTATAATTTCTCGTCGTTACGGTCGTTCGGCGAGACGGATTCGTCTCATAGTTCTTTCACCAGTGGTTGTGCTGTCCTCACGGGCAGGCCAGGGTGGCGGCCACGGGCGGAGGCGTAGGCCGTCCCAAGTGCGGGCCGGGGTAGCGGCCTCGGGCGGAGGCGTCGGCTGTACCAGGTCGTTGAACTTCAGCGGCGCGTCTCTCTGCAGGTCGCCAAATCGAACAGGCTCAGCGGGTTGAATGGCCACGGGCGTTGATGTAACGCGGTGAGCAGTCACTGGGCTCGGCGCGTGAAGCGGCAAAGGCTACTGGGCCGATGCGGAAACAGCGCGGGATCAAGTAGTCTTCCGCCCGAATTTTCTCCGCGACAAGTCCGCAGTCTTGTCCTAATTATTCCGATTCTGGGAAAGTCTTTCCCAAACTCGCGTCCCGATCGTAAATAACTGAAGTAGTTGAAGTGACTGACGTGACCGAAGTCTCTCAGAAGTAAGTGAAGTAAGCTTGAGAAGTCCTCTCAAGTGCTCTAGTGCTCAAGTCCCCCCGTGCTCTCGTCTCCCAGTCTAGTCTCTCAAAAATACTTAAGTGCCTTAGTTCTAAAAATCTTTAAGTGTCTGTCCATGATTTCTACTGTGCATCACGTTTTATGAGAAATTCCCTTTCCCCTTCCCCAAAATGTTCCTAGCTCTGGGTTATCCCTTCCCCCCTGGTGAAGCTTCCCATTGGCTAAGGGTGGCTGCGTCGCAGAATTTTGATTAGCCAATCATGTGGCAACTTTCCCGTATTTTCCGTCGATGTTCTCAGTCTAATACTGGATTCATTCTCTCGCTCGCTCCTCCCTTTTGTTAGTTGCTCCGGGAGCTGATCGCAGCTGTGTAGACACGTGCGCGCGAAGAAAGCGCATTTCACGGATTCCCGACGGCCGACAGGGGCTAATCGACTGCCTTACTGTAATGGCCCGTGCAGGGATTCGGGTGCCTACCCAGGCGTGTGCCGAGGCGCGTGGCAGAACGAATGTGAGAGGTTAGCATTGTTCGAAAAAGGTTCTCGCTTACGACATGTCGTAAATGCGTCGTCTTCTTCGCCTAATTGACACCCGGCCCAACCCATCGGAGCCCGAATTCCTCGATCGCGCGGCTGAAGGAAGGGCGCGAGGGTGGCGCTTTGTTCGGCGAGAGGGCCGGCGAAGGGCAGCAAGTATTTTTATGGGGGGCTAATAAACATTCCGCCTCTGAAGACAGGGGGGGGCTGGGTGCGTTCGGGGCTGGCCCGATGCGCGGTCGGGGGGTGGGCGGCATGACGAAAGAACCCTCCGCGGCGGTAGACGCGTCCCGTTGACCCACTTATTTCTGTGCCGCGGCGCGAGCTATTCCCAGCTGCAGGAATTATCGGTTTGTTATTGGCGACGCCATAATAAAATTATATTTAATTAATCGGTGACGCCACATTAGCATCCCCCTCCCACTAGATTGATAATTCGAGTTTCTTTGTTAATTTCTAATAAAGGGCGAGAATTCTCAATCGTCGAAAAAAATAACAGTGGTGTCACCTAAGATAAAGACATGCTTAATTTAATTTTTAATTGGAGGCTTAAGATACTGCGCCTCTCTGTCTACATTACTAATTTTCTATCATTAAAATCCTTACTTTTACGATGCTTACTTCTAATCGTGACAACTAGTGTCGTATGGGTCGCAGGTTCTGGCGAATTGTGGGCAGAGTTCTCTGAAACGTGACATTTTACTTTATTCTTTGAAATAAAAATCGTGGATTAAAAAAATCTTCAACCTGTCATAACCCCGTTCCCGTCATAATCCCCAAAAAAGTCTTCAACCCGACATAACTAGATTCAATCAATTCTCTGTTGTCCGGATGGGTGGTTTTCTGCCTGTGCAAGTTAACAAAAATCTAGTGCCGTGAATATTTTGTTTTAATCAAGTTTCCTAACATCTCATCTACATTTTTCGGCGCCTCGTTCTCAGGTACTGTAGCTTTGTTAATGTGCCTCTCTTCTAGGCAAATTCTGACTCCCGTCTTTCTTTTACAACAACAGGATTTAATTACACCGCAACACTTCTCTCTCTTATTCCCTCATTAATCTTTTCCCCCCAGTAGTTTCATTAACTCGTTCCCTCATTAATTATTCCCCCAGAAGTCTCATTGACTTGTCCCCTAAGTGATTACTGTGCAGGATAATTATGGTCGGCAAGGGGTATCGTCAGTGACGTTAATCCGAAACAAAATTCTATAACAGAATGAGTTGGACGCGCGAACACATTCGAAAATTAAAAAAATACCTGCTCTAGCTAGGAGCGCTCGTGGTCATTAATTAAGTCATTTTCTTTGCTCTCATTGGGCTTATGACCCCACTCGCGTCATCCCCCTGACTCTAGGACGCACACAGTGTATTTTGGTTCTATTCCGCCGTCAACTTCATCCGTAATTATAATTTCCTTACCCCCGCCAAAACTCATAATATCTCTGGAAAAGTCGATCACCCCATCATTCTCCTTTAAGAAATTAACCCCCCAAAATTATATCGTGTTTTAAATCCTCGATAACTAGACAAGGGACGTCAAATAAATGATCTTGTACCTGAAACGAGATAAGGGCCTGCTTATTAATTGGCTTACTTCGTTTACTTCCTACCCCGATAACATAACACTTAGCAGTGGGCAGCGTTGGCACGGGCTTACGTTCACTTATAAGGCGAGAAAATAATTTTAACGAAACGGCACTGATTTCACTGCCTGTGTCGGCCAATGCACGGACAGAAATTCTATTTAATTTAAATTCTAAAACAGGGCATTTCCGAACACTCTTTGACTTGATTAGCCTCCCCATTGCCAAAATCGTGGAAGGCGTAATCTACAGATATCGTTTCATCGAATGGTATCTCTGCCACAACTCGTTCGGGACCCAGATGACCCAAACGTTTCTAGTTTGACGAATTTGTTCTTACATTGTAATTGACACTAGTACCGGAACCGTTTCCCTCTGTCGAATTTTCCGGTCTCCCCACGGGCGGTTCAGAAGGCGGTCGCCTCTCATTGTAAACTTGCCATGCTTGTCCCAACTACCTTCCAAAATTTGCTTTTCAAACTCGTAGCGGGCTTGGTCCCCCCAGAATTTATCCACGAATCTGTGTCGGAACTCCTCATAACTGCTCATGAACGGATTGGTTGCTGTCAACCAGTGGGCGGCGTTACCGCGTAACAACTCCGGCATGAACCTGGGTTTAAGCGAGGAGGGAACCGATTTAGTTAGAGCCATAGAAATTTCGGCTCGATCTAATAAAAATTTGGGGTTCTCGTCCGGAGATCCCGAAAAACAAAGGTTTTGTGGGGGCGCCCACGAAAATCGCAAGCCTGCCTCACCCGTGGGAGAGCTTCCTACGCTGTTTTCTCCGTCCCAATTTAAAGGCTCTTGCACTAAAATTTTGACATTCCGGTCTGTTTCCTCCCTAATCTCAGATTTGTTTCCCATCGCGTATTCCTCTTGCGCATTTCCCATAGAATTCACCTCTTCCTGTGTTTGGCTAACTTCCGAGCTTAATTCCTTATCAATCTTATTAACGTTTTCATTAAGCTCTTTTTTTGTTTCCTGAGTTATCTCTTTTATTTCTTTAAAACGCGCCTCCCAAATTTCCCAATCATCTTCCCATTGCGCCTCCCGAATTTTCCTATCTTTTTCCCGTTGCGCCTCCCGAATTTCCCTATCTTCTTGTAGCTCCCTAAGAACTTTCCTTTTTTCCTCCCGTCGCGCCTCCTGAATTTCCCTAACTTCATCCCATTGCGCCTCCTGAATTTTCCTATCTTCCTCCCATTGCTCCTTCTGAATTTTCCTATCTATTTCCCGTTCCTCCTTTTCTCTTTGCATCCATTGTTTTAGAATTTCCACTAAAATGGCTTCACTGTCGCGTTGCGCCGGTGGGTCACTCGAACTGTCTGAGCCTGCTAGATCGACACCTGATTCGTCGAGCATTTTTACTGAGTTCTCTTGTTCATTTAGTTTACTATTAGACCGCACACGCAAACACCGACACACGCAACACAGTACAAAAACAATAAAAAAAACAAAAACACAAACTACAAATACATCAAACAGAGTACACAAATTATTGACCCTCCTACAACTTTCTTCCATCCATTTATTGCGGTAACTTGTGATTTAAGCTGTCGCAATAGAATTTTGAAGGAGCTGAACCAAAAAAGTTAATAATAAAATATTTCATGAGTAATCTGACTTCCTAATCTCGGGGTCGCTTACTGGGGTATTTAACAATACTAATCGAGCCCCACTTGGGAAAGCCAAATGTAATAATCATAAGGTTGCACTCGACTAGCCCCACGTTGGGACCAGCCAAATGTAATAATCATAAGACTGCTCGGGGGAGGGCGCCAGGTTCAGCTCCTGAAATATAACTGGATGGAAGAGTTGGGAGGTCAATGAATCAGCACAGAGTCATTTGTGAAAAATAATAATTTATTCCTGGCACCAAAAGCTGCCAGGGGAACTTATATGTCGCAATGGGCGACGCAATTTTCAATTAAATTTACTTTGTGGACTGATTGTCCTAATTACTAGTTGCTAATTCTTTTACAGTTAACACATCATGCATACTTTTTGATGAAGCGTGCTATTCATCACTTGAAGTTTGCAGGGCCTGAGCGCGGCCACTTATAATTTCTCGTCGTTACGGTCGTTCGGCGAGACGGATTCGTCTCATAGTTCTTTCACCAGTGGTTGTGCTGTCCTCACGGGCAGGCCAGGGTGGCGGCCACGGGCGGAGGCGTAGGCCGTCCCAAGTGCGGGCCGGGGTAGCGGCCTCGGGCGGAGGCGTCGGCTGTACCAGGTCGTTGAACTTCAGCGGCGCGTCTCTCTGCAGGTCGCCAAATCGAACAGGCTCAGCGGGTTGAATGGCCACGGGCGTTGATGTAACGCGGTGAGCAGTCACTGGGCTCGGCGCGTGAAGCGGCAAAGGCTACTGGGCCGATGCGGAAACAGCGCGGGATCAAGTAGTCTTCCGCCCGAATTTTCTCCGCGACAAGTCCGCAGTCTTGTCCTAATTATTCCGATTCTGGGAAAGTCTTTCCCAAACTCGCGTCCCGATCGTAAATAACTGAAGTAGTTGAAGTGACTGACGTGACCGAAGTCTCTCAGAAGTAAGTGAAGTAAGCTTGAGAAGTCCTCTCAAGTGCTCTAGTGCTCAAGTCCCCCCGTGCTCTCGTCTCCCAGTCTAGTCTCTCAAAAATACTTAAGTGCCTTAGTTCTAAAAATCTTTAAGTGTCTGTCCATGATTTCTACTGTGCATCACGTTTTATGAGAAATTCCCTTTCCCCTTCCCCAAAATGTTCCTAGCTCTGGGTTATCCCTTCCCCCCTGGTGAAGCTTCCCATTGGCTAAGGGTGGCTGCGTCGCAGAATTTTGATTAGCCAATCATGTGGCAACTTTCCCGTATTTTCCGTCGATGTTCTCAGTCTAATACTGGATTCATTCTCTCGCTCGCTCCTCCCTTTTGTTAGTTGCTCCGGGAGCTGATCGCAGCTGTGTAGACACGTGCGCGCGAAGAAAGCGCATTTCACGGATTCCCGACGGCCGACAGGGGCTAATCGACTGCCTTACTGTAATGGCCCGTGCAGGGATTCGGGTGCCTACCCAGGCGTGTGCCGAGGCGCGTGGCAGAACGAATGTGAGAGGTTAGCATTGTTCGAAAAAGGTTCTCGCTTACGACATGTCGTAAATGCGTCGTCTTCTTCGCCTAATTGACACCCGGCCCAACCCATCGGAGCCCGAATTCCTCGATCGCGCGGCTGAAGGAAGGGCGCGAGGGTGGCGCTTTGTTCGGCGAGAGGGCCGGCGAAGGGCAGCAAGTATTTTTATGGGGGGCTAATAAACATTCCGCCTCTGAAGACAGGGGGGGGGGCTGGGTGCGTTCGGGGCTGGCCCGATGCGCGGTCGGGGGGTGGGCGGCATGACGAAAGAACCCTCCGCGGCGGTAGACGCGTCCCGTTGACCCACTTATTTCTGTGCCGCGGCGCGAGCTATTCCCAGCTGCAGGAATTATCGGTTTGTTATTGGCGACGCCATAATAAAATTATATTTAATTAATCGGTGACGCCACAATATATATATATATATATATATATATATATATATATATATATATATACTTTCATTAAATTTATTTTCAATTAATTTACATGAATTGTTTACGTTTTATTAAATATGTCTCCTGAATGTTATAAATTACATTCCGTGGAGCTGCAATCCCCGGTTTGTTACGAGAGTAGCCGCCAATGGGCGTCTCCATGGTACTCTAATGAGGCGGAGGCGATTCCTCCTGGAGCCGGCTCTCCCAGTAGCAGTAGCAACACCGTCAAGTGCTGTGTCTTTATTCCTGGAAGGACCGGTTCCTCTGGTAGTCTTATTTAGCTCGTCGTTTTCCTCGTCCGTGAGAAACCGCGTTGTCTTTGGTGTATATGATGTGCACGAGAATGAAAGATCATCAGCTGACCTACAAATTTGTCCATCTCTTCTACCGTGTCATCAAAATTGAACAGCTTATTTCCAAAGTGACGTATCTCCTTGAAACGCAATTTTTCAGGAAGAGAAAGTACTAACATTCTGCCTTATAATTCAAGAGGTTTTAATACAATATCCGTAGTTATCTCAGCTGTGAATTATGGGTCGGAAATCTGGGAAATGAATCGATTGAAAGCATCGAAACGGATTATTATAAATTAATCCTCGTAGAATCCACATTCGCAACCAACGTCTGCGTCTTAAGAGAGGTCGGAAGTGAAGAATTTGGAAGTATTTTAAAATGAAACCTATAAAGCTTTGGATTAGATTAGCAGGTGAACAGGCTAACATGCTCATACATATGTGTTTTCGAATACAATCGCGAAATCTATCAGTGCTACTGGACTAAAATTAAACTGTTACGAGAACACGCAGGCCTGGGAGACTGCTCCGCGGAGATTGTTGGGTATAAGGGACGTTAGAGAGAACGGGTAATTTCTGATTAACTAAGACAAGACATCCTGGCATCAACGGCCGAAAAACGCTCACTGGTGGCAAAAGTTCACACTAGTCCAGGGTGGAGTTGTGAAAGTTACTTTCTCACACATAAGAGGGACGCAAGAGGGAGTAACGCGTGATTTAGGGTCAGGGGTGGCAAATGGCAATGGTCATGCAGGTCATGCAAATGGCAATGGTAACTGTATGCTTTTCTGTGATATTGAAGATTGGATCGACATCCTTTTAATATGCTGTGCTACCGAAACATGAAGAGGAAAGTGTATGGGAATGGGGAACTTTTACTTCCGACATTAAAAATGAACGCTTGCCCACAACATAATAGGTGATAATAGGTTTCACTTCAAGCGATATTTAGGACAATTTCTAGAAAATGTTCTGACTATTAGGAAACGGCAATTATAGAGTGAGAAAATAGTACTTATGAGTGGAGCCTAGACTGGAGAAGAAATAAATAAGCAAATAATAAACAATGAATAAGATAATCAGTAATTAAGTTAGTAAGTGTATAAGTAAATAAGTGAGTAAGTGTGTAAGTAAATAAGTGAGTAAGTGTATAAGTAAATAAGTTAGTAAGTGTATAAGTAAATAAGTTAGTAAAGGTATAAGTAAATAAGTTAGTAAGTGTATAAGTAAATAAGTTAGTAAAGGTATAAGTAAATAAGTTAGTAAAGGTATAAGTAAATAAGTTATTAAGTAATAAGTAAATCAATAATCAAATACGTAAACCAAATACTTAAATGAGACCCTTAGGGGATAAATGGGAGTGGTTGGCCGAGAAGTAAGCAGAAGCGAGGGTGCGGAACATCTCCGGCGGCAGTGTTTGCTTTCAGGTACTGAGGAGGCCGAAAACGAGAAGTGGAATGCGTGACGTCCGCGGTAGGAAATAAGTAAATAAATAGTTTAGAAAGAGTTTGCTAGATTAGCATGTACTCTTCCTCTGGCGACAGGTTTTTCCTCCTTCAGGGTTTTCTCCTTAGCTATTTTATAGGGTGTCTTTTCCGGGGTTTAATGCGATGGAGAGACCATCTGGGGTGAATACCAGAATTCAATAGGTTCGAATGTTCTAGGGTCTGGGTTTTGTAATTGATTAAAGGCCTTCAGCCTATCCACATAGCAATGTGATAGTTTATGTAATTTTTATGTGTAATACTTACCTATAAAATAAAAAATACAAAATAAAATAAAAAGTTGAAAATCTTAAGTTAAAACAGAAAAATGTTTCGTCGATCCCTCATAGTGAAAAACTGTGTTTTTCTTTCCCCTTTTGGAAGTAAATAACTCTCGTATACGTAGTGTAATCAGAATCCACGTTTTAAAGGCTCTTCAAACCCAATTAGTGTTTGTTTTTGTTTTGTTTTTAAAACGTTTGTTCGTCCGTGTGTGGACAACTCTCGGTCCCTGACAACAATACACAATCCAAATTTTCTAAAAAATAAAAGACCATAATTTCTATATGGCTCCAAATCTTTTCCTTAAATGCTTTGCTTGCAAAGTTTACTTTTATAAAAATGATTTGCGTTAAACCTCTGACATTTCGAAAATTGCAAAAGTTCAAATTTTTTTCGACTCTATCCTACATCTTTAATATTGAAACTAAGAATTCATCTCATAATGCAATTTATTCTTCAATATTAAATCTTTAAATCTTTTATGTGCTTTTTCGAAATGTTTGTAGTTTTAGAATAAGTTTGAGTTAGATCAAGGGAATTTCCAGAGGTAAAAATTCAGGTCGCGTTTTGTACTAAACATCTCTCATTTACGTAATGTAGTGAGAATCCACGATTTGTGGGCCCTTGGTACAAAATAAATGTTTCTCAAAAACTCTGTTCGTCCGTCTGTGGAAGAGACTAAGTCTGTGACAACACTTAATTACAAACGTTTCTCAAAATATAAATGTTTTAAAACGTTTTTGCTGAAATACAATTTTCTTCAGGGTTTAGTCTATTATATTAAAATTTGGTCTGGTAGTTTCTAATTCTGTTACTTACGTAACCACCATCCAAGCCTTATTGGCGAAGAACGTGGAGTAGTTCTTCTTTAACATTTTCAGTCGTACATCAAATTCTAAGTCATAACTAACGGCCAGGTGCTCAGCGCCGTTAGTATCCGGGGTTCCCAGACGGTCACCAATCCACGAGCCCGCAATGTCTCGAGCTGCTTAACGTCTGTGACTTTGTGGCTCTGTGACTTCACGGAGCTTGGTTAAGAAGTTCGACGACCGGCGCAGGCTTTCACGAGCATGTAGCAGCCAAAGTTGCAGCCTACGAATCTGAAGGCCGGAGTTCCATTTTCGCCATTGCCAGGCAATATTTTTGCTTAAAATATTTTCTTGGAGTAGAGTGCGCTTACAAATATGTTATAAATTGAAGTTTCATTAAAACCTGCGAAGTTTGGATTATTGAAAAATTAGCTATCCGTTTCAAAAATTACGAGAGATGTCCTGTCGAGGCTCCACTAGTTCATCCAGTTTTACTTGAGCTGCTACTTACCTCGATATGCTACGTACTTCGAAAATTCGACACTATCGAAGTTCCGCTCTAGGACCTAGAATCAGTTGATATACAAATTCTTCACATATGGCCCGCTACTACTCGTCCTAATGCCACATACGCTGACGCTCTCGGTCTCGGTTCTGAAAATTAACTATGGATATAAAATCCGCCCTCTAGTTTGAAATAAAGATCTAGAAGTTGAGTATATATTTCAGCTTCCTTTTAACCAGTCAGATTATTATTGAGAGTGACTTTTATCATTTTACATTTGTAGAGTGGTCGAGCAGATGCATCTAAGTACCGAAAACAAGAATTGTGGGAAACACGAATAAAGTGTCTGAGATTCACAGACGGTAAATACAAACGCGCTGCGTTTTGTAGCAGATTGTAACATTGAAAGATTTTGTGTATCAGAGCCAATAGCACTGCATTGGCCTTGGCAGTTACATCACTTTGAGATGAAAAAAGCAAATCTGAACGTTTGGCACGTAGATCAATTTGCACGACCACTCAACATTTCTATTTCTCTTCTATCTTCAAACGTGATCATCCTATGACACTTTCTTCAGTCATCATTACTATTTAAATTCTCTTGTAAAATTTCTGATACAGTGAAGTTGTACAGTTACGATTAAAAATTATACTGCATTATTAATTCTTTTATATCTTTCCACAGCCCATATATAATATGTGAGAGACAATTCGTGTTGCTAAAAAAATGTCTAATTTTACAACATAAATAAATATTAACCATTAATCTCAAGAATAAGCATTATTATTAAGCATGAACAGAACGTTTCGCTTCAAACACAATTGCGGAAATTTTCGGGCGACCAACGGCATAATTATTTGAAGTATTCTACACGTGTCAATTAGTATTGAAATATTCCTGCTCAGGTAAAAAGTTCAGAATATTTACTCGGTCATTGTTTCTTACGAAGGCTCATTTTCACATTTCTTTCCAAACCACACGGAGTTGGTTCGAGTATTTCTTTTCTTGCACTAACATTTCTTGAATTTTTATAAAAATATAGTATGTCCTAGCTTTAATATAACACGAATATCTCGTATTCATTTATCTTCTTTCGACGCATTCGGGACATTATGCGAAAATATTTAGGTGGATGAAGCCACAACCGACTGAAGTAAACTTGATTTCACCAGGTGAATGCCACAGTGACTTGATTGCATACCACTGTCGATGATTATTATTCCCCTCCCCACTCTGTTCCCTTTTATTCGAGCTGAACTGAATTCCGATCACTTGAGTTCAAGAAAGTGACTTTACCTTGCGAGGAGTATGAGTTTGTTCAAGCTATACGTACGTTGTGTCCCCACAGAGAAAGGTAAGTGGTATTACTGTACCTTCGCAGTTAGTACACAAAGGACAAGTACTTAGTGCTTTACGTTTGCAGATTAGTTCATTATTACCCTGGCCACGTTTGATGGAAATACTCTGCGAATTCAGATTTTCTGTCTTCTAACTCAGGAGTGGATGTACTCATAAGCAATAAAGGTAGTTGTATGATTGTAGTTGTAGTTGCTGGATTGTGAATGCGTGTTTTTCAAAGCATATAGGGAAACGTAGGTATTACTTATTAGGAAATTTTATTTAAATTTTATTATTAATTTTTTATTTGTTATTAAATATAAGCAACTAAGTATTGTGTTAATTACTATTATTATTATTATTATTATTATTATTATTGTTGTTGTTATATCGTTTTTCAAAATTTCACGCTCGTGCGGAGATTCCAGATATAACACAAGGACAGAAAGTCAACACATATGGCAAGAAGTTCTTGCTCCAGTGTGCTCAGGTTCCTCTTCAATAACTAATAGAGATAACCTTACGCACAATATTGGTGGTACCCCGTGTGGTGTCGGGGATTTTAGTAGAATAGCACCACGGGACCTCCCCCTGTCGTAGAAGGCGACTAATCAGAGCAGCTGTCCGCTGTCACTCCCCTAAACATCCCGTCATTCCCACTAACTCTGTGTGTCATTGCTTCCACTTACTTGTGGCACACATCTGTTTTCTGTCCTGTAGGCCAATCTTGTATCGGCCAACTCTTGTGTTTCCGCCCCGACGCTATTAGGTTGCGAGGGCTAGGGAGTCGTTTCCATTCTACACTTCTATTCTAACTCTGTCTTCTCTGTCCCCCCTTGTTCCTTCCGTTTCCTTAAGCTGGCGGTAGCTCAAAAACGCTAGGGGAAGGCGACCCTGAAGAAAAAACCCAAGATGGAGGATCTGTCAGGATCAACAGTTACGGTGCAGGGGATCGGAGCCCCAGTACCGGCGGTCGGTGGTGCGCAAGCAGGCCACCGGGCGTCGTCACCCAGCGACTGCAATGCCAGGGGTGCGGATCACTCGGCACCGCTGGCAGATAGTGCTACGAGTGATAGCAAGCTTCGCGGGACTCGTATGGAAGTCTGCGAACCTAGGGTTGAGGGAACCCTTAAAAACCCTCGTCCAGAAAAAAGTCCGGAGTTTAATGCTAAAAGAATGAAAGTCGGAAAATCAACAAACTATGATGACCTGTTCAAGAACACCGCAGCGGTACTAAAGTACCTTACAGTAAAAAGAACTGAAGGAAATTTTGATAAAGTGAGCCCGTTTATAATAGAGAGGAGTATTAGCACCTGCGCTGGATCTGCCGTAAAAGATATACAGAAAACTTCATCTGGACTCTTGGTAGAAACAGTTAATGACAATCAAGGTAAAAAGTTACTAGAATTGAAGAAAATAGGCACTATAGATGTTGAAGTAAGTGCTCACGGCACACTGAATACCTGCAAAGGTGTTGTAGTTTGTAGTGACTTACTAAACTGCAGTGAAGAGGAAATAGTTCAAGAACTAGCTTCTCAAGGAGTCATTGCCTGTCGTAGGCTAACAATGAGGCGGGATGGGCAGATAATTCCTTCTGCGTCCCATGTCCTGACGTTCAAGCGTTGTACGTTACCAGAGAAGATTAAAGCAGGCATTCATCGTCTAACCGTACGAATGTTCATTCCTCAACCAATGCAGTGTTTCCAATGTTTACGATTTGGACACCCAGCATCTAGATGTGCGAGAATCAAAGTATGCCATTGTGGTAAGCCATTTCATAGTGATGATCCATGCCTAGATCCTATCAAATGCATTAATTGCAGTGGACAACATTCATCGAGGTCGAGAGACTGCCCTGTATATAAGCAGGAGGCAGCAATACAACAAGTTAAAGCCAGACAGAAGATCAGTTATCCTGAAGCAAAAAAACTTGTGTGTCCCGAAAATAAAGGAAATATTACATACGTGGAAGCAGTTACTAAAAACACAAATTTACCTTCTTTAGTAGTGAAAGAACTAATGCCTGCAATAACCCGATGCATAGAAAAGTACTTCAACGAAATTCACAATAACAAAATCAACACAGAAGACTTAACCACAAACACTCAAAGTGAAAAGGTAAATGAAAAAGAATCTTCAAGACCCCCACCAAATGAGGCAGACAGAAATCCAGTAGCTGCGCCTGCAGACATACCCAGCAAAGAAGTGTTGACAACAGGCTATCGAAGTCGATCGCCTCGTTCTCCTAAGCACACCGAGGACAACTTCCTCAAACAAAAAATCAAATCAATGACCAATGATCAAGACACGACCACTGGCTCTGAGACAAGTTCGATGGTAAGTGCTGAACATAATGATCACCAATCCATCGATCTATACAAAACCCCGCGTAAGAAGAGAAAGAAGAAAGGATGGCCAAAAGGAAAACCAAGGAAATAAGCAAGATCTACGCATCCTACAGCAGAAAAACCCCATTCCAACCATGTAAAATATAATTCAATGGAATATCAACGGCTGTATCTCGCATTACTGTGAGCTGAAATTGCTACTGGCCAATCACACACCAATGTGTGTGTGCTTGCAAGAAACTCATTTTAAACCAGAAGACCGTTTCAATTTTAGAGGCTATAAAACCTTTCGCAGTGACGTAGAACCTGATAGACGAGCTAGAGGTGGTGTTGCCATATTGATCAGCAATACTCATCCTGCTAGTCGTCTTGATCTCAACACACCTCTACAAGCAGTAGCTGTAACCCTGTACAAGCCATTGAAGATGACGGTATGTTGCATATACTTACCCGATGCCTCATGGAGAAATGAAGATCTACAAGACCTGATCGATCAACTACAGACTCCATTTCTAATTCTAGGCGACTTCAATGCTCACAGTACCACATGGGGCTGTTCTAGGACAAATGACTCCGGTCGCAGAATCGATGACCTGCTACTTAACAACGAATACGTACTTTTAAACACAGGAGCAAGCACTCATTTTAATGCTAGAAATGGATCATTCTCAGCCATAGATCTCTCAATATGTAGTCCAAATCTTGCAACTCGGCTGACGTGGAAACCACTGCCAGATCTTCATCAGAGCGATCACTTTCCTCTGTTGATATCATCAAACATGCCAAAGAACACAGTTCACATACCAAAACGTTGGTGTACCAACCGCGCAGACTGGTCCAGCTTCACCAGACATATACCACCAATAAGTGTCAGTGGAAACTCCGAGGAAGACGTTACCGACTTTACCAACACTGTCATATCTTCCGCTGTACAATACATTCCACAGACCAGTGGCCGCTCATCTAGGATTCCAGTACCATGGTGGAATACGGAGACCAAAGAAGCAATAAGGGAGAAAAGAAAAGCCCTCAATAGATATAGACGTGCACCAACCCAAGACAATCTTATTGCTTTCAAGCGTCTGCGTGCGCTCGCTCGCAGAAAAATACTAACAGCAAAACGATCAAGCTGGGAAAAGTACGTAACCACCATAACTCGGACGACCAAAGTCACGGAAATATGGCAGAAAATCAAGTCAATAGCTGGGAAAAATGTTTTC
Organism: Gryllus longicercus; assembly: GCA_038098605.1. NCBI lineage: Eukaryota > Metazoa > Arthropoda > Insecta > Orthoptera > Gryllidae > Gryllus > Gryllus longicercus. The sequence goes on along the minus strand of JAZDUA010000922.1, from coordinate 156,215 downwards.
AGTCCAATAACGTGCATTGAACACGAAGGACAACTAATATGCAACCCTGACGAAATAGCCAATGCATTAGCGACCCAATACTCCAAAGCCAGTGGCACAAATAGCTATCCTAAAGACTTTCTCGACAAAAAGAAAGAAGAAGAAGAACAAGTACTTGACTTTACAACCAATATAGATAAGCCATATAACGCTCTTTTCACATGGAGAGAATTGCAAGACGCCATAAATGCAGCTGGAGACACCGCAGCAGGATCAGACAATATCCCTTACAGCATACTACGTCGATTACCGAAGAAAATACTGTCCACTCTGCTAAATATATACAATAACATTTGGACACAAAGCAATTACCCCAAAGTCTGGAAAGAAGCGATAGTAATCCCGATTTTAAAGGCAGGCAAGGATCCATTAAATCCTGAAAACTATCGCCCGGTATCGCTGACATGCTGTCTAGGAAAAATCTTGGAAAAAATGGTCAACACCCGGCTAACATGGTGTCTCGAAAGAAACAACCTCCTAAACATACACCAGTGCGGATACAGACAACATCACTCTACAATCGATCAGCTAATACATCTAGAAAATGCAATTCAGAATACCTTCATCAAAAGAAAACATATGGTTACCGTATTCTTTGACCTGGAAAAAGCTTTCGATAAGACCTGGCGACATAACATTCTGAGACAACTATATAACTGGCAAATAAGAGGATATCTACCAAAATTTATATCCAGCTTCCTTAGTACCAGATCTTTCAGAGTTCGCGTTGGGCAGTCTATCTCAGAAAGCTGCGTACTAGAGAACGGTGTACCGCAAGGCTCTCCATTGAGTGGCACGCTCTTTATCATAGCGATTAACAGGATGTTTGACGGCATAGAAGCGTCAATAGGAAAATGCATGTATGTAGATGACATTGCTATATTTTACTCAGCCAAATCACTGGGAATGGTCAAATTCAAAATGCAAAATGCCATCAATAAATTAGTACAGAACGCAAAAAACATTGGTTTCTCATTTACAGCAGCCAAAACGAAATGCGTTCACTTCAGTAGGAAGAGAAAAAGTTACAGAGATCCAGAGCTGACGCTGAATGGGGTTCAACTGACATACAATGAAACGGCAAAATTCCTTGGTTTGATTTTTGATAGGCATTTAACATGGAAACAGCATATAGAATACACCTTGCGTAGATGCAAAACAGCTCTGAATGTAATAAGATGCATTTCCCATATAAATTGGGGAGCAGATAGAGACATTTTACTCCGCCTGTACAAATCCATGGTGATGTCCAAAATAGATTATGGATGTGCAGTGTACTCCTCAGCCAGAAAATCAAGTTTAAGAAAACTAGACCCCGTTCACAATGCAGGCCTCAGATATGCATCTGGCGCGTTCCGCACTAGTCCTTCCTCAAGCCTCTACTGTGAAACCAGCACCATGTCGCTACATCACAGACGACAAACAATGCTACTCAACTATAGATCAAAATTGCTGTCTCTACCGAAACATTTAAACCACTCATTGATGACTCGACCTAAGCTAGTAAATATTTACGATCGAAGACCTTCAGCTACTCGTCCAGCCAACATCCGCGCAATCGAGATAGAAAAATGCTACAACATCGTCCTACCACCAGTCTTGAAATACGAACCATATGAAATTCCAGTTTGGATGTTGAAAATGCCAGAAGTAAGACTCGATACTACCAGTGTAAAGAAAACAGAATGCCTTCCCATAGATTTAAAAGTTAGATTTCAATCAGTTCTCGAAGAATACATGGCAAATCACATCATAATGTACACAGATGGTTCAAAAACAAGACATCAGGTTGGAAGCGCATTTTTAACAGAGAACTTGTCGAGGGCTTGGGCGCTTCCACCTGAAGCAAGTGTGTACACTGCCGAATTATATGCAGTATTGCAGTCTTTGCGACACTGTGAAACTCTCGATTCAGGAAGGTTCGTCATCTGCACAGACTCTCTAAGTCTTCTCACTGCAATAGACAGGCGCCAAACTGTAGATCCACTGCTACAAATGATCCTCATAGCATGCCATAAATTAGAACAGCGAGGAGCATCAGTTACGTTTATCTGGTGCCCTGGACACGTGGGTATCCTAGGCAATGAAGAAGCCGATTCTGCAGCACGAAATGCCGGGAACATCCAATCAGAAATGGATATTGAAATACGACCTCAGGATGCAAGAAATGCTGTCTCGAAGTACATCCTCACAGAATGGCAGACCACGTGGAACAGTCTTCACACGAAACTACACCCCATTAAACAAAATATCAGTAAATGGTCACCAAATGTCAGCTACCCTCGACGAGAACAAGTGTGCATAACCCGACTAAGAATAGGCCATGCAAGAATGACTTCTTCATACATGTTAAGAAATGAAGAACAACCCATCTGCAGCTGCGGAAGACTACTGACAGTGAAACATATTCTGACAGACTGCATAGATCTCTCAAGACTTAGACACAGATGCGGCATGAGAGGCAACATGAAGATAGATCTCGGCACCGACAAGACAGCAACTGACAAAACAATACAGTTCTTGAAAGAAGCCAATCTATTCTTCAAAATTTAGACTTAATATATGATTAATCATAACATCAATCAGTAAAAAGGCTAAAGGCCTTAGATGCCAAGCCTTCAAACTAACAAAAAAAAAAAAAAATATTGGTGGTTGCGAGCAACACCGCATGGTTCTGAAGTGCCATTCATTTAGATGGAGTTTCTCTTTCACAATCCTCCAATCTTCAGCAACAAGCCCATTAGTTGAAATAACTTCGGGTACAATGTCTACCTCTGCTAGTTTGTATAGGTTTTTCAGTTCAATTGAGAGTGGCTGGTATTTTCTTTTCTGCAATTGTTGACAGCAGATTATGATCTAATGGGACTGCGATATCTATTATTAATTGCCCTGCGAGTAGTTTTGTCGAATACGACAATATCAGGCTTATTTCCATTCATTGTTTTATCTGTAGCAATGGCAGTATCCCACAAGATTTTTGTTCTCTCATTAGACAGAAGTCGCTCCGCTAGATATTTGTAATAAGGCATGCACTCCTTTATGAAGTTCGATCTTTTGGCAAGAGCTTGGAGGATGATTTTGGCCACATTATTACAACGTAAATAATCTGTTGTGCCAACTGAGAACATCCGTTGCCGATGTGTTGAATAGATTCGGAGGCCTTCTTACACAGACGACACTTGTCACTGATGGTCTCTTCCATGATGTATCGCCTGTAGTTATTGATGTTTACTACCTATAATAATAATAATAATAATAATAATAATAATAATAATAATAATTATAATTATTATTATAATAATTATTACTAATAATATTATTATTATCATTATTATTATTATTACTATTATTATTCGCGTATGGGCCACTACTGATCACGCAACACATTTCTCTCCCCGAGACCCAGTTGTATTCTATCCTGGAGAGATCAATGTGTGGAATTATGGGGATCAGCCTTCGGCTGCATCCCTTGGTTAAGACAAGGTTGTTAGCTTTGAATATTAATTGGGGGGATAGGAAAATATTGATATTAATGTTATTATTACTATTACTATCATTATTATTATTATTATTATTATAACTATTGTTGGGTGATAAAAAAGGTGAAAGGGGTAGGATGATGGTATGCGGTGTTAGGTGGGGTAGTGGGAGGTGCTCGTAGTATTTTGGAACCATCCCAGCATTCGCCTTGTGACCGAGGGAAGCCACGAAAGACCCGGTCAGGATAGCCGGCCCGAGGATCGAACGCGAACCTCCCGATTGCGAATCCAGCGCGCTTCTTACTGAGCCGCTTCGCTCCGTTATTATTATTGTTATTATTATTATTATTATTATAACTAATATTATTATTATTTCTCAGCAAACTGGAACTGCATATAAAATCCCTTTGCAGAAGGAGATCAAGGGCAAACTCACTAAAATTAAAATAATACAGAAAAATCACTGAAATTCTTTCATGCTTGAATTTCGATTCATTATATCGTCCTTGGGCTGCAATAGTGCCACAACTAAAAAATCAGGTTTTGAGATAAACGAGTTTGAAGTTTTCACCTCCTACTGAAATGCATCATTCTTGTATTCACACTTCTGTTGTTTGTTGGTGGAATACTGTACTGTAAGATATGCTGCCGTTGCTGCTGGAAGGTAGATCAACCTGCAATTCTGGAGAGTGCATTAATTCAAAATTATATTTTTTGAGTTGTGCCACTATTGCAGCCCACGAGCGATATGTTTTGAAATTTCACTCACTCCGTTTTCTCAAAAACTTCCTTGTGGTTTCTTTCTATAACCTACCATTTAAGATTTATCAGCAAACAGTTATTTTTTAATATAAAAATGTAGTATATGTTATATAGGGGGGCATAATAAATTGAGAAACACTCCGTTGGGGCATGACATAAAAAAGGTTGGGAAACACTGCTGCAGGCCTCCGATTATCGTATGGTATTGGGGCGCTTTGGACATTTTTAAATGTAATTTTAATAAGTTATCGTTTAAATAATATTGGCTGAAATAAAACAATTTCAACATTTCGCAGCCTCAATCTGCGGATAGTTTTACATATTTTTGTATGTGAGATATAATATCGATATGTCGATGTATCGATTTAAAATAAAAAAATAAAATAAATACTATGCTTTTGACGAACAATGATGCCTAATTGCCATGCGGTTTCAATTATCATGTTGAAGCGTACTAAACAGAAAAATTATTAACGAAATATATTATTAAATTAAATGTTTGGTTTTATATATTTTTGTTCTTCAGAAATATTCCTAACATAAATTTGAGGGCGGCAATTTGTCTTGCCTAGGGCGACAAGTAGGATAAATCTGCCCCTGGCCTAGAAGCGCACATTCCGAAGTTCTGTAGTGCTTTCATCCTTCATGGCATTGAGAATTGTCATTGATGAAGTAATCATGTACACTCGGAAAGATAGCGACAACGAATAATTTTCAACCTAGACAATATTTGTTAACAAAGTGGAGAATGTTAATCGCTTTATTGTTCGTGATTCGTCAGTTTTACGTCTCAGTCCAGACCTAATTCTCTACTTCATCATCGGGTTAGTCCCATTCTGAAGACCTAATCAACGCATTTGACGGGTAATTTAAAATGTCACTTCTGATTTGGACAGTAAGACGATGTGGACGGCATTCGCACAATCCGAGAGTAAACATAATATTTTGCCCTGTACTGGCCTTAAGTGATGGATATGAAATCGTGTGAGTCATTCTGGTACTCTATCTATATCCTTAATACTGGGTGGCATGTTTTGCGTACTCCGTTGAATATTGAATATTGAGTTTAAGTAGATTGAAACAAAATAATATGAAGTAGGAACTTCAGTTGCTGGAAAAAGAAAGTAATGTCAAAATATTATTTTGATTCAGTTATGAATGAAAAGATAACAAATAATAGAAAGTAATAAGAGCATCATTCATACACGAAAAATACTTAAAAAGCGTATTGGATATCTATTCACTAGAAACTGCTAGAATTCAGGCATTGAGGTAACTACATGTTCATGCAAACTCATCTGAGGTGTTTTATTTCCTACTTGATAATCTAAGTCAGTCTATACGGATAGCCGAGGTCGCTAAGGCAGTAGTGCCGTGGCGACCTCGGGTCGAAGGATCGCGGGTTCAAGTCCCGCCTCGGGCATGGATGTATTTGTGACCGTCCCTTCACCCTTCATAATCATCCTATCACTTCATTAAAGAGGCCCTTGCCCTTAATGGCAGTAGGCTAAAAAAATTTAAGTCTATCCATGCCCGAGACCCGGCTTTCAAGTTTGTAACTAAACGAGTTACCGCACTGAAGGTGTTTTGCATGAACTTCCAGATAAGTTCCCCGTATTGTTCTGAAGTGGAACACAATATATAAGACGGTAGCAACGGCAAGACGCCTGACCTTGTGCTGTTAACGTAAACCGGTCTGCAAACCTAGTGGGTGGACCACGATTTGAAACGGACATGTGCGAAAACAACAGTACTTAATAAGCTACTTCAAGAATATCACTAATAGAATCTAACTCAGGCTTATTCCTTGATGTGTATGTCATGGTTATTATTGCAACTACAGTCAAAATTAATTTGGATAATATTACTTGAAACAAATGTATAATATGCAATACCGTTAGGCAAACGGACAGCCTCCATGGCCAACAATTACAGCGTTGTAACTCCTACTACTCATTACTCAGATGTACTCTAACATGTCCTGATGTAAATACTCATAATACTAAAAGATGTGCATAATGATCAAACATGAAACGATCTTAGGAAGATACATCCTTTTATTATGTAATTCTAAACATTATTTTGATACGTAAGTATCGTGCTCAATGCATCGTACCTCAAGACAAGAATACATTTCAAAAACCTTTCTATTTCCTTCCAAAGGCAGTATGTTGTTAGGATATCTCCAAAGCGTTGCCCAAGTCTTACAATTCCTAGATATGTGGCACAAAAAAAGATAAACATGTACTAGGTGAATCAATTTAACAATACGGAACAACGACAAAACAAACAAGAGTGAATCCACTACGGCAATATTCACATGAGATGAATAAATTGTTTATTTTGCTCTATGAAATGACAAGAGCATTTTCCCCCTACTTGTATGCCTTTATTGGCTCAACTGTTTTGTGTAGGCATTTTCTTTAATCACAAATGAGACGTATGGCGTCGAAGGTCACGATAATCTTTACAAGCAGTTGCTAAGGATTGCGCAAAATAATAAAAAAAGGCGATTAAATGTTTGCTCAAAGATATCGTGCGTGCTAAATAAAACTGTGCGTACCCCAAACAATGATTACGCAACAGCTTACTTTTACTCGTAACTATTTATGTAAACTGTCAATCAAATTGCAGAGTAGAATTTCGAAAGACGGATAAAGAAATAATAACCAAAATTCTTTCTTTCTTTCTTTCTTTTTCTTTTTTCATTCTTTCTTACTCTCTTTCTCCCCCCTCTCTCTTTCTGTTCGCTTTTGATTGATTCATTCGCATATTCTAAAATAAACACTTTTCGTACGATTCTTCATTTATTTTCATTCAAAAGTAAAATACGCGTTATCCACACACACACACACACACACACACACAAATGGTGTTATTCCTAACATTCTTGAAATCGTCTAAACATTATCATTTTTAACAAGTGCAATAATTTAATAAATTCAAAACTTATCATCGGCCAAACAGGACATTTTTTAAAGAATATGTTGCAAACCACCTATAGTGCAGAATCGGAAGATATATGTAAATGTACTAAGAGCTAAGAAAATTTTTGACACACTATTGTGAAACAAAATCTTAGCTCTTTCTTCTTAGATTTGTGGTTGTGTACCAAGAAATTCTGAAAACTTCTTAAGATGAAGATGAATTGTACAAAAGAAAGAGCATTTTTTGATTCATTATCTTAGGTGAAATTGCAAGGCGAGTCATTCCGTATAAATGAATGGAAATACAGATGCCACCACTAACATATTAGTAAAACGGTACGCACTTTGCTCCCTTGAGATAATGCATTTCTTCGAAGCAAAGATCTCCTTCAAGACGACTTGTTTCCTTCGATGCCACAACCATCTTATGATACGATTATATCTTACATTGGTGGTATATTAACGATTTTCGAATACGAGGAGGGAGGCATCACCCAAATAAATTATAATTCATTAATATTGTTTTGATCTCAATTTAATTTTTTGCGAAATTTAATGCGGAAAATAAATTATCACCTTGTCAAAATCAGTCGATCATACTTATTTGAACATTCACTCCTTAAAACACCCATTTCTGTTAACTGTCGGTAAAGTTCAGTTGTCTCCGACTAGACCAATAATACTAGTTAGCTACCAATGCACAGTACACGTGGTACACTGTTCACTACATTAAATTTGAATACAATCAATGTCCTCATGATCAATGATCATGACTAGAATGATTTTGATACTGCCAACTGTTTATATTTCAAATAGAGAAGTATGTACGTTGGCAGAAAGGTTTTATTACTTTCTTATACGTATAAGATTATAGAAATTACTTCTTAAAAGACAAGTTTGTAAAAAATCGTTGGGTGTCCCGCGACTGAAATGTTGATTGTTTATGAACATTGCCATTCACCAACCTCAGCTCCAAGCATTGTCTTTGTAAGGATAAAGTTCATTAAAAAACATCTCATTTCGGCCTCGAATTACAATGAATATGAATAATCAATTTAATCTTACACAAATTTGTCTGTCCATAATGCCGTGATACAGTTTAAAATAATACACATTAAGAACCTTTACTCTGGTTTCCTTCGTGAGTCTACCCGCTGTTCTCCTTCGCGGTTTAGCTCATTGGCCAGCTTGCTCGCTTTCCATGCCGCGACCCCAGGTCTGATTCCCGGTCGGGCAAGATTGAAGTGTGCGTTTTCCTCGCAATGTCCCAGTACGTGTTGCTGTGTGACTATGAGAAAACACACTTCTCAGGTTGAGAAGACCAGAATACGACGTGGAGAAGCTTTCGTGCCAACAACACGTACGCCTTAAACCCATGGCCGCGAGGCCGGGACGCTGCTGGTAGGCCCTGGCCCGCTTGCGGGTTGTCGCGCCAAGTACAGACAGGCTCGCTGTTATGTCGCTCAGCCAAATGGAATTTTACAGAGAAAGCAAAAATTCTTAAATAAAATACTTTGAACCAACATTATAGCCAGCCATGGCGCTTTGGACCTTGGTCAAATGTTACTTTTCACCAAGATCTTATTAGGTATCATTTTTAATAGAAATTTTGTGGAATTAACCTTGGCAAATACCCCCTTTCTTACAATTGTGTCATTGTTCTCCTGAAATGTTTTGTCATTGCCCTCCTGAAACCTTTTGTCATAATTACCAATTATGAGAGGATTTTTATCAGTCAGTGGGGTAAGCAATGTCACATGGAAGAAACGAGACAATAGTATTCGATTGGATGTTTAGCAAAAATGACACAGTAGTACATTTACGGCATTATTCTGCTGTAAATTGCCTAGTCCTCATTTCGCAGAATACCTAATTGAAGACACCTGTGACATTGTTCTACCGACAACAGGAGAGTATATTTTACTAACATCACACAATCAACTGATGCGTTGTTGTTCATTTCAAATGAGGTTACAATCTCGTGATATTTCAATAACGACGTAACTTCACTCACGCAGAGCAGAACAAAAATGATTCTCTCTGCAGATGTAATACGTTTCGGCAATAGTTCTGACCAGTTTTCCCTCTTTCGCTTTCTTATCAGTTACGTCTTTGTTCCATTGGATGAAAAATGTTAAGCTTTTGGAAAAATGCATTGATTTTCTCCGCAAAATCGTCCTTATAGATATGGGAATAGGTATGCCATTGAAATAGAAGAAAATATGATAAACAACGTTGTTCATTAAAAAGTACGCGATTACTCTGTACCAACTCGTCCAAAGCCTAGCATAGGAACTTACCGGCAGACTGGACTCTTCATCGATAGGTTCCGGGCTCTTCTCTTTTAACAGCGCGGTAGCTGAAACAGAACAATTGAGTCCATGTCAAAAGGCGGCTGGAAATGGCCCAAGGAAATGGGTCATACACTAGTTGACGCCTCGTTCGAGGTTACGATCGATGGGGTTAACCCTTTCAGTTGTAACTAGCGCCCGCCCGCTCAAGCAAGCGTCCGCCACCGCCACCGCCTCCGCCACCGCCGGCGCCGCCTCTGCCTCCAGCCGGCTACGGATGGCGCCGGCACTCCTCGTTCTAGGTCACGTCCTTCAGTTTGAGAACTTCGTGTTTTACGACGCTGTAGGCTACGACGTTTTAGGTGACATAATTATGCACTACGTCTTACGACAGCACTTGTAGACTTGCAAATATTTTGTAGATGGGACATCGCAAATTCCAAAATATTTTTGTGTTAGGTTACACGAAAAATCTAAATAATCATTTTTACAAGATGTCTATTTCGAAAATTTCAGAAATTTCACAATATTATGACAGTAGTATTTCAATTTAAATGCTTATTTTCTTTGAACAAAATAATAAGAATCCTCTTAAACAATAATTTCAATTGAAATAAACGTAGTTTAAAATAGTAATTCTCGATGTTCTCTCTTCGATGTTCAAAAAATGTTTTTCAAATGTGAAGATGGTCACTAAGCAACATCGACACTTACAAGTCAAATCGTAATAGGAGAAGTCATAGGAAAAATTTATCATCATGAATAATTCCCATACTTGAAATTCAGCCTAGTATTACAGAAAAAACATGTCATCAATTGCTTCCTCAATTGTGCGAGTTACGCACCTAAAGTTCCATGTTTACAATTATATTTATTACAAGTAATGCGTTTCATTGCGTTAAAAATGTATTATAAAATAGACATAGTTAATATACGCTGTGTGAGATGTCCTCTCGATTCTTTTCCTCAAAAGCTTTTGTCCCACATTTCAATGCAATGTGCATTCAACGCAATGTGCAATGCATTTACCGTAATCCATTTTTTCACCAAGTGTGATTAGCAGCATTTAAAAACTAGCACGCTCCTGAGGAATCGAAAACGTATTTGCATCGCTACACGAACTACGCCACGATTTGATTTTATAGCATAGCTAACAGTGTAACAACTCTCTCAGTCGAGGGTGAAATCGGTTCGCGCCAACCGCTACTAGTCGCTTGGGCCGCCTGCAACCACTATTTACCGTTCACGAGGAGAAACACGCCTCGACCCGCGAGAATTCTTTCTCTGCGAGATGCACCTTTGCGCATGGTCCCGGTTTACATATCCTAGAGTGGCTACGATTTTCGACTCATTCATTCAGAGGGACATTCCGAAATCACTAACAGGGGAGATTTGACACGATAGCAAGTGGTGAAAACATGTGAGTTAGTCGCATGTCAATGAAAGTCGGTTACATTTATCTAACCATGATGTTTCCTGGTAGATTGTGCGCAATGGTGGGATCTAATTAGAATCTTTGAGGAGGGGCTCTCCCGGAAAAGAAAGCAATTCCTTTTCAATCTAACTTTTGTGATGTAATTGACACGCACACACTATTAAACAGTTATTAATTAGTACATTTATTGTGGGCATTTGGCCGTATATTAGGCGGACATGAATGAAGGATACTGTAAATTACGTGATGTACACCAAAAAGTCTAAATTATTTGAAAACGTTTATGTTATTAAGATATTTTACTACGCAATACTGTTTCATATTAAAAATCTCACGGGTTGAAAAACCTCTTACCAATAGCTACATTTCGAGGTACGTTGGATCTCGAAGGAACTCAGCCTGAAGATGAGGTCCCACAAACCTCATCTTCACCAAAACCTAGACTTTTTAGTGTTTATAAGTAATTTACAGTACCCTCTATCCATGACCGCCTAATTGATGGCCATACATCCGCAATAAAAATATTCTAGAAAGTTGCGAATAACGAAACATTTAAAATAATGAATGAGCAATAACTGAGTTGAAAACAAACATCATTTCAGTATGAAAAACGAGAAAATGCTAGAACAACGCGGGGAGTTATCTTCGGCAGGCGGGGGATTGCCTCAGTCGAGCGTGCGTTTGGCGGAGGCGTTGGCGGAAGGCGGCGCGGGGGCCGCGGTGCAACGAGGTCGGGCGCGCCCAAATGTGTGTCGCCGCCCGCCGCCTACGGGAGTCTTCGCCGCCGCTGTGCGGGGTCGCAGGCGCGTTGGAGGGCCGCGCTGGGTGAACCGGGAGCTCCGCGCTGCACACTACGATCGACACCTGGGTGCGTTTTCAGGATGCATGGGCCAATGGCGGATTTAGAGGGGCCATCCCCCGCAAAGGCCTATAGTTTTCGTTTGTTACCTTCCTTTATTTGGCAAAATTGATGTAAATATTTATCTTAGATTTATGTAATTATTAAAAAATATTTGGGAAGTAGGTCTAGCATGTACACACCACAAAAATAATATACAATATAATAACATATAGGTTTATTAATTAACAAAAATCTATGATGCCCTTCCCCCACCCAAAAAAGAATGATCGCCTGGATTCGCCCTTGGCATGGGTGGAAGTGGTTCGAATAAGCAACAATCCGTCACCACGATGTCGTAACTCAAAATGGCTTAGATCTAGGTGGGACAAAGTGCAAAAACAGGACGATGAGTCAAAGAAGCGTTTGCGTACGTGAGCTTGTGTATGAAAATACAGAATGGATCTATTCATTTAACATCGAAATCAGAGAAAACTATATTTAATGCTTGAGGGTGCTGAGAAAAGCTACACTTAGTGCCCAGAAACAAACCAATCAACTGATTGTTTCAACATTTGATTAATAGTTCACGAGAATCGAAAAAATACAGTCGATATGGACTCACAGATCCAGAAAACTGTACGAGGCTGTTTGGACGACAATACTTCAATAGATTGGTCTCCTACCGCACGCATTCACCACAGAAAGTACGTGAAGCTGATAAAGAATACATCGTATCGCCATTATTCCTTAACATATAGTACCACAAGGGTTTCCAGATTTCGTACAAAACTGATGCAAGTTAATTGAACTCACCACAGCCTTTCAAAGAAACGATAAGGATTTCAACTCTTGCTAACGATCGGAGAGGTAACTTCACTACTTGGAACTTAAGCAGAAATCTTACCATGAGATTGTAGAATAATTCTAAGATAATTACGTCACATCCAGAAAAGAATATGTAGTATAAAACAATTTAACGATTGTTTGAAAATGAACAAATAAAAATACAACTGTTACACTTTCTAACATCTGTGCGTTCCAAAAATAATAGCGTAGCGCTGGCTTCTTCTTCCAAAGCATCCTAAATGTCTCATTGAGTTAATGCCAGACTCGTCCGGTGTGTACACGCATTCGCTCTTCCGTTCACATGGATCTTAGTAGCTGCTTTCTCTCCAAAACACATTCAAGGGGTCAGGCTCAGAACTTTGAATACCCCGGGTTATTACTCTTTGTTTGTTAAAGCTCTCTTTTCGTACAGGAACGCTTCTCAGAGAATTATTCTATAACTTTACGAGGATAACAAGCACAATTCCGGTGTAACTGTACACAACATTCCTCATGACCGTCTGAACGCAACTGTAACGCAGATGTTATTCTGTCACGCGTCCTCCAATGTGCAAGGGACAAGTATGAATATAGTGACTCTCGTGTTTTAGAATACAGTCAGCGACGTGCCGTTTTTTGGTAAGGTCGTTTTTCAACTGCTAGGTCATATAGCGACCACTGCAATTAACATTAGTTTTTGGAACGTTGGGGGTAACAGCAGCGGAACTCGCATACGTGTAAACAGTCACACATATACATCCATGCCCCAGGCGAGATTCGAACGCGCAACTGTTCAGGCACGAGCCAGTTACGGCCCCTCAGCCTTGGCGACCTCGGCTATCCGGGCTACCTGAATGAATCGTAAAGAAGTGCAGTTTAGAGAGTCAATAATACAACTTGATCCAATTTAAATATTTACTAATATTTTTTTATCAATTGAAAATTCATTGGATGAAAAGTATCTATGAAGTAATTCTTGAATATTTTTAGTTAGTTGTCATGAATTTCCGTGCTTCCGACATCATGGAGAGTGTGTAATCCACGAGGAGGGAAATGCTCGAGGAGTGAAATACACAGCCTCCAATTTGCTTCGACATGATTGAAAATAAATTCTTATTAGTGAAACTAAAATGATTGTGGTGTACACAACTCGTATTGTTAAACGTGCTTTATACAGTGGTTCGTACAGTCTCCTACGAAACTATAATCCAATGTGTACAAAAAAAATTTGCAATGTTATTTCTATAGCATCTGTCAAAACAGGAAAGAAGGAGAAAAGTTACCTAACATGACTCATATTCCAAGAGCCTAAATCATTGTTTTAAAATTCTAGAAATTCAAAATTAACAATAATTTTTTTAGCAATATAAGCTTTGTGAATAAACATAATGTTAAGAAGTCCAGTCACATTCATCTGAATGCACAACGCTAAAAGCATATCTTTAAAAAACGAAAAATCAAGGAGCATTTGTGTTCGTATTAGAAGCAAACTTTGTAAGAACTAGGTACTCTACGTTAGAAAATAGTTTTTTTTTCTAGGACTTTTCTCCAGCCGACAGCCGGTTACCCTTTACGTCCCGATGGGAAGCTTATTCGACTATACGAACGACTATTCGACTATCGTAGCTATCAACACACACGCGGGCTCCTCTGATCTAGGGTCAGCAGAACGCGAGGCCCTCTACGACAGTACATTCATGAGATACAAGGGACAAACAATAATGCTCAAAGCGAGACTCGAACCCACGACCCTTCGAACCGAAGCGTCGGTAGGTACACGCTTTTAACCACCTCAGCGATCCAGATCGGCAAGAAAATACGTTATATGATAAATATTTTTTTCAAAAAATGACACATAATATTCTATGAATTAAACTTCCATAAGTTGAAATACCATAACACAGTTTTCATTTTACTTCAAACCAGAATCAGACCACTGACGAACAGTGGACCCTGATCCCCATGACGCATAAAACTGGAAACAGATCCATCTTCAAAGAAGACAACACGCACCTCAATCAATTCATATATCTTAATCAATCCAGCGCGTACAATCCGCCGCCTTAGCCGCGATGAGGGGCGTCCATTGACGGCGTCCGCTTCCTTTCGAGTGGGAGGGTGGGTGGGTGGGTGGGCGTGCCGGCAGCTGCTCCCGGCCGCGCGGGCGGGGAGCCTACCCGGGCCCTTTATCGGGCGCTTGGGCGGGGGCCAAGGAGGGCGAGGCTCGGCGCGCGGCGTCTCGGGGCGGGGGCGGGGGCGGCGCGGAGGAACACACGTAGGCGGCGGGCGACCGCGTTGCGGCGGGCACGTGCGCGGGATTTCCGCGAGTGCGTGGGAAGAGCGCGCCCGCCGCCGATAAGATACGCGCGCTTCGGTGGAAACGCGCGCGCGCGCGCTGTGATGAGCTTCTCTTGTTCTAAAGTACACTAATATGCGGCCGCCTATCTCGGCAATAAAGGCGAACGCGCGTTTCGCAAGCCGCGATCGAAGACCTCGTCTGCACCTCTACTCCCCGCCCCTCGCTCCCGCCCCCGCCGCGCCCCGCGCCGTCCCCTGTGCCCGGCCGTCCGCGCGTGCTCGTGACGGCTCAGCGGCTGCACATGGCGTCAGCGCTCTCGTTCCGTTTAATCTTGATCTTCAGCCGGCGGTTATCTTAAGCCCGCTTCTCTCTGGTTCGTGCACGAAGCACAATTCGCGCTGGTTTACGGGTTCCAATCAGAAAAGTATGGGTTTGATCCGTAGACGAGAACGTATAATCGTGCACAGGTTGAGGAGCCCATTTGAACAATGTGATTGATGGTCTCAGGGAAAATGCTTCGAGGTCTTACGAGTGTCCATCACTTATATTTCTAAACGAGACAACAAAAGTAACCGACTTGCAAAAGAAATCGTGAAGACGAACTGAATAACTTCCCGACAGGGACAGGGATCATGTTTGGAGTTTTAAGGTCTGTTGCTTCGAGAATGGCGAACGTCCAACTGAAACAGTTTCATTTGAATATTGCAATTGCTCAATGGAAACTAACTCGGTTTTATTAACCTACATCAAGTTTTTACTGCGTTTTCATATCTCCGTCCTATTTAAACTGTGTCATTTAGCCTTTACAAATAGTGCTGTTTCCTTTTATGTATGAAGTTTCGTCGATTAGGGCAACATCTATCTACTGTTGACATATTGCAATGAAAGGATAATAAGTTGAAAATCACTTATTGCGCTTTCTGCTGAAAGGCCAAGGAAATGTGCATATCGACGGTTTACAAATTCATAGGGTTCTATGAGAGCAGGGAACGTTCAATTTTCCTAACGGAATAAACAATTTATAATATTTCCTATATTTTAAACTGATTTTACTTCAAATATTGTCAAGTGGAAGCTGAGTTAGAAACAGAAATATGGGGCGATACTGAAAAGTATTAACCTTGTATGTCTGGAAGATGTCAAAGAGAATACACGTATATTTTTGCGTGTAATGCTGTGGAATGAGCCCCGAAAAATGTTGACTTTGCACTTTTTCCATTCCAAGAGATTAAAGATACACGGGGAAAGGAAAGAAAAGTAGTGACTTAATTGAAGTGAATCTCAATAGAAAGCGCTACGGTTTGAAAATTAAAATAATTATCTTTAGAGCTACATTGGCTTAAGAGTACTTGACTATAAAACAAGATTCGCATTATCTCAGAAATTAAAGCAAGCAATTAATAAGTATAAAATTAATTATTTAGATTACTGAAACTATGAACAACGCTCTAAAGGCCCTGTAAAAACTCAATAGAGCCACAGAATGAATTTTCAGTTTCTTCACAAAATTTAAGCTAACATATGAATTACTGATGTACAAAAGATATCAAAAGTAAAGTTTTAATGTGTGGACATATAGAAACGACGTAAAGATATAAAGACGTAAAGCAAAGTGAGGAAGTTCACGATCCACTTTAATGCGAAGGAAAAGTCATTTAAATAGGCGCACATTGGCGCTCGTGGCACAGAACGAAGTCGCTTGCATTTGCCAAGGACGTCCGTGTTCGACAATCTCATGTGAAATTTGTTCCAACACAACGACTTTGCATACTTCACGGGGGTTAGTCGAATCCCTGTGAAGCATCCTAAACTGTACCCTTATCCTAATTTCTTCCCAATTTAGCCGACTGGCTACAGACCTAAGAGCACTTGGAGTAAGAGGCGCGTGCGCGAGAACGCTACCTGGTGGTCGTCTTGACAACTGACTGTTACGAGACTTGACAGTAATAATGACAAATACAATAATGAATGTTAATGGAGGATTATTCCTAAGTGCAAGCGCTCAATGCTCTTCTAAGGGTTTAGGGGACGCGTTGCGTCAATA
Organism: Gryllus longicercus; assembly: GCA_038098605.1. Classification (NCBI taxonomy): domain Eukaryota; kingdom Metazoa; phylum Arthropoda; class Insecta; order Orthoptera; family Gryllidae; genus Gryllus; species Gryllus longicercus. The sequence goes on along the minus strand of JAZDUA010000922.1, from coordinate 139,273 downwards.
CCGACTCAATAAATTTAAAAAGAATAAGTTGGGGCAGAAGAGTATGTAAAAAACATACATGACGTAGTGACCCACTTCTTTGAAAACGGTGTTAAAAATCGCACGCAACGAACAAATTTAAACAATGTTGCTTGCTAGTTAGCAATTAAGCACGATGTTATCATGGTATTGTTAGTTAAGGGAGAAGACATACCTAGAGTATTTAAAAATTGATTATTAAAACAGTTTTCATGGGAAATAATTTCAGTTTTCAGACGAAAACGTCTCAGGAGGAAATTCCAGAGGTAATTCTTGAGGAATCTTGCCGTACGTTACCTGCAAAGTAGACTGTGACTTCTTTAATTAATGAGGCTTTTTAGGTTTATCCTTGGTAGGACAGTGATAGTACGTGCCTTCACACGCCATGCGCCACCTTGGCCATTTACCAGCATGCGACCCCTGGGAATTTTCCCAAGCCATTATCTCTCTAGGTGGAAGGAACAAAGCGATGGTGGGGCCTCGGGATTCTGCGCCCCAAATTTTAACATCCAAGGGCCTGTCGGCGCACCCGAAACAAGATTCAGGTGAAGTGGAACTACTTTCATAGCATTCCAACGACAATTAAAGAACATTTTTTCTTAATTTTTTTTATGAAATTGAATACTGTCTTTTTTGTCTTTACTCTTAGAATAGGCCCCTTAAAATATTTAGTCAGAAGAATTATTTAAATTTTCTATTCCATATCAATAAAATGAACAATTCAAAAATACCTGAAGATTGGAAATTAGCTTGTGTCAAACCAATTTACAAAAGTGGTAACAAAACTATATAAAGTAACTATAAGCAGATAAGTCTTACTTCAGTGGTCTGCAAACTTATAGAGCATCTAGTTGCCAGTTACATTAAGCAAAAATGGTAAAACAAAACAGTGGCTCTATGATGGCCAATACGGGATCAGGAGTGGTTACTCATGCGCGAGTCAGGTAGTCACACTATTTCAGGATCTAGCAGATGAAATCGACGCTGGCGGGAGAGTAGACGCAATAGTTATAGCTCTGCCAAAACGTTCGATGTCGTTCCCCACGCACCCATAAACGCCATATTGCTCTACTAATTTCTATCTTCAAAAATTACAATAATGTAATATTTTTACTCGTTTCTCATGGTAATATTTATATTAGAGGCACTTTGTTTACATAAGTATATCTATGAGTACATATGCTTTAAATAATGTCATATAAAGTTTCTCGAAAACTCAACAGCTTTTTTTGCGAAAACTTGCTCAAAATTCGTACTTTCAAAAACGCTCAAATTTAATTTTTCTCAAAAATGGCTAAAAGTTTTTTCTTCAAACTTTTCGAACGGATAGTGCTAATTGTACTCTTTAATATGACGTAAGGTTCGTTTTGGTGCTTTTTTTTAATATTACCCAAATGTAATTTAGATCTATCTCACCGCTCATATGCACATTTCCAGAAATTTGTAAACACTATTGTATATGTGAGTTAAAGTGTTTCTAATAACTTCTAATGAAGTTTTTCGAAAACCCAAACATTTTAACCCTAAAAGTTTAAAGATTTTTTTTTTCAAAATCTCAAAGATTCGACCCCAACCAGATGAACACGTGTTTCTTGAATTTGGAAAAATTCCTATGTATGGTTTAGGCGCTAGTGGTGTTCACAGACGGACGGATAGACGGGCAGACGGACATACAGACGGACGTTTTGAAAACACTTTTTTTCGGTATCAGGGGACCCCAAAACTTTTTTTCCGTGGAAATATTGAAATAGATTTTCCGTATCATTACATAACCTTCCCTATACTACATATATTTCTTCGTTTATACGTACGTATACGAGAAAGTAAAAATCGTCCTCCCATAAAATTACACAAGAACTGTGCACGTTCGCGGCTAAATGTGGGAATATCTAGACAAAAGGTCTAGAGTAGGCAGTTTTTTTTTAAACTTGGTGATTGCATCTGAAAAATGGGTTTTTCAACCTCACTTCACAATTATCAATAATTCCAGTATCGCAATCACTTGTGGCTGAGTTAAAACTGCAGCGCTTCTAACCGGAAGATTCTTAAGTTCGACTCACGATGATGGCGAATTTTCATCTACACACCTAGCTACGCAGCTCGGTCGAATTCAGCCTCTGTCTGGGGGGAATTCTAACGTCCGGCTGCACTGATTAGTAGTTTTCTGTGGTATCTCTGATCAATTCTAGGCGAATGCCTGTGCAATACATTAACAAACGGTCCGCCGGACCGCGCGCGATCTTTCCCCCATTATCCCTGTTCCCTCTTCTACGCTTACAATTTTACTTTCATTTCTCTAAACACTTGTTGGGAGACCAGTCGAAATCCTAGAGCTTGTCCCGGCTGAGGTGGTGCCCCGTTGGTGGAGATACCTGAAGAAGGAAACTCCAAAACATGATATACACAAAAATGTCTTGCTGACCTTCATTAGTCAAATATCTAACAATGCGCTGGGGAGGAATATTATGAAGAAATTTCCCACCCGTTAGGAAGATGTAAGGATAATCCCATGAGCCTGCGTTTCCCTATTTAACGAAGACCAATGGCCTCATGGCACATGGCCTCCCTCCGCTACTCCTCTAACGACCGTTGCGGCCGCCAACGCCTCCGTGACTGACTTCGAGTTCTGATTTAATTGACAGAGTATTATTGAATTCATGAACAGCTGCGACATTACTTGACAATTTTAACCCTTCGCCTTCGTAATGTGACTTAAACTGAAATTTTACGGAGACAACACTAGGAGGCACATCACTTTCTTCGACTCCCCTCTTCAAAGTTTACGAGTCAGAGACGATCAAGATGGTAAGGTAAAGTAAACGAAATTTTGGTATCTGAACGCTTTTGCTCACTAAAGTGCGATTCTTCGTCCGACAATGGTGACGAGAGGTAGTCAAGAGCTCTGCTGTACGACCCTGTCAGATCTGTTGCGATAAAACCGTTACTTCGTAGTTCGCTACTCCAATAACGGAGTGGCGGGGAGCCACGCGTCGCGTCGCGACAATACTACATTATAATCTAGTGCAGTGAACCACACAAGTGCTACTGATAAATAATTCTTCGAAATAATTCCGGTGAAGTGCTATTCGGTGCATATTACTGTAGTGAATGCCATGCAGCTATGACCCTCCAACAAGTGAAGTCATATGTGCTGCTTTGCTTGTTCTTAACAACAGTGAGAACCAGCCAGCTACAATGGAAAGTTTCATCCCAAATAACCTGAATCAATTCACCGAAGACGAAATGGAGGTGACGTTGGAGAACATCAATCAACATACCTCCCGGCGCCAATGGCAAGGAACTGATTCAACTCAGCCAACCTCCAACCGTTGAACTGCCAGAAAAAGACTCCTCAGACTCCAGAAAAAGGTCCATGACAGACTATGATATAGGGCGTTAACCCAACAATTTCAGTAACAATCACGATAGTTATAGTGATCAAAACAAAATCTGACTCTCTACTAATTAATATGTCGGTGAAAAACAGTTTCGGACAGTTTCGGACCTATGTGTACTTGATAAGCAAGCAACCGAAAATATATTCGCTCATATCAACGACCTTCCTAGTAATCAAAATGAAACCTCAGTAAAATACCACCAATTATAGTAGCAGATATCACCAATATTAATGCATTCATGAAAGAACGTAACTCCAAAGTCACCTCAAACTTCATTGTAGATCAAAACAACAATAATTTAAAAATAAATACAAACTCTCTCACGGACTTTCGAAACTTAATCAGGTACCTAATTAACACTCATCGAAGTTTTCATTCCTTCAAAGACCCGCTAAATAAAAATATATCTGTAGTGTTCAAAAACGTCAATCATTACTGACCAAGAAATACATCCAGACCTAAAACAACGCTTTCCTTCGCTGATAAAAATCAGATCAGAAAACAGACCTATCCCAGTAGTTGCAGCTGTTTTTTTAGAACAAGATCTAATAGACAATCTTCTAGCCATTAAGCAAATTTGTAACCATAGAGTGAATGCAGAAGCAAGAAAAAAAACCTATACAATGCTAGCGGTGTTTGGCATTATGACCATACAAAGAATAATTGCAACCACTCAATTAGCTTTCCTATTTGTTAATCACTAATCGGTAACTTGCCCCAATCGTAAGCAAGTACCATAGTGTCGTAAATGCAATGGCAGCCACATAGCGAATAATCCAGACTCCAGCTGCACTTACCTAAAAGGATACATTGAATAAAGAAAAACTGTCAATAAAAACAAGCTCCAAAATAGAAATCAAAGATCTTCCTACCAACCCACTCTCCACAACAATCTAACACCCATTTCCCTCTTCTTCCCGAAACGCCAATTCTCAACAACTTCACCCGTATTAGTAGCATCAAATCCTGTCAATAATACAAATTTAACCAACCGTCCCCAAGAATCACACTACAACTATCCCATTAGAAGTACAATAATTAGTGCAATTACTTCCTAATATACTCAATGCCATAAACACCCTTATAACCACCATACTCAATTCAATTAAAAATCCATTTTCCGCATACATTAACGGAAATAATGGCAACACAACACCTTAAAGATTTTACTCTCGCCAATTGCAATGCTAACTGCTAAACAAATAAAAAAACAGAACTAATACACTTCTTAAATTCACATCGTATAGATGTAAATTGCATCGCAGAAACCCACTTAAAGGAAAAGAAGTAAAATTTATATCTCAAACTATTAAATTTACTGAGCCGAGAGAAACCTAAACAAAGGAGGAGGAGTGCTAATAACCGTCAATAAAATATATATTACCCAATAATTCTTCCATTTACTGGTAATACAGAAACTGTTGCCATTAAATAAGAAATGAAAAATAAAATATGGACTATAATTGCAGCATACAATCCTCCAAATCATAAACTAGTCCTGGATAACATTAATAAAATATTTCAACTAAATAACACCATATTTCTAGGGAACCTAAATGCCAAAAATACCAACTGGGGTTGTTCGAACACCAACGCTAATGGGAAAATATTAGCTCAAATACTAAATCGCACTATTCTTAAATTAATTTCACCTCCAGGCCCCACATATTACCAACACAAGAATTCCCGATATTTTCGATATCGGAATTACTAACACTAAAATTAAACTCACACTACTGCATTATTCGAACTAGACTCGGATCAAAATCCGGCCATAATAACCACACAACAAATACCCCCATCACACGCTCGAGTACCATATTGAAATGACGCTCGAGTACCAATTGCATCCCTAACCAACAGTTATCGACCAATCAGTGAGCTTCCCACGCTATCTAAATTATTAGAAAGAATAATATTATTACGATTCAAAACACATCTTCACAACACAATGGAACAAATGGAACAAATGGGATTCACAGAAAAAGTGCCCACACATCTCCAACTACTCAGAATCATTAAAAACATCCATATGGCATTCCAGAAAACACTATCATACAATAGCAATATTTCTCGACATTTCTCAGGCCTTAGATAGAACATGGCACCAAGCTTTAAATTATAAAATAAAAGAAATAGGCACTCCACATTATCTTACACAAATCATTTCCAACTTTCTCGACAGTAAAACTTTTGCCGTTCCAGGTGATAAGCATCACTCTAATCCAAAAGCGGTCAAAGCAGGCCTTCCCCAAGGCTCCCCGTTATCTCCCGCTCTTTATAACTTGTTCGTAGCCGACCTACCGAAACATAGTACAATAAAAACCGGCCAATTTGCAGATGACACGGCTATATATTTATCAGGTCCCACCATAAACTCAATAAAAATCGACCTTCAATTATACCTACACCAAATTGACAGCTGGGAAGACAAAAATAAAATTAAAATAAATCCGTCAAAAACAGCAGCAAAAATACTTTCTTTAAGACCTTACGTTCCCTCGTCACAGATGAATCAAGAACCTGTATGGGTATCCTCATAATAAACCCATTAAATAGCTAGGGATTTTCTTAGTCACCAGACTTAATTGGAAAAATCATATCGACAGCAAAGTTATACAAGCAAAAGTAAAACTGCACCAACTAAAACCAATAATAAATGGATCAGATAAACTACTGTCTTACTGCTATATAAAACTATCATACGACCACTACTATTATGTGTGGATCAGCGCAGCCAAATCTAATAGAAAAAAACAAAACAAAAAAACAAGTAATCCAAAATCAGTTCCTCCGCAATATCACGAATGCCCCATGGTACATCTCCAACGCTCATCTCCATAAAGAATTCCAGCTAAAATCGATAACCAACCACATCATTTTTGTATCCATCCAATTCTTTCAGAACATCCCAAATATACCCAATCTAACCCCGCTAAGACTCTGCCAAACCCAATACACAGAACACGCTTCAATAAAAATATCCTTTCCATACATTCCTAAATAAATTCTCAGATCTCGAACCAAAGTAGAGATATTATATAAAGATACTTCTACCACACTAATAGTAATGTAAGTTGTATTTTAAGATTATTAGTAAGATTATTGTAAGTTAATTATAACTAAATATAAGCAAGTATAACAAATGTAGAGTATATTAAACACTGATCTTTGTATTGCTCTATCCAAAAGACAATAAATAAAACAAAATAAAAACTAAAGTGCACTCATTGACATTTTCAATATGGCCTGAAAACATTAAAATTCCAAATTCAATTAAGACATAACTCATGAGAAAATTGTCCTTGTATTCATCATGCATGCAAGTCACTGTACACACCATAAAGGAGGGGTTACAAAAGCAGACATGCACAAAAGCAATATCTGTGTCATGTGTACAGAGAGATTACTCAATCGAAATTGCCATCGAGTGTGACGTCCACATGTGTTCTTTGTTTTATTTTGTTTTGTTTGGGTGGAATACATTTGGTAGTTGATCTTGCCTACACATCGTATCCAGAATTTTTATTCATGTTAAATTATTTAAAAACCCTAAAAAACTGTAGGAAATATAACAATTCCAATTATGAGTTTATTTCACTACCAACTGAGAGATATTTGTTCAAACGAATCATCATTGAATATTATAATGATAGAGCAACTTCAATTATTGCAATACTATGTATGTGTCAATTAATTGTAATTTAGTTACATATATTCCATATCTCTCATTATACGATTTATAATGGACGAAAATAATGAAGGTATGGCGCAATATTTGCTACAAAATGTCATGAAGATGTGTATCCGGCAATCGTGATTGAGTAAATCACGTTCTGTCATCCGGATGGCCGAGATCATTAAGGCAGTAGTGTCGTAGCGATCTCGAACTGAAGGATCGGGGGTTCGAGTCCCGCCTCGGTGTGTTCGTCCGTTCACTCCCTATCATCACTTATCATGCCATCTTCATTGTTACCATAACGTTAAATCCAATAGTGATCGCTCATGACCTAGATGTTAACGCGACGTTCAAACAAAAAAGGGGAAAAATCAGAAGCAAGTGTTTAATATGTAGTTCCGGCAAAGACAAGAGTGTCAATTGACCCGAAGTTTCTCACGGAAGGTTTCGAGTAAGTTTCGTCATTTAATTACCGAATTTCATAAAAGAAAGATAATTGCAATATAACAAGCGCAATTATTTGTTCCTGAAATCCTCTCCCCTGCATATTTTTATAGTATTCTTCTTTGGGCCTATCTTCCATATACGGAAGTGAGGTGACCCATAACGGGTTTTCTTGGGATAAATTATTCAGGGTGGTTTCCCGTTGCCTTCCCTGATATGATGATGATAGGGGGTGAAAGGACGAACACAATACAACCATGCCCGAGGCGGGACTCGAACCCGCGATCTTTCGGTACGAGATCGCTTCAGCACTACTGCCTTAGCGATCTCGGCCACCGGATCGACGTCTTCCTTTCTACTGCATGCAAATAAATATCTCCGACTTCAGAGCCATACCACTCAATCAAAGAGAAGTTAAACAGAAACATAACAAGGAGAAATGGGGCAGATCAAAGGACGAAGAAAATATTTATTCCTGAATAACGGAAAAAATTCAGCGAATACATTTGTTTTGTAAATCAGACATGATTACCAATTAATGTTCTGACAATTCAAATGTTATGTTTCAATACGTCAACAATGCTTCTAATACTTGAGATGTTATTCTATATTTCGTACCATTTCGTTTTCTAGCAAATTCTATTGTAGGTGCAAGTAAAATATTAAATACGATTTGCTTTTGGCCCCGTACAATTAAACGCATTATCTTTTTCCTACTTCGTTATTGGCCGTATGCGATAAAGTTTCCTCAATCACATTGATACTCCCACTACCGTCTCCATTGTCGGATGAGAAGTCGGCATCGTGACCTTGACTGAAACAATGCATTTTCATTACACGAGGCGCGGAAGTGTGAGTTCGCCGCATCCCAATGCAAACGACCTTCGCTCAGACGCTGAGAGGCGCAGCGCCAAGCCACTTGTCCGTGAGACTGCTAATCTCTCTCACGACCTTGTTGTGCTTAACCTATCGCAATTGATTTATTTGTGTTGTTCTTTTACGCAAGTTAATGTAGTAAACGATTATACCAATAGGACATCGTTTAAAATGCTCATACTAACTGAAATATACCAAAAATACGTAAAACTAACGATTTTCATATTACGAAATGAAATGAAAAACGAAATAATTAGAGGGAGCAAAGAAATTGTATGTAATTAACAAGTTTTTGTTAACACGCTAAAATATTGTTTTCATTCTCCTTAATCTACCAATATCTACATGCAGACAAAATAATCATTTCCTAAACTAGGGCATAATCTTATGAGCTCTTATTTTTCCTGGCTATTATTTACTATTCTTTAAATTTACGAAAACTATGTTAAAATTTCGCCATGTAAGAAATATCATGACATTTCGCAAAGCGTATGACTTTCGAGGGCATCGATTTTTCAAGCCACAACGCAAATGCCCATCGTGCTCAATCCACGCTCGCAAATGGGGCACACTGACTTTTTTAATTTCATAACTTGCTGACGTTAATGACGGCGTGTAGATAATATCTAAAATGTCTAAGGTTGCCCTATGAGCTGCATTTACGGCATTGTGGCCAGGTATATGCTTAGGGCATCACAAGGGCCACATCCTCCCCCCTCCCCGCTTTCCCTTCCCCCTTCTCCTGTAGGGCGGTCTGCTTCGCCGCACTAAAAACGCAATGTGTTGCAATACTGCATGTCTCGCGAGTTGGATTTTCGAATCGAATCCGAATGATGCCATTGCGATGATCAAGTGGAGCGTCGCCTCAAGTGAGAAAAAGGGTGAAAGGAAGGGGCAAGGAGTGAGGAGAGGAAGTGGTCTTGACGATGTCCTGAGGATTTTCCGGGCAACGATGCTCTGAATCCAGCTCGTTGCGCAGTTCTGCTCTAGGGATAAAAATCATTGTGATCACAACATTGTGACCACTAACAAGTGTGGAAACAAACGAGAAACCTACATCTGAATGGAATCAACAGAAAGTGCAAGCATTCTGCAGGAACTACAAACAAGTGTATAACAGAAGGGTAAAACGTATAAAAACTACTGTTGACACTTGAAAGTGAATCCGCAATAAGCGAATGAAAATCTACTTGAATATGGTTGATTTTTAATTTTAATTTAATATATACATTGTTAAAAACCAGTCAACAGGTAAATGTGACGAATGGGGGGAAAGTATTTCTAAATTCTTAAATTACGTTGATAAATTGTTTAATTGTAAATTATTTACTGATTGTTATATTCAGTTATTAATGGTCCTGAGTCTTTATAGTATCTTCATTTGCATATCATTATATAATTAGTTTCATCTATTGTTTAACTTGGAATATTTGTGAAAAACTGTATTTCAATGTGAAAGTACATATTTTCGCACTAATATTCAGGACTTGTTTTCTTTCTGCGGATTTATTGAAATATTAATCATACTACCTGTCTATTAAAATGTTTTTGTCATATTGTGGACCTTCGAACAAATGCCAAGAGTTGTTTGGATAACAAAGTTCATGATTTTTTGAGAATGTAGTTTATTTAAGGAAACTCACAACTAAAATAAAATTCGTGTTACATCGGTAATTTTCGGACCTTAAATTCATGAAGATTTAATAATATATTGCCTTTGAAGGCAGCGGACGGTGATAGTGGTTGGGCAGGAAGAGGGGAACAAAGCGTGCTAGTTCAGAGCGTTTAAGGCATGAAGATTTTTTGCTGGATTCTCTGGGGTGATCATTACTAATTTCTGCCCAGGGCGCTACAACCCTCACATTTTGCCAGAAGGGAGAACAAAAATGCTCAACACTTCCCAATTATCCTTCTGGAAAACACACTCCAAATATCCTGAAATTTAATATAAATACAGCATAAATTCATATGAAGGAAAAATGATGGGCATTTGATAAAAAAAAGGATCAGTGTTTCAAAACTACTACCAAATGGTATACACCAGGGTTGACTTTCCCGCCTTATTTCGAAAGAAGAAATATTATTGTAATTGTGCACCGGAAATGGCGAATTTTCAACAGGAAAAATCGTATTGCCAAGCCCTGAAAGTGAAAAAGGAGAAAAATCTTGTTCCTGTGTATAGGAGATTGCTTCCTCTAACAGTGGGTATCAAAATCCATGTTTTGTGGGCTCTTGATGCCGAAAAATCGATTGACAGCAAAATTTCAATCTGTCTGTGGTTAACACTAGTACCAAAACCGGTCAGATGATTTTCTTCAGAATTGGTACCCCCCGATAGATCTGAAGGAACTCAAGGCCCTTAGATTTTGAAAGTGATCTATTGATTTTGGGGGATACTTTACATGAATTCTCAACAGCATTATCAATTTTCTCAAAAGCTCCAATAAACGTCATCGGGTGGCGTAAAAGACGGCGCAGATCTCATTTTCGTTGATATCCTTGAGTTTTCGAAAATTCCATTTCACAATTTTTGTCGGCGTCTTATATAATATTGAAGATAGAGATTTTTCCTCAATAAGATATGTTATTCCAAGATAGTGTGGCGTCGTCGGGTGCGAGTAACACAGACACGGAGTTGTTTATACAGTTTTATTTACAAGTTTTATTACACTATATACACACTCCTCGGAAACGCGCTGCATTCCCAGCACTGCACCACTCTGAAGCATCCCCGCCCCAGCCTGACACAGACCCCAGCGGCTTGGCGCCGCTCCTGGTCTTTTGTCCCGTGGCAACCGCCACACCTCGCTGCCGAAGCTCGCGATAACCCCTGGCGGGTGACAAGTGCCTTCCGCACCGCGATTCGGTTCAAACTCGAATGACCACGGCTGGTTACTTTCCAGCCGCCTCGCGAGGGGTCACGTGACAGACATCACATGCCGGCGGCGTCCTCTCATCCCGAAACATGGGCCTGTTTGCAATTTGGAGTCCAGCTGCACCGCGGCTGGACTCGCCCATCAATTCCCTCTGCGCCAGTTCACACCCGCGTTCCGAGACACGCCCACCCGGGCCCGGGGAGGGGCCCACCTGTGGCGGCCTTCCGCTTGCCGCCAAAGGACTGCCCCAGAGGGGCCGGCCTCTGGCGGCCTTCCGCTTGCCGCCAAAGAACTGCCCCCGCCCCCTCGCTGGTCTTACATGTGTTGTCCATCTGACCCCTTGGCACGACGTTACAATAGATATAGAAATTACGTCAAGTACAATTTTTCGAAAATATGAGTAATTTCTGGATAAATTTGCGTGAAATAGAGAAAAATTAAAACCAATTATTTTCTCAAAAACCGTCTCCCATTTTCCCCTCGTATAGTATATCAAAGGTTGGTAAACAAGATGTGCTCGTTCTATAAAGGCCCATTTACAATGCAAACATAAATATAAGCAAGGCGTTAACATAAAAGTTAGGACTACGTTCATAAGCGGACTCATTCACAATGCGTTCGCATAAGCATAACATGTGCAAGCTTCAAGCTTCTATGCTTATGCTTAAGTAAGATATAAGAAATGAACCAATTACAGAACGGTAACGCAAAATCCAGAATCGAAATTTGAGCGAAGCCGATAGAATAACTAACGAAATATATGGGCCATGGACTCAGTCGATACCTTAAAATCGATTCTCACATCCAACCAATAGTAAACCAGAATGTCCCACAGCCAATAGAAAGTCTTATTTTGTTTAGGTTTATGTAAGACATTATGAATACTTCAGTCTATCACTTATGTTAATGTTTATGTACATGCGCTGTGCTTATGTTTACGTTTGCATTGTGAATGGGCCTTTACAGGCGACTTATATTTTCGAAAAGTGCAAAAACGACATTGCAAAAGCACAATATTGGTGGTAAGCTTTTTTGTAAAAAAATCTGTTCTATAAAATCATTGTTTTAAATAAGATCGTTTACAATTTTTTTGAATAGACTAGTAGTTTTCGCATCATTTCTGCTTGAAATTAATGCAATTTATCAAAAAATGTCAAAAAACGCTCGATTTTTAATTTGTTTACAAGGGGGGAAAACAAGGAACGGCACAAAAAAGTGATTGAATTGAATTTTCAGACCTTTCGAAAATTGCAAATGTTATAATTCATTTTTTTTAACGTGGCATCCCAAGGTCATGCACGAAAAAGGGAGGGGGAAGGCAGACTCCAATAGGAAGCTGTAACGTCACTGCAGCTCCCACTTTTACGCTTCTCTCTTGGGGTCTGCCTTACCTCTCCTTTTTTCGTGCGTGACCTTGTGACGCCACGTTAAAAATCGAAGTATAGAATTAAAGCGACAAAGTTTGTGCCGTTGTTTGAAATCGATTTTTATCCACCGGCCGTCCAGAGAAAATAGAACTATCGGGAGTGGGGGGGGGGGCGAACGCAAGCGCTGCGTTACGTACCTTCGGTGTAGGAGGGGTCCTCGCTGTCCGACGAGGGGGACAGGTGGCGGCGGGTGGCCATGGCGACGGCGCAGCGGCGGGGTCGGGGCAGGGGCGGGGACGGGGCGAGAAGCTGTGCGGGCGGCCTGCGCCCCGCACCGCCGCCTCACGCACAGAGGCGCGCCAGCCGCGGGGCGCAGGACGCAGGCGGCGGTGGCGGCGGTGGCGGCGGTAGCGGAGGCGGAGGCGGAGGCGGGCGGAAGGCGGGCGGAAGAACCCGCGCCGCGAGGTGGGGCGGGAAGTGGCGCGGAAACTCGGCGATTGACGCGACCGGCGGCCAGTTAATAACCGCTGGCCACCGACCTTTAAGTAGCTGATAATGATATCGCGACTCCTACTGACAATCGTGTGTACTCGCAGGCACTCCTGACATCAATAAGGCGTACGGAATGCAACACTACAGTGCATCGATACTGTTTTCCGCGATTCGTCGAGTATTAAAAATACAAGTCGCTGGATTTGCCAATTATCAGGAGAGGCATAAAATAAACGAGCTAATTACGATCATACACATTCGAGAATTCCACTGGACTACTGGGATTCCCTTCTTCCCCACCTGTTCTTTTGGCGCTCGGCGAAATCACTGTAAGATAGGTCACGGCAAGAACCGGTTGGAAGTTGTTTACGTCAACGTTGAAGTTCCCGTTTGTTGGGCAACAAGGCGTGCATATACAGGGCAACACCTGAGCGACGCAAGGCGTCAGAATCTCCCCACCGCTTCCGGTCGCGGTTTGGAAGGGACGGAGCGGGCACGCCGCGCGTCCACGTGGAAGCGACGAGCCCCGCTCCCGCCCGACTCTTGCCCCGCTCCCCTCACTTTCGCAACTCCTCTCTCCGGCGCGCGCCACGCGACCGATCGCCGCAGGCCAGCGCGGTGCTTGCAGCTTCCTTCTAGACGTCGTCCTCACGGCACAAGCCGCGTGAACGCTCTTCGCGACGCACAACGCGCTAGTTCGAACGCGAGTTTACGTCGTTCGAAATTGAGCGCTGCGCATAATTCGAAGCATACATTTTGCGGGGAAATGCCTGCGAGAACGCGCGTTCGAGCAATCCCGTTCGTATCGGTGGCGTTTCACGCGCGTCGTGCGCTAGAGCGCGCTGTCGCGCTCGCGCACGCTTCCTAGAAACGAGAGAAAGTCAACCATATGTCGGCGGGCCAGGGCCCCGCTACACCGCCACGTGCGCATACACAATCGTCAGGACAGAAGCGACCGGGCGCAAGCCGCTGCATTTCCGCCGCCTGAGACAATCTGATCGCCGAGTTCACGGATCGCGGAGGACATACGGACCCGTTCATAGGCTTCTGCCACCGTCACCGCCGCCGCCGCCGCTGCCACCGTCGCTGCCGCGGCTACCAGCTGGACACGACGTACCGCTCGGACGCCGCCATTACGACGCGCGCACTCTCTACAGGCGGCAGGCGGAAGCTGGTGGCGGCGGCGCGGTGGCAGGCTGGGCGCAATGCTTGTGCTTACGCGACTCGTCTCTGATGCTCTTTCGAACGCAAAACAACCTCGGCGCACAAAATCCTTAGTTTCTAATTAAAATGTTACACCGTATTTGAAGGAAAGGAGAAGAAAATAATGCATAGTATTCGTGGAGGGTCACTGAAACCTTTTCTCTGAGACAATATTTCAGAAAAACTTAAAATAAAATAATCAACAAAATTAAAATAACTTATTTATAGAGCTGTTTGAATATATAATAAACTACATAATTAATTTAAATGTTATTCTGGTGGTATTAAAGATTGATATATGTCTATATTTGACTAAAAATTTAAACAGAAATAGTTTGATTTAAAGAACTATTACTGATATTGTTATCAAGGAATAGTATTAGAACATTTAAAGACTTTAGTTTTTTTGTTAATTTTTAATGTCTTAAATTTTAAAATTGTATTATCTTAGTATTTATTTAATCTGTATACGAAGTAATAATTTGTATTGGTGTTTGAAGCAGTTCTCTAGATTTTAAGTTTTACGTTATGTGTTTGCGAGTTATTTATTGCCCAGAGCTCTCATGTGTTTATAATTATTAATTGGAATTATAATTGGTCCAATTTCTTTCTATTTTATGTAATAATAATAATAATAATAATAATAATAATAATAATAATAATAATAATAATAATTCAAAGGCTTTAACACTTACTTAATTTTTCATGTATTGTCATAATTGTACTAAACAAAGCATCAGATCTGCGTGTTTCACCTAATCCAGTGTGGTTAAATGCCAAAAAGAAATAAAATAAAATAAAGAAAATAAAACAATAAATTTTCGTAACACCGGAATAAATCACTAATTAGAAATTTTCTTTTATATTGATAAATATTTGACACTGAAATTTATTTCATATGTTGAAGGCGTGGTTTCCTTACATTCAGTATATTTTTAAAAACGAAGTAAGGAAATAAGCTTAATTTTATTTTCAATGTAGTCGAAATAGTAATAAAATGTATATTAAATAGCAAAACTGTTCATAAAAGAACGAAAAGCATTTAAGCAAAAAGAAGTCTCCGTCTCATCCATCCACCATCTCGTTTTTTTAAATTTATTTTTATTTATTTATATTTAACTTTTGCTCATCATTCAACTACTTATAGTTCAAATGACGGGAAGGGATTCTAGAACTCAAGAAAACGTGATTGAAGATTATCTTCTCCCCCGTATACAGTTTTAACTGATTTTTGACTAAATAAATCAAAATCTAAACCAGTCGATTACACCCATTCGCTTTGCCAGTGCCAGCCATTAACCTTCAATACGTATTAAGCACTCCCATCCATGATCGATCATCTGATTTAAAAAGAAACACACATTTTCTCGACATCGTGCGGAAGGCTTCAGAACAGGTTTTTTGAGAGCAGAAGCAGAAGATTGCGAAGGTTGTTATCCAATCACATGTTCGTCATGGGCCTTGCCAAAATTTAGACGAGATTTATGTAACGTTACTTAATGAATACTTGTACTTGAATAATTGCACTTTTTATTCTCCAACTTCCATAAAAAATAGCCATGAAATATATTTATATAAAAAGTATTTGAATAAGATATTACCATTTTAATATGTTAATAATTTTCAGAATTGAATGTTCTCGTCTAATATGAAGTTTATCTTCTTAAAATACCCTCCTACAGTGTTTATTAGTAATTCTATGTTGGAAAGATGATGCATTAACGAGAAGACATAAAAAGATATTGATGCCACACACAATCAGTCAAATACCTTTGCATAAAATGTTCGCATTATTTCAATGTTTCTATTATCAAGATAATTGTATTATATAATTATTAAATTAATTTAATTTTCCAAAACATAATTTTACAAAATGAAATTTATTGACTCGAGAGAAAATATGCTGGAAACATCATTTCTCCCATTCCTTGTAACATTTGTTCTTTTGACGCTCCGTATAGCTCACAAAATATACCATTAACAATTTATAGATGTGCGACGCAGGTAATAACAACCGCTTGTTATAATTTTTAAATTGAAAAATTGTCTCTTTGTACTTTCCCTTCACTTCTTTATTTCTTCGTACACACTCACTCAGCTTCTTAAAAGGTGAACGGAGTTATTATTTATTATTAATAACGTAGACACTTTAATAGTAGAAGTGTATTACATGTACCATCAAACTTGTGTGTTTTGTTTTAATGTTTTTTAATCATTTTGAATGCGAAGAAACTAAATCATAGTATTTCATAATTACATCCAAGTTGAAATGAAAAATTGCAGTCCCTCTGACCAGGAGGTCTTAGTGTTCGAGAACCGAGGGTGTCAGGATTTTCGGCACCAGCTAGTGAGCTATGACAAGTTCAGCCGCTGTCTGTAGGATAATTCCATCTTCCAGCTTCTCTGTTTGGTAGATTTCCGTGGTTTCTCCAATCAATACCAGGCGAATGCCGGAGCAGTATCCTAACAAATGGGTCACGAACCACGCGCGATCTTTCCTTCCTCTTCCTTGTCCTAACCTCACCCCTTACTTACACACATTTACGTGCACTACACTATTACATTTGTCGGAAGACCAGTCGGGAGCTTAGAGCTTGTCCTGGCTGGGGCGGTGCCCCTCTCGTGAGAGATGCCTGGTTGGGGAAAATTCCTGCAAGCCGGCGTAAGTCGGCGCCGGATCTCACAAGCCAGCATGGGAAGAATACAGCCATCTCCCGCGATGAAAATATGCGCTACGCTTACGGGACTAATGACCTTAGCAGTTTACGCGCCCGGAATCATCAATCAACCAATTCAAATGAAGCGAATGGTTAGATGTAATTATAAGTTTTCCAGAGGAATAATTCTACAGTATCAGGAATATAAGCCGGAGGTTCACGGCATAGGAAGTAGATTTACTGTCAAGAATTTAGTAAATAGTATTGAATTCAAAATTAAATGTTCTTCGGCTGGCTTGCCACTGATTTTTCGATCTATTGTCGGAACAGATTTTACTTCAGCCAAGCTGACCAAGGATTTTCGTGAATGGATGACCACAACCCTATTACCGTCATAAAGTATTTCAAAATTGTGGTAGTTCTCGGCCTGTATGCCTGACAAAATTACATCCTTACACATTTACCATCTTTTATTAAATATTGTTTTTGTGTATTCAGGGAATAACTCAAGAATCCATATATTTCATGAGTTAGGTTCTATTATTACATCAACTGAATAGGTTATATTATTTTATTAATATTTTTGTTATTATTATTATTATTATTACTATTATTATTATTATTGAAACACTCGAAAACAATTACCATTATTTTTCATTTCTATCAAATTTTAAAATCTTTACCTGATATATATATATATATATATATATATATATATATATATATATATATATATATATATATATTCGCTTGTAAGCAGACTCTGCTTTTCTGGTTTTGATTATGGGTAATTGAAAAATACATAATTAATATTTCAACTTTATTAAAACCCCTCCTCCTTTTTTCCTTCCCTTTACTACGTACTTACGTAGTTGTTCTCTGTATTGTCGAAAATTGCAAAACATTAACATTGCAATGATGACAGAGATTTTCCTAAATAAAAATATGTTGTAAAAATTAGATCTTTTTGAAAATGGCCTTGTAAAATTCTTTTTAAAATATAATTTTCGCCTAATTTTTGCTTGAAGTAAAGGTAATTTATATTTTTTCTCACCAACGGCCCCAATGTTTTTCTTTAATTTTGTCTCGGATAGTCCAAAGAATGCTCAAAACTGGCGCAGGTTTCATTGTCATCAAACTTTCTAAATTTAAAAAAATTGAAAATTTTATAAAAGAATGCGAGAAACTATATGCTGATGAGCGCCACAGTTGTAATACCTGTAGTACTTACGATTCCACAGAGTTGAGCGGTTTATGGCGGAGAGTTCAAATGAAATCACTAATATATTTGTGATTAATTTTTAATTCTATTTTTAATTAGCTACGTTGAAGTTGTAAGATGGTATATGCAAATTAAGAAATAAAAACAAATATGCCATATAACATATATTTAAAGTGACCACCATGAAGGTTCGATTTGTGGATTCTTTTAGGCTGCATGTCCTCACTGAAGGAGAAGGGATTATGTTTCAAGTATAAAGCTGCCTGGACAAAGCGAGATTCCTCGTCTGCGTGGCGTTGCTAGGACTTCGTCGAGGCCTCCCACCTGAGCCGGCCAAGCCCGATGCACTTGTTTTTAGCGAACGCTGTCCCACATTCCTGTACTCCAAACGCGCTGCACACTTTCACTTGGCACCTGCGCTGTGCGGGCGGTCGAGGATTTGCAACGCGACTGGTCGAACGGGCTACCGGTCGAGCGCCAGCGCCCACCTACAATCGTGGGCGAAATCGCGCTGCGAGCAAGTGGAAAGATGACTATGGAAACGTAACGTAACACTTTTCAGCATAAACATATACAAGTAACATGGCCGAATGTATCTACAAGCAAAATAAGTAGTTGCTTAGGCGTCCATCCATGGCGGTTAGGTACCCCAAAAGAGTCACAAACTATTCGAAAAAAAAATACAAAAAGTGATTGTACAGTCAGCTCCGGTTACAGTGAACTTCTGGAGACTAATATTTTTGGTTCACTATATCAGAGGTTCACTACATCAGATGTTGACAAAATTGAATAGACTTCCTCCATAACGGTTGATTTTATTAATAGAGACACAGCAAAAAATAACAGAAAATTTCAATATCTGAATTTGTCCTTAAAAGTAATTACTTTCAATTGTTTGATTCGTACATTTTTCGTTAGTAATTTCTCTATATCCTTCTCCAGAGTTCGAGCTCTCTACATACTTGATTCTGCATTGTCCTGTGTCTAAGTATCGTAATGCAGTCTTACCACCTTCAATGCCTCTTAGACTGTTGGAACACCGCTCCACTCTCCGAAGGCCCTTTTATTCACACAATAAACGATATGATTTCGATCGAGGGATGGGGAAAGCTGTTAATGACTTTTAATAATCACTTTTCCGCGCGGCGAATATCGCCGGGCTTTGGCGGTCGCGTGCTTCCTGTCGCCTACGTAGAACTCATCGCGCTTTGTCCCACGAAATATCAAGTAACACCAAGCTTGATACTGAAGCAAGCAATCGCGCATCGCCGCCGCCAGTTTTAGGTCACGCAGGACACTGCCTTTGTTTCCTGAGTGAAACTGGGTGAAAAGGTCACCTGTAAGGTCCCCATGTCCGCTACCTTCACCTCAGGGGAGACATCGGTTATCATCTTTGGCCGATATTTTTTCCAAGCTGACTATTGTTGGAACGTGTAGTACTGAGGCAATATTACATTACTTTCCTGGTGGGAATTAATTTCCAGGACGTTGTATTTCCTGCGTTCACTATAACCGAGGTTCAGGTTCACTATATCCAAATATTCTTATGCTTATTTGAAATGTAAGTGAAACGGGGCCAGTCACTATAACCGAGGATTCACTATATCCGAGTTCACTATAGTCGGAATCTTGTGTATCTGTAAAATAAGTTTTAATCAAATAGTCTGTTGTACTCAAACTTTGGATTTAAAAATGAAGAAACTAAAGAAACATTTATGGAAAGGAAATTAAAATCTATTTAACACTATAATTTTGTTAAATTTTATAATTAATTTTTAACATTAATTTATATTTTTAGAAAAAGTTATTCTACCAGAATTAGTGTTTTTATTATATTTCGAGGATTTATTTTCCTATGGAGCTCTCAATTATGTCCCGCAATATCTAACTACGGTCCTTTGCCCAAATTGGAAATAAATAATATAGATTGACAGTGATTGTCATCTAGCGAATCCCAAACTCATTTCTCAAGTGTCTAACAAAATATTCTGATGCGTGAACTATAATCTTTATTTGATATGACCATATATTTATATATTACTTGAAAGTATTGATTCGATAAATGACCAGTCCTTAAAGACTTCGTTTAGAACACCTTTTGTTCAAATCTTCGAAAACTTGTATTCGTGACGTTGATATCTACTTTATTCCCATTATATTAATACATTTCACATCGCTCATGGCACACCAAAACATTTTGAATATCGCAAACCAACGTCTCAACCTTTCAGTGAGGAATGTCTGCAGTTTTGTGGGCGTAGTCATTCTATAAAAGCAGATGCCCTTCAGAGCGTGTTGTGGTTCACCTTAGTTTTTGTTTCTCTTCAGGGGAATAGAATCGATCATTTGTTGTTGTTTTTTGAGTTACAGGTATACAAATCAGATATGTTTTGTTTGTGTTGTTTTTTCTGTCTGTTTTTAATTCATTGCAGTAAGTAGTGTAACTTTCGCCAGCCTCAGAGGCGACGGGTCTAAAGGCAGTGTTCAAATAAACGGAGCCTAAGGGCCGATTTCACCAACGTTTGTTAACACACTAACGAGGCATTAGGAACTATTAACCGTCCGTTAGAAAAAAGATGCATTTGTACCAAACTTAAACGCTCGCTAAGCTTACATTAAAGTTAATGGGCGATCTCAGTCTCTTTAGAAACAGATAACGCCTGGTTGGTCAGTTTTGGTAGAAGTCCGAACATACGAAAAATGGAGAAGACTATAAATTTGAAGTTTTAAATACGATCCTCCACGTTTAATTTATAGCAGATGGTTCAAAATTTGGCATATTTGATAAGATTTTTTTTTTCGATCTGGGATAGCTAAGTTAGCCAATAGCTCTAAGACAATTGGAACAGCCCAGCTCCCTTTCTTAAGAAATCTGGGATTAACAATATTAGTATTTCGTAAACGTCTAGCGAAAGTTCAACGGAACGTAGTATTGCTTTGCTTTTATAATGTTAGGTAAGTTGATTCACATAAAATATAACATTTTTTTAGTATTAACATAATTTGAAATTAATTATTTGTTTTTGTGTTTAACTCTTTTTTAAAAATTTTTGTATAGTCTATGTTTCTTCAGAGAGTAAACATATGTTCACCAAAAAGTCTTCAATTAACTGCCTTCCATCTACGACTGTTTAAGAATTTGTAGTTCATCATAAGGGGTCATCTGATGATCAAATAAACCGAGGACCAGAAAACGTTGTTAATACGGAACAGGTTGTACGTATGTATCTAATAGGCGCGACAGCCCGTGAACGGGCTAAGGCCTACCGGCTACGTCCCTGCCTCGTTGCCATGGGTTAAGGGAGTTCGTGTGGTTAGCACGTAAATATCCCCACGCCGTATTCTGGTTTTCTCAACCTGAGAAGTGAATTTTCTCATCGTCACACATCGTCATCATATATTCCTGGGAAACATTGCAAAGAAAACACACACTCGACCGGGAATCGAACCCGGGGACGCATAGTGAAACGGAACATATTACATATACATTTGGTAATGCGGATATAATAACGACTTATAATTTTTATAACCCATTTACTAACGTCTAGTTAGGTGTACATTAGTGACACTGGCCCTATGGCTGTAGGATTGCCCTGTATGGGGCGTGGTTGGTTTCTCTATATAGTTGTGTGTCGTGGTTGGTTTCTCATACCATAACCTATCTTGTCTCAACCTAATCCCATCCATAGTCATGAATATAGCATCATCATCTTAATTCATTCCCATGATCACCCTACCACTCTTCATAGTATTAGAAACTAGTAAACCATCAATGTGGTCATCTGGAAAGACGTGAGAATTCTTACCCACCTACGCTCAAAAATGAATTATCACTAAATCGTATCAGAAGACAAGATAATTTTCAATCCCATGTAAAGAGATTGAACGAATATTTTCGACATCATCCAGCATGGGATCTTCGTCTTGATATTAAATTTAGACCTACAACTTGAGATTACTGTTTTAAATCATATATAAAACAAAATTGCGATTAAGCCGTGTGTTATATATTGTTCTGTAAGAGCGCTAAAAGCAAAAAAAAAGTTATATAAACGAAGAGAACAGGACCCACTAGCATGTCGAGAGACGAAAACTCGCGAGTGCGGTTATCAAGCGAAACATACTTTTTTGTATCATATTGAAACGTTTATTTTTCAAAAAATAGTATACAGGGCTGGACTGTCTATCTTGCAGTACCGGTATTGCCAAGGAAAAATTATACATAAAGGGGGCAAAAATTTATTTATAATCCTACGTTTTTCATAAAATCCTGCAATTCTTTTAATGTACTGAGTTAAATATCGACATAATACAACTTCCACGTCAATACTCTACCAGCGAATTTCACATGGACTAATACGTTTCTGGTAAAAAGAGCAAGCGAATTATAGAAAGATACTAGTGTCCTGCAGCAGCGAAAATGTTCTTCTGAAATAGTACACATGAACCTTGTATGTTTGTTCCCCTCATCGCATGAAATCAATGTCGTAAAGACTGACACACTGAGTATGAGAATATGGTATCAGGCATGAGAAATTGCGGATTAAGATAACCAAATATTAGCATTTTCCAGTCAAACTTTTTCTTTGTTATTGTATTTTTCCAGTCTTCCTAGGAATCAAAGGAAACCATCGCCCAAGGAAACGTCGGGCTTGGCCGGAGGCGCTTAATTTTCCAACGAATTTGAGTGCATATTTCAAATTAGTAATATGGATTTCTAACAATTTACGCGGCACGATCATTTTATAAACTGTAAAATAAATGTAAATATTTACCACAAATAATTACTCAAATTTTTCAAACGTGTTTTCGTTATCGTTATTTTCGAAAGTAGTTGCAAAAGGTATTGAAGTATTTTTTGTTCTGAAGATGTTTTGTGTTATAACAGTACAACTACAGATACATTAACGTATATGCAGCAAAAGAGATTTGCAGTGAAAAAATAAACTGGCTGAGATGCTTCTTGAAGTGTTTGTACAGAGGATGTTATAGATGTACCCTCGTTTGCTATGAGTTTGTGAGAGGATTGCTCTAGAATTAGCACTAACTCCTTCATTTAGTCTAGTAGTAAGAGAAGCTTTTCGATTTCATAAAACTTAAAAAAGTCGAAATTGCTGAAGTATTACAATGATTGCTTGGCATCACTGAAATACTATGAGAAAACAACAAATGAAAACCTAACTACTAGTGCGAAAGGAATAAAATATATGTTTTATCAATGTAAATCATAATTATGTATCGTCGGTGTACGAGAAAAATAGCATATTTAAAAATGTTCGTGGTTTAGTTAATTGAGGAATATGTTAAATGTGTAAATAAATATATAATGAAATGTATAAATAAAACTAACTGGCCAAATTCAAACTACAAATTTAACAGTAAAAGTTTATCGATATATTTTTACTCTAACTCAACTTGTTACGCCACGAATGTGTATGAAAAGTACGTATGAATGTATGTAATTGATACTTTAGGGTCATATTAATCGGACTTGTGGCAGCTAGCGGGGTTCCCATCCCTGGGACCTGTTTTGTATTTAACATCCACGCTTAGACGTAATACATGGCGGACATGCGGTATTCCCGTCACCTTACCAAGCTTACCCGGCCAGCCTGAGTGTTCATTTCGACACACAGCTGTAGAAACTGAGACGATTTGTATTAGAAACCTACAGTATCGCTTTTGTCCCGGAGCCGCGAAAACGAAATCAAGACCGCCGCACAGAAAGGTAGCACACTGACCATGAATCATCCCAAGTGGCGCAGAAGAAAAGCGACATGCCAAATATGGTTATTTCTCAGTTATGGGAAGAAAAATGTTTACAAAGTAGTGTATTTTCACAAGTGAAAATCTCAACTAGATAGTTCATACGACAGGGAACTCCTTGTCTTTGGTGGTGAAATAAACGGTTCCGTTCACGATAAAACCATTTTCCAGCGAACGACAATTTTCGAGAGGCGTCGCTTCACCTGTACATCGCAGGTAACGTTCAAGGATGCGATATAGAACAACTCGAAACTAGCGCATTACAAAAGCACATACTTTCCCGAATTATATGTATCTGTTGCAATATTTGAAAATAGAGTTCAATCGAAATGAGACCTGTGTCATTTTTAAGTGCTCTTTGTTCTATACGAGGAAAAAGTTAAATAAAAAAATAGATCTATTTCTGAGAAAATGTGTTGGGGCATCATGTAATGTTTCGCCCAAAATCAAATTATCTGTTTCAAACTCGTAAAACCTCCAGTTAGCCCAAATCGATGGGGTAATATCAATTTTGGAGAAAATCGGCTGAATGGTTTGGGCGCCAGTTTTGACCACAGACAAACAAACGAACGAATAGACACATGTTTTATCATCCAAGTTTTCGTTATCATGGACTCACCAAACGTGGATTCTGACTCTATAACGTGTTAGAGGAAGTAATTTACTACGTACAGGAAAAACTTTTCTTCGCCTTTTCAATATCAGGTCGCCACAATACGAATTGTGGTCGAAAAAATGCCGATTTTTGCAGCAGCATTACAATACTTTCTGTTTACTACGTAAGTACGTAGTATGGCGAGAAACTAAAATGACGTTTGGGATAAATGTATTTAAAGTTTTCGCTGGCGGAAGAAATGCAAGTTTCGTGTGATTGACATCTACTAATTATGAAGTAAGCATTACAAAAGGACTTCATGGGAGTTCTGCTCTGCTTGATATTCCCATAGCAAGTAGAAAAGTGTCACAACTAAGAAATTGGCGATTTTGAGTAAACACTACCACTGATCAGAGCAAATTCAAACCTTAGATATAAAGAATATTGAAGTTCTTTCTGTGGTTTCAAAATACCAGCCTTTTTGTTATTTCAAGGTTAATTTAGACTATATAAAAACTTTTCAATTTTTCTCACAAGTTTTGTTTGTTTGTTTGTTTGCCCGGAGTAACCTCTATAAGTAGTAATAATAAAACCTAGTAATCTCTGGTTTTTCACCCCGCGTGAAGTGGGAGGCCTTAGCCCTTAATGGGATCTATATATGCTAACATATAATACTAATATTAATAATAATAATAATAATAATAATAATAATAATAATAATAATAATAATAATAATAATAATAATAATAATAATTATTATTATTATTATTATTATTATTATTATTATTATCTCTAGAACGGCTGGACAGATTTTCATGCAGGTTTCACTGAAAGGTAGAGCATCTCAGATTTAAAGAAGTTTTGTTTGTATGTTCTTTATACAAATCTGCAGTATTATTCCGATCTTAATAAAATTTTGTTATCGTGACTTCAAAATAAAAAAAATAATTTAAAAAACCTTAGTGCCTATTTGATATTTTGTACAAAAAATTCTCTCATTCCCCTTTCCTATTCCTTAGAAAAAACAAATTGCGCACTAAGTGCGTCAGTCCGTTTTTCGAAAATGTCTTAGAGATAGCAAGTAGATTCACGAAAGTGAATTAAACAAGTCCGAAAGCCCATAAAATTTCACACTAATCGCATATTCAATCATTCCGATAGCGCAATTCGCTCGGGTTAATTGAATGTCAACAATAATACTGGACGTTTGCCGAGATTTTGTAACAATACATCTGTTTATGTTTGCCCATATCAACGATGGAGGCAGAAACGATGATCATAGTAAAAATAAAAGGACGAGGAGGGGCTGTTCAGCCAATGTGAGGCGGGGTGAAGCGGGACGGGGCAGGCCTAGGAGGGAGAGAGTGGAGCTGGAGGAGGAGCAGAGTAAGAATGGCAGGACGGGACAGGGCAGACCACGATGGGCCAGGGTGACAGAGGGCAGGGTAGGGCGAGGATACATCATACATTCATTACTTTCACCTCTAATACATTATTATCTTTTGGGAGCGGATTTCTATGATCTTGCATATTTTTTTCCGTTGCTTCAGGGCAGAGCTAAGTGGAATTTCTTGACATATGGTTAGAATTGGATGCTATTTAGATTTATGTTAGTGCATATTTGGCCGATTTTTGATGCATATTCTTGCAAAAGATCGTCGCTAATGTGATATTTTAGTGTGGCTATAATTATTATATTAATTGTTCTAAATTTTAAGCTGTTCTGAAAACTGCATGTTTTAGATTTGTCATTTTTAGTTGACTTGCGAATTCTAAAATGTTATGAAATAACTCAAAATTTGAATTTTTGAGTTGTGCCATTGTTGCAAACCATGAACTATATGTTCTCTAAAATTGTTCAATACTACAATGTATATTTTCTTCTCTATAAGATTTTTTTCGAGATGTGTCTGAATGAAAACTCTAGTCCAAATTCCATTCTTAGCCTGTGCCTTGACTGTATATAATAGTCAGGGACAACAGGACGCAAGAAAAATAGTTTTTAACAATACTCAGGAGAAACATTTCTCCAGAAACTTAAGGATGACTTTATTACGACCACAATTGTGTTTTGGCAAGGTGAAGGTCAAGGTATCGCCAGTCTAAGCTGCGAAGGTCGTGTTAAAAATGCTGATCTCCATTGTTGGCCGCCGACGTGATGTAACAAATGCCAAGGTCCATGTCACATTCTTCAGAAGATCCGGTATCTGAATTTGAGATGGCCAAATACGGAGGGTTCAATAACACTAATTTCATTGACTTTGCATATTAACCTGGGGGTGCCTAAGACATACAAGCAGTTTCGTAGCCCAGTGTACTTTTAGATATGTTTATAATCTTTCGTTATTTTCAATACTTTTCGAGGAAAGTTTTATGCACGTAACTGGCCGCTTATCTTTCAACTGCTTCTGATCGTTTCGGAGAAATTGTATCGCAAAGGAAATGTGATGCGGCATCTCCTCACGCCTTGTTTCGTTGCTTGTCACTCACATTGTGAAATATTTATATTATATTATATTAATTGTTATTTATTTTTAGTCATTTAAAACATTTTCGTGGTACAGAAATAAATCTTTCTTATTTACATTTAACGAAAAAATGGCATCGTTATGTCGAATGTGTGAAGTTAATATATGTTCGTTAAACAGGGGAAGTACATTTGTAATAGTTGTTTGCAACAACAAATTCATATAAATTTGTAAATCATTTGTTGGTTCTGAACTTTTTATATAAACCTAAAAATAAACACGTATATATTAAAGAAACAAAAGAGTATTATTTACTGTTCTCTTGGCCTCTTTACTGAAGGGTGACTGGGTCACACCGCGCCTTAATTCGTTATGAAACATGGCACGCCTATATAAACTAAATACAAAAATGAAGAATTTTCCAACAATTCACCCCTCTAGAACCAGTCTAACGCAAGTGTTGAAATTGATTGCTTGGTTATCTTTCAGTGCATTCTGGAATTGGGCATAAAAGTTTCAACTACATCACTTTTCGTTTGTTTGGGGATATGAAGCTGATGTATTAACGGAAATGAAATGTTTCGTTGCGTATGACTACGGGGCTCTTTTCGAAATGTTCAGGGAGGCCATGGCCACCACGCGCAAGCGGCCATTGCGCACGCCTATGCTTAAGGGAGGTCGTGGTATAATAGTTAGTGCTAACGCTTTCTATCGCTGGCGCTCGATTGATTGATTGATTGACAGATTAGTAACTCCGGGCGCGTCAACGGCAAAGGTCACTAGTCCCGTAAGGGTAGCGCATGTTTTCCTCGGCATGTGGCAGTGATCTTCCCCTGCTTGATGGTGATATCCGGCACCGATCTACCGTCGACTAACGGGGTTTTCCCCAAGCAGATAACTCCCATCAGCGGGGCATCGCACCAACCGGGGCAAGCTTTAAGTTCTCGGCACGTCTCCTGACGTGTGTGGTAGTGTAGTGTATTTAAGTGTAAGTGTGTGTATATAAGTGTGTGAAGATTGGACAAGGCACAGGAAAGAAAGATAGCGCACGAACCGTGGCCTGTTTGTTGGGACCTCCCGGTCAGAGGCACTGCAGTGAAATCAGTTGCCCTAAGCCATCCCTCACGGTGATGGCGCTCGAGTTTAATCCAATGCAATCCACGTGGAATTTGGTGGACAAGCGATCTTAAGGCCGATCTAAGATTACCGGGGTTCTCAGTGCCACTATGTCCACTATTTCTCCACCATCGTACACCTCATCATTATCGTTATCTACTACTTAGACCATCATTTAAGGACCCTAAACACTAATAAGTTAATAAATATTACATTTTTATAATATCGCGATGAAAATATATTTAAAAAAATACTCCATTAGTATTTCTCAAATACTCGCGAATAGATCACTCCCCGTGTATTGTATTTTGTATTTATATATTTGTACTTATTATTTATATTTGTATATTATTGTATTTTCAATAACTTAGAAAGAGACATTTCATTTAATAAACGAAATATTTTTTCTTTACATTTTCATCGAACATAACTTTTTCAAACAGTTGGCACACCAATATATTTTTAAAGCGGCAATATAATTGATTCGTGACGTTCAATCCTTAATCCTTTAATAGATGATATATTTCTCAATCAAGGCTAATCTCCGGATAATTATTGATTAATGTTGGGAAATAAGATACTGAGAACAAATTATATAACTTGGGCCATTGGCTGAATTTTATAGTAATTAATTTTAAATGCGTGGTAATAACCTCTTACGGGATTCTGAATATGTTCCGAGGGGCACCTGCACAATTTACTGGCGAATTGAAGGTATTTGAAGCGGGCATTTTCACATCAGACGTTATATTACCCTTTAGCACCTGGGAGAGAAAAAAATTCAAAATGGACGTCACAGCGATGATAAGTGTTATCAAACACTTTATGGGATAAGATTTAATCCCCAGATTTTCCAGTTGTTGATGATTACTGAGAAAAGCAGTAAAGTGTTATAACAGAATGCTAAGGAAATAACTTCTTCAAGGTCATGCCGCCACCAGAATCCATTATACCAGGCCTTTGCATAGACGGAGGGAGATGGTTTTTGACAGTTTTTAGGAAATCATATTCATAGAACCCCGTAAGTATATTACAACTGGAGAGGGAATTTTCTACCGGTCTTGCATCACAAAGTTTTAAGATGAAAATCATATAAGTTTGCAGATCATGGCATATTGGGGAATCAGGCACACATGCAATCCGCAACATTAATTTCGCTCCCAAACACTTTACCACCGAGCATAAATTGAAAACAAAGCGTCCTAGGACCTTAAAACCAGGTTTTCTTGTCTCAGTAAGAAACACGAGTTGCGTTTTTAGGCCACACAAAATGACGCGTTCACGAACGTTATTTTACGTTTTTGTAAAGTTCCCTCATTCCCGTGACACAGAAACGCTGAACTTCGAATTGAAACGTAAAGATACTTTCCCTTTGAAAACAATAATTAAAAAAAGAACTGAATTTTTGGAGAAACAAATTTTTGCGAAAAACTTTAGGGCCCTACTATAACACTTTCCGTTGCTCCCGCTCTACTGAGTACAACGGCCAAGCAGAACTTCATTCGTCTGGAGAGTCTCTGCACTAACAGTCGCGTAACATTTATAAAAGCATATTGTAATAAGAGACATCTATAATTAAATTTTGCATTTTCAGATTTAATTTGAATAACATGAGCGGCAACATGCGGTGAACATGTCGGCAATTTGTAACGATCATATGGGGAACATTTGAGGTAGTATATGCGTGGAAGGTGCGAAGGTACTACATGCGAGAAACATCTGAGATACACGAAGGAAAACTCCGAATAACATACTGTGGGAATGCGAGGGTACATGTGAGGAACTTGCGAGGAATATGCGAGATAACGTACCTAGAACGTGCCGTAAACGTGTGGAGCAACATGCGAAGAACATGCGGGGAACAAATGGAGCCCTAGTTATGTTTCATTAAGCATTATTCTGCAAAATGATACCCTTTCGAACGTTATTAATTTGAATTGTTATTAAAATGCTATTCACGCGCCTTAAACTGAGAACTGAGAATTTTCGTTGCTCGTTCGTGTTTAGTTTTCTCAAATGATGGAATAGCCGTCTCGTTTCCACGAATCTTATGTGAAATGATATTATACAACACATTGGAACATTATTTATTCAAATTATATGAAGTTATTTTCAGTAAAGGTAAAGACAATGACAACTGGTATCACGACAACAAAAACAATTACAATCATGTCCTCTGGAAGGTCACCTTGAAGAATTATTGTACTTGGACCCACCGCGAAGCATCGCGGGAGATTTAGCATAAACTATAAACTACTACTCTTCACATTGGGTATATTTGTATTTATTATTACTATTTTTTTCTCGTTAATCGGCCGACTAGGACCACGCATGCAAGCATCCTGCATTTACCGTGGCTCAGTTTTTTTATTTATTATCGCGGTGGCAGGTGCTTGCAACAACTTTTTGGGGGGACCAGCATTTTTAGCTGGATCCGATTTTTATCCCCCACGGTTGTTAGCCCTGGGGGTATGGAAGATGAAATGATGATATGATGATAATGGGGGTGAAAGGACAACACATACAGCCATACACAAACACAAATACACCCATGCCCGAGGCGGGACTCGAACCCGCGATCTTCTGGCCCGAAACCACTCCGGTCCTACTGCCTTAGCGATCTCGGCCATCTGATCGGCTATTATTACTATTATTACTATTATTATTATAATTATTATTATTATTATTATTATTATTATTATTATTATTATTATTATTATTATTATTATTAAAACGTGGGTATTAAATACAACATCGAATTATTCACGGACTCTAAAGGCTTTTAAATGGTGTAATGCCTCACTGATTTCATTTTCAATCTCGCAATTAAAAGGACATTTAGATTCCTTGTAAAATCTATATTACTACTTTCCAATGAACGCAAAACTAAAAGAAAACTACGCAGCGTCCGGTATTGTAAAAGGTGTCTATGGTTTTGTTAGAAACCTAAAATATCGGGAAAAATTAAAAAAGCAATTGAACGGGTTTGGTTTTCACTAAAAATGCAAATATTTGATTGTGTTTATCCGCGTGTTCTTATACTGTGTGTAACAACTGAGTTATAATACATTAGTGCTAACAACACAGCTGATCTTATGCAACAGCAGGGCTTCAAGGAAGAGAAGATCCGCCATTAAATATTTGCTATTCATTTGTTGCTTTATGGAACGCAGCTTTTTTAAATTCCTGGTATTTATAGAACTCTTGTATTGTATATACCATATTCTGTACTACGTTATTGTTGTATTAGTGAAGATAGTTGTTGTTAAAATTTCTAATTTATTGCAGTGCTATTCGAGAGTATTCTATTTGTTGTTTTCGCGCAGATTTCTATTTGCTACATTTTGGAAAACCATTTTGTATTCTTTTGTAAGCAGCATTTTTCTGTTCCAGATAACTAGTAAAATATTGTTAGAATAGCATAATTGGAGCTTATAGAAAGAGGAGGGCAGAAACAGAAAGACGAAAGAAGGAGAGAAGTAGAAGGAGAGAAAAGAAGAACAAAGAAAATGATATGAGAAGGAAAGGGGAAAAAGGAGATGGCGAATGAAAGAAGAAAAGAGAAAAAATGAGAAAAATAGCAGCAGGACACAAAAGAGACAAAAGAAAAGGACAGAAGAGTAAGGATGTAGATAGGTACGATATAAAATGAAAAGGAGTTGAATGTGTAGGAGAGGAAAACTGGGAGGTTCGAAGAAGGACACAATTATATTAAGGAAATGAGGAAATAAAAAAGGTGAGTAAGTAAAGCAAAGCTGAAGGAGGATAAGGAAGAGAGAAGAAATAGAAGAAAAAATAAGAAATGATATAACAAAAAAAATTATCAGAAAAATAGAAATTTTAATGCAAAAAACATTTAGGTAATATTTATTTAAATAGAGATATTATCTACACAATGCATAATAAATACCGGGATTGATATTTTTACTGTGATTTTTAATACATCCAAAGCTACTTTCAATAAAGGTTTACTAAACCTAAAAGCATATCTGCCAAAAACCTGACCGAAAGAGATGTTGGTATACGATCTCTGGTTTACTTGATAGACGCAAACATCGGAGGACATGAATTCATCGAATCCGATCTCTAATGAAATGTGCGAGTCTGAAGATTTTTAATCCACGTCTTTACGAGAAATGGGAAATTCAACTTCATTTTGTTCTTAAACTACTTTTTCTGAAGAAATCTTATTTTGTACGTGACCTACAATCTTCTTTCTTGGAATCACGATCTGATAACATGGCAGCAACCACCTTGGAAGGACGTGTCGGCTTAATCATTTTCGATCGCTTCACTCATCGAGAGATACATTGTAGCTGAAATCAAAGTGCTGATATTGCGTCATTGATTGTTCCTGCTTATCTCATTTCCATTCAATGATAGGAATTTTATGTGCCATTAATTAATAATGGATATTGAAAATATTGTATATTCTCTAATATTTGGATGAAGCAGGAAGAAAAACTTTAATTAAGTACCCCTTGGGCACTATCAACGTTTGTAGTCACATTAGTAAACGTATTCTGAATTCTATGTTATTCGTAACACATTCTTAGGATTCGATTATTCCGGGTGACGATTCGATTATTCCGGGTCAATGTTGCAGGGAAGTAATTCATACAGATTAGTAAAAGAAGCGACATGTTCGAATAGTTTTCTTTTTATTCAAGGTAGACTTGATCAAAGATTTAATACTTACATTTCTTGCCCATTCAGAATCACTTACAAAAATGAAGAGTGGAAAAATTTAAGGCACTTAAGAATAAATAGTATGCAAAACTGTATTTTATAATTTTGCTTAAATGTTCATTTCATTTATTGTGAAATAATTTTGTTCAAAAAGCTGGTGACATTTTCAGTGGCGCTTAAAGAACATAAACTTTAACATCATTTCTATTGTTATTGATACAAAATTTTATTTAACGGTTTCGGTTTTTTATTGGCTGCTTTTTTGCCTCGGCGTCGACAGCCGAACTGCTTTGCCCCGCTCCTAGAAGCCACAGAAGTTAAGCAGCTGAAAACACTAGGGAATCCTGGATGGGTGTTTCCCTGAGTATTCCCGATACTAACGGCGCCGAGCCCCTGACCAATTGGGATGGCAATGACATCATGACAAAATGAATACATTCAAGGAGAATTACTCTGTGATTAATGCCGAATAGAGTATTGGAACATTGTTACGAGACTAACAGAAAACCACTTAGATTTAACACATAACTCCCACTACAGAAATAGGACCTGTCTTCATGTTTTATATCTCTATTCTTCCATTTCATTAAGCAGTATCAATTGTACATTTAATCTAAAAGAGGACGCAAGAGTGAACGGTTAATTCGAATTATTTTGTTCTTTGCCGTCATTGTAGTAGTCATTTGCACATCATGTAACTATTATTTACTTAACGCACCGGAGTGACTTCCTACTAGGTCTGGTAAGTACGAGTGGATGGAAACGCCCTCCATTCCGGATTGAAGTACTCATTGAAATCTGCAATTTGTTTACAGAGATAATGAGATAAGTATTCAAGTAGACTGACTTGACTGAGAACAAGGACAAACAAAAACTAATAATCATAAGGGCTTTCGACGGTGCAAAATGAAGAAGACAAGATCGGAGCAGTTCCAGATAAAATAACATCGAGATACAAGTCAATGAGACCATAATTTCAGAATTTCAGTCAAGGGCTTTTATAGCCAGTTAATACTCCATTAATGAGAATTTCTAAAGGTGTCTCTGAATAAATGTTCAAAACGTCTCGGTAATATAGAGAAGTCGGATGTGATTACTTTTTGCCAATAAATATACACTGGGTAATTGCATATAACGGGGTTTATGCAGTTATACATGTTGCATTTGCCCTGATTTTTAAGCAACTCCTTATGCACAGATGTTGGGCAGGTCACGTTCTGACACAGTTAAGGAGAATTCATGTACCTGCTGAACATCTATGCATTCGGGATTGCCTAAATATCAGGAGCAAATGCCACTGTATAACTGCTTATAACTCTGCAAAATGCAATTTCCCAGTATATATTTATTGGCAAAAAGTTGTCATTTTCGACCTCTACATCCCCTAGGCCTGTTTAACACTTGTTCTAAGACAAGTTCTGTACTTTCGTGTATAATTAGGGTTTTGGCTTTAAAAACACATATTTTTGTAAGAAACGATGATGTATTACTTTGCCTCTAATTATTTTTAAACAAAATCAAAATTACCTGGTTATGATTAAGAGAATTCAATACTACGCAGATCAACAAATGAATAGTTTACAGTATAATTATACCGTCATTTAAACTTAATCTACTGCTAGTCTAGTGTCTTAATGCCTACTGTTTGCGATTACCGAATATTTGAATTCAGTTTGTAAGTTGTTTATAAATATATGAATTGATTAATGTTATAAAATATATTTTTCACTTTTTGCAACACATTATATGTACACAAAAATTAGCGCGACCTATTCCTTTTCTGATTACATGTACACACTGTACAAATGGTAGGGATTCTTCATTGTCTCCTAGATACTGTATTGCCATCAAAGCTTTCACTTGTTGAATGTGTAAAATAAATAATAAATGTTCGGTTGGATTCTAGAAATTAAATGCAACGGCTGCTCGTGTACAAGTGTTCAAGGAAGACTCAATAGATCTACCAACGGTAGATACCAACGGCGAGCCCCTGATGGGGGAGGCTCGGGAACAATCTCCACCCCGCTTCCATTTTCTCAGTTTTGCGCAATATATTCAAAACTGGTGTCACATATTGATTGCATCACATTCCAAAGACAGCCAGTCCAAATTGTTTCATCATTCCAAAGAGTTCACAATTGCCCAATATTTGTCGTTATCTACATCAAAATGTCGAGAAGCCTGTGCACGTAGAACTTCATGTACCAGCGTACGTATCGTAAAAACAGATTTCAATGCAAAATTTAAGTTAGAGGCAGATATCAATTTTAAAATAAAATAATAAATACTTCGTTAATAGAAATAACTTTCCCCGTTTGTTTTCTTATTACTAAGCCACTTACGCCACGGTGCTAATGTGATTGGAAATCGAGATCTTTCCTGCGGTCAGGCAGTATCAGAATTTGCTTGACTAAGCGAAACACTCATGCGTCGAGAGCAAAGCGGGCTACAGTTCTACGCTCTTAACGGTTCTACGACCTTCTCTAGGAATGCGAAGAGAAGCAACATCCCAACCTTCCTACCAGGGTCTACAAGCACAGTCAACGAGGAAGACAGGAAATAAGAATTGTAGCGCGGGCTCATTTTATGAAACGCTTGAACTGAGCTTGAACTGAGTATCATCAACATGAATTTTTCACTTTAAATTTTAAGAAGGAAAATAATATTTTTAAATATAGAATCGTGAAATGTATTGATCAGGACCCTCTCCCTTGCCTATCTCAAAGCCCCTTGAAAATTAACTACTAATTCCGGAGCCATATTCGCAATTTTCATTTCATTCCTCTCTTTCACGATGGTACATACAAATTCTAAAATCGAAAACACGAATACATACAATTTCTAATATTTTATTTGTACTGAATACATTATTTTGTAAAACTTCCATCTCCTAACCTCTGATATCTTGTTAGAATTATTTTCTGTTTGTGATGTGCTTCATCGCCATACGTTCCGTACAGCGTCTTACAATTTTTGACATATAGTATAAAGAATAAAATATATTGCTAATGTATGAATTATAGATTGTTTTCTGTGAGGAAATTCCTCATTGTTTTGGTCTTCCCTTAAACAACAAATAGATAATCAGAGGCAAGTTTGTCAAAGCTTTCCATGGCACTTCAGGAAGGAAGCCACATCAATCATCTCGAGAAGAGAGGAGAATGATAAGAGAAGTGAGCTGAAAATATCGGTCATTTCCAATGAGAAGCTTTATTCAGCATTTTTGTAAAATGAGATGGCAGGTTTTTGTATAATTCTGCATAAAATACAGGAGAAATGTGACATAATTACGCCGCATATTTTCTGACATTTTAACGGTTTTTAAGAAATATGCTGTGTCTTTTGTCACACCATTTCTGTCAATTCAATGCTCTAGAAACACGAAGGCCAAAAAAAAAAATAGATATATGCATTGCATGGGATTATAAGACTTTTCTGTATTTTGCTTCAACCATTGCAACAACCAACAAACAAAATTATATTAATTTTATTTTGAGTCAAATTAACTGCAAAGGTTATTAGCGACTTCATAACTTTTACATTGTTGGATACATATTTCAATTTTTGAAAACGGTATTACATCACTGGATGAACTGCTTTGAATTAAAATTATATCTAATACATTAATTACAAGCCCAATAACCAATAACTGAGGAACAATGATTTACGCTATTTGTTGCACTAAATCGAGCGTGCCAAAACGAGCCTGATTACTTGCGAATAATAATTCACAACCTTATAAAAAGATTTCGCACGATAGTGACTTATTTTATCTACTACAAACAAATAAAACTGACCGAAATAGATGAAAACGTAACAAATCTAACAGCAAAGAAAACAAAGGCTTTCCGGGAGACTCTTCGCTCAGGGCAAACTTTCGCCCTGCAGTAAATTTAGCATTTCGCCCTGAGAAACGTCGCAGCATGACGGCTGAAACCTTGGCATCTGTACCTAGGACGCACCGTCTCCCGGACAGCCCGCATAGCAAAGAAATCCTTCGAGACCATAATAATAGCAATTTTAATCAACAATGGAAACGAAGAGGAAAACAAGCGGTTCTGCAACAGCGTGTACTTTCATTTTTTGTTACTTTTGCATTTTTCGAAAATTTAGAGAGTACAACAAAAATGAGTCATACACTATTTTTAACAATTTCATTTGCTCTATCTAAGGAAGAAATTTAAAGGAAAAATTGGAACGCCTTTTGTGATTTTTTTAAAAATAAATAAATTTCATTAACTTCAAGCAGAATTTACTTCAGAACTACTCGTTTTACTTTCTCGCAAGAAGAAAGTATTGTAATGCTGCGGCCGAATATGACGATTTTCCGACAGAAAAATTGGAATTGTGGGGTCCTGGTGACGAAAAGTGGATAAATTTTGGTCCTATATGCAGTAAATTACGACCTCTAACATATTGTGAAGTCTGATTCCACGTTTTGTGCGTCCTTGATATTGAAAAATCAATGGTCGTCAAAACGTTCTAAGCCTGTCAGTCCCTCTGTCCGTCTGTGGTCAACTCTAGCGCCTGAACCATTCAGACGAGTTTGCCGAAAATTGATATTCTCAGACCAATCTGAACAAACTCGAAGTCCTGCAAGTTTCAAATGAATAGTTTGATTGTTGAGGATACTTAATATGAAGTGTCTAGGGTTAGAACAGATTTCGTTAAAGAAAACTCTGTCATTAATACTGTACTTTTGCAATGTTATTTTTTCAAACTTTGAAAATCTAGAGATTTCGCCGAAAATAGGACCACCACCACGTTAAGCGTCTAATTCTAGAGCATTTTGGAGATGTTTTTGAGAAAATAATCGTTTTAAAATTGCTAGCTATATTTCACGCAAAATTACGAGAAGACTGTCTATATTTTCGAAAAATTGTACCAGATTTTATTAAAGAAATTGCTTTTGAAGAACAGAATGTCTATCTTAAGTATTATAGTTGTAGGAAGAAGCGCAAAAAATAAAACCTTTATAGTTTTCGAAAATTCGGAGATTCCATTGAAAATGAGATCTAACCGTTGTTTTAAAAGTTCTTTGCGCTATTCGAGAAAACGTTCGATAAAAAAATTGGAGTATTTTAAAACTGAAAATATTATTAAGGCTTAATGTAAAGTACCCTCAAAATTTAAATTATCTATTTCAATCTCGCAGGGCCTTGAGTACGTCCAGATCTCTCGGTAAATATCAATTTGGAAGTAAATCGTCTGAACTGTACAAACGCGTGCGTTATCTATAGAGAGACGGACTCACAGATACTCTTTTACCGTAAATAAATGTTTCGGTAGCAAGAATGCACAAAACCTGAATTCTTATTGCATAGGCGTTACACATAAAATTTTAAAGTATAATACTTTAAATGAAAACATTGTAACAGTTTATTTTTTATCAGTAATTCCACACAATCAGCGGCGTATTAGCTTGTGGGCAGTACAGACAAAAAAACCTAGAGCAGTGGTTCTCAAACTCGAGTTCACTGTTCTCAACAGAGTCCGGAAAAGGGATACTCAGTTGAAACTTGCAATTGTTGCCAGGTCCCGTGAAGGAATCCAATTTAGCTCCTATGAGTTTTGGTGTAGAAGTTTCAGCATATTTCTTCAAATTCAGTCGCGTGTGTAACGAAAGTTTAGGTGGAATATGTTCCCGTAAATCTTTTACTAATTGTGAAACATCAGTAATCTGAGGTATTTCTCTCTCTCTCTCTCTCTCTCTCTCTCTCTCTCTCTCTCTCTCTCTCTCTCTCTCTCTCTCTCTCTCTCTCTCTCACTCACACACACACACACACACACACACAGATAACCAATAATTTTTGTGCCAATTCTTAGAGGTTCTTTCAGAATTCCGCGGAAATTTGTCATAATGTAACAATTAGTTTCTTCAATTTCATTCGAAAAAACTTTTGATTTTCTAAAATTTAACATAAAAAGATTTTTTTATTTTGATATATTTAGATATTCACGATTATTTCATTTAGAAAAAAGATAATTGGTTTTAGATTCCATATTGACGATAATTTTGGTATTGATAAATAAAATTTAATGCAATACATTTTGCATTATTTATTTTGGATTTTTAAATCTATATTTTTTTGTTATTCGTGGCAAATAATTTGTTAATTATTTTGATTGATTGATTAATTATTTGATGACATTCATTAATAATAGGCCTTATTACCATTAATAATAATAATAATAATAATAATAATAATAATACTATTATTATTATTATTATTATTATTTGGTATGGCGCGTTAATATTTGCCATTTCTGTCATTATTCGAACGATTGAGAATTCATTTCCAAGACCCCAAACAGTATCGTACTTTCCAAGTAGGATGCTGCTTTACTACGCATGTTGGGCATTAATGTAATTTCCATGCTCTGTAATTCATATATCCTTCATCATAATAAGGTGCTAGGGAAGTTTTCAGAACATTATTAACAAGCAACCAGAATGTATATGCGCTATCTGACCCCACTGCTACTTTGAACAATGGTGACGTGCACTTCACTTAAGTGAACCTGGATCCCCAGTAGTATCTACCTCAGGTTCCCAAATGTCACCATCCATCAACATGTGTATATAATGATATCTAGCAAATGCCTTCGGGAATTTCCGTAATTTGATAATATCAAGTTAAAAACTGCGTAAAATTAAAATGTATTTTATTCCATTAGGTATGTATGACTACTAGTCAACGGAATCGCTTTTCAAAAAGAAGGGAAAGGAAATTTTCTCAGAAAGGAAACAAGTACATTAGTCAATTTCTATTTTCATGTTGAATTTTATAAAGAAACTTTCTAATGAGTACCATAACGATATTAGAGTTTGATATAATTTCGAAAGAGAATTAAAAAGTTGAAGATTTTACTGCAATGTTCACACATAAACTGTCGGCGACAGTATTAAACCTTTCGTGTTTTTCCATTATCATATAAAATTTCTTTCTTTAACAACTTCACTCTTTAAACTAAACGTTTTTGTGGCAAAACAAGATCCTCACACGATAAAACACAAGGGTGCAAATAACTCTCGTTTTCATTTCGAGTCGCGTTTCGCTGTTGATGTGCAGCTTGCGCTCACTTACGAGGCGACGCAGCGTCCGAGGCGCGCGGCGGAGACTGCTGGGGCTGAGCCCGCATCCTGGCCACGGAGGTGTTCGGCGGCACGTCCTTGCTGGTGGACGGCTGGGGCTCTTCTTCAGAAGCGCTTGGTCCAGCGGCTGGCAGCGCACGCGCCGCCGGTTTTTCCTCAGCGACGGGCTCGGCGACGGGCTCGGCGACGGGCTCGGCGACGGGCTCAGCGACGGGCTCAGCGATCGGCTCAGCGACCGGCTCAGCGACCGGCTCAGCGACCGGCTCAGCGATCGGCTCAGCGACCGGCTCAGCGACCGGCTCAGCGACCGGCTCAGCAAGGGGCGCTGCAGTCTCCGGCTCAGCCGCCGCTTCAGCCACCGGTTCAGCCTCGGATTCGGCCACAGGTTTAGCCACAGGTTCAGCTACTTGCTCAGCCACCGGCTCAGCGACAGACTCATTCACAGGCTCAGCCTCTGGTTCAGCCACTGGTTCGGCCACAGGCTCGGCCACCGGCTCGGCCACCGCCTCGGCCATAGGCTCCGCCACCGGCTCAGTCACCGGCTCTGCTAGTGGCTCCGCCGGCTCCTCCGCGGGAGTCTCGGCGGGCGGGTCCTCGGCTTGGCTGGCGGCCGCCTCGGGTGGCGGGGTGGCTTCGGCAGCCGTGTCCGCGGCGGGGCCGGAGGGGGCCGCCTCAGCGGGGGGGTCGGTAGACCCCCCGGGCGCGGGTGCGGGCGCCGTAGCCTGCTCTTCAGCGGTGTTGTCGGACATGGATGCGCTCGCGTCTTCTCCGCGCGTCTGCCTTATAGCCGCTCCGACGGAGACTGAGCCACCTGGGTTCGGTCAACCGCCTCCTTCTCTCCCGAATGAGGTCACTTATCAGCGCTGACAAGGGCAACAATAGAGGGTCACATGTCCGTACTAATAAGATAATTGAGTTCTGAATGCTTTTACGCACTATGTGCTTCATCCTAGACTATAACTGATTATCAGAGTGCAATCAAGTATTTTATCTTCGGCACGCGCGCGAAGGTTAAGGCGACTTTGATGGAGAGCCCGCCTTTGAAGCCGCGCTGTTGATAATAATCAGGTTGTCACGCGCAATTCTCTGTGGGAATATCAGAGTACTCATCTCAGAGGGAAAACCACATCCTAATTTCTTATTCCATTTCCTTAAACATTCAATGAAAATGCTTCGAAGTACATTTTTGTCAAGCGTCTTGTGTGTCCTTTGGGTCCGCAATTTTTCTCCAACGCCATCCATTCCCTCTCCTCAGCGCTTCTGTTGATCAGGTCCATCTGTCGGCATCTACAGTAATAAATTCGAATGGCTCAACGGAAAGTGGTAGCCACTTACCGAGTAATGATCAAATTACCTCCAATCCGGGACTTCCATTATCCGGAGTTCGATTATCCGAGAATCCAGTTATTCGGGGTCTGTCTCATAATGAAAATGATTAAATGAATTGCAAAAACAAATTATCAGTGACAGAACTCTAATCTGCAACCTCGGAATGAATTAAATAATTTTATCAATTGATTTACAAATGAGTTTTGAATTAAATTCTCTACCTTTGAAATGAGGAAAAAATTAATGAAAATAACTAATTAGAAAACGAAAAACTATTCTGCCAATAACATTGAAATAGTACTACATTCATGTTACTTTTGCACATTTCTTTTTAATTTACCTTTTAGTTAAGTTTATATTTCCATCTTCCGTGTTTTTCGAGTTTTTGCAGACCATTTTCCTATAGTTCCATCTGATAATGGAGGTTGATATTAATGAATATTCTCCCTTTCGTGAAATATAGCGGATTTTCTGGATATGGTCGTGGAATGAAAATTTTACTTGGAATTTCGTCAGGTCAAGTCGGTAGATCGACTGCTCGCTAACCGATTTGGCAAGTTTTTATCGACAGCAAGAAATAGGAACGTGACATGATGGATTATTGAGATAAAGCGAGAGAGCACTGCGATCTTTTTTTCCTCGAAACTACGAAATACAGAGAAATACGAATTTAAATGAGCGATATTTTTGATTTCAAAAACGGTCCGGCTTCAAAATTGATAGTAGTAGTTGCGAGTCAACGAGCACATATTTGATTTCATACTTCAGCGAACTGTAGACACTAAATGTTTAAATGAA
Source organism: Gryllus longicercus (assembly GCA_038098605.1). Classification (NCBI taxonomy): domain Eukaryota; kingdom Metazoa; phylum Arthropoda; class Insecta; order Orthoptera; family Gryllidae; genus Gryllus; species Gryllus longicercus. The sequence continues at coordinate 97,184 of JAZDUA010000922.1, read as the reverse complement.
TTCTAATAGAAGAGGTGCTTTTAAGTATTCATTGAAGATTGAATTAATGCACATTTCGATTTCTGTAAACGGCTGCGGTTGCCTAATTACAGATTTTTTAAGCGTCGCTGACCGGGAGACCCTGGATTCGTTTCCCAACGGTGCTTGACGTTTGCTACTAAATATAAAGCTATGTTTAATTCAACCACTGGAGGAGGAATCTAGCGATTGACTACTCCAATCGGTAGTTTCTCCAGACAATACCAAACGAATGACCGGGAGAGGTATCTCAGTGTATCAACTGATGTCACTGCAGTGACATCGGTCCAGGAGCTTCTAGGTTCGAGTCATGATTTTGATGATGGCATGTTTTTCGACACTAGCTTGTTAGCTAGATCGGATTCAGTCGCTGGTTGGAGGAGAATTCTAGCGGTCGGTTGCTCTCATCGGTAATTTTCCGTGGTTTCTCCGATCAACACCAGGCGAATGCCGGAGCAGTACCCTAACCAAAGGGTCACGGTTCGCGCGCGATCATTCCTTCTCCTTTCCTTGTCCTACCTTACACACACACACACACACACACACACACGTAGCTTACTACCACACATGTCGTGTGACCGGTCGGGGGCTTAAATCTCGTTCCAGCTGGGGCGCTACCACGTTGGGTGAGATTCCTGGAGAGGGAATCCCCACGTCGATGCGTCCGGAAGCTCGAAATAACCTCGGAACTTGTCCCGCAGGTGGCAGATACCTCGTTGAGGTCAATCCCGCAAGCCGACGGTAGGTCGGCATCGGATCTCGCTATCCAGCGGGGGAAGATCATCGCCACCTCCCAAGGGAAAAAACACTTAGGGGTCTTATGACCTTGGCAGGCCAATTCCTTCCCCTTCTCTAGTAAAGGATGAGAACAGGTGCTTGAAGGAAAGTCCTACGGGTAAGCAGCCTCAGCCGCCTGCTGGTATGTTCCTTCGTAAGTATGTGTGGTGACGGATACCAGCTCTTGGGTCACATTGGTGCAATTGATGAGGATCTTTTCAATTTCAAGTAAAGAAGAAACTCAACCAAATTAATGCCAAAAACCACCGCATTCAGATTAGACACATTACTATTGAGGCCAATCACTTTCAAATTGAGACTTCGCAACTTCACACCAGAGAGAAACAATGACAGACGGTTATTAAAACCTGAGGTTAAGATGCAGTATGTAAAAAAACTAAGCTGAAAATATAAAAAGGCAAATTTGTGTAGTCTGTAATAACATTAGTGATTGGAGAACATTGCCTAATACGGTGTAAAAAATCAACAGCAAATTGTGGTGTAAATAATCAAAGTTAACTTCCAAAACGACGATGTGATGAGAGGAGGATTAACGTTACGGAGGAAAATAGGAACTACATGGTTTACACATTGAAGAAATTCCAAGAGTTACATCAAAAGATATTAAACGAAACTTTTTAAGAAAATCATCAAATTATTGTTTCAAGGGAATGTCTGCAGAAACATTTGAAATGTTTGATGTACCCAGTCAAAGATATTCGTATAGAAACATAAAAAAAGAATAGTGTGGGAACCACATCAAAGGATCGTGAGTACGTGTTCTTGCATAATCATACGGATAATATCCACATTCTATACATGGACAAAACAAATTTCAATGTATTATTCCACGGACGAAAAGGCATTCCAAAAAGGACTCGATGCAGCTTAATAACGATAGGGAGCATAACAGTAGGGAATCGCTTAGCAATTAGCCATATTTTGTTTAATTTGTTGCGTTTTCCTAACGACGCAACGCGTCTCCTAACCGTTGTTGGGCGTTGAGCGATTATTATGGAGTAATCCTCCGTTACTGTATAGTTTTAATGGTCCGTACGTCGTTCTCCAGTGGACCGCCAGGTAGGATTTCCGCGTATGCGCCGCCCACGTCACTGCCCAGCGGCCAGAATTAGGAAGGAACTAGGAAAGTGGTAGGGTTTAGGACGCTTCACAGGGGTTGGACTAGTCCATGTAAAGCAGCAAACCCGTTTTGTCGGCACAAATTTTCCATGCGGAATCAAACCCGGACTTCTTTAGCAAAAGTCGAGCTAGTTTGCTCTGATCCAAGAGCACCCTAATAGCACATTACTGTTTGCATAGGTGCTGTGGGACTGATTTTTCCATGAAATTACAAGAGGCGCTTTTAAGGAGGAAGCAAAAGAATTTGTGACAATGTCTGCGTGATGCATTAACCATGTACCACTTGTATTATATATAAGTAGTTGATAATGCCCCTCTCACTGTAATGTTGAAGAAATATTCATGGCAGAAGAATTTAGCAACCCTCACTTACTGAGGCTAAGTCCTTCCAGCTAAAAGTTAAATGCTATCGAAAATGCGTGGTATAAACTCACGGCTGTTGTTAAACGAGATCTGTGTGAAAAATTGCGACACATTTTAGCTGATAAAGAGAGGGCAAATATGTCGAAAACAGAATTTCACGATCATTAGTTAGAAAATATAAATTAAAATATTCAAGTAATAAAAGCTAGTAATTATGCAAGATATATTGCTTATATACAAAGATGCATATCAGAGCTGATTATTGTCATATAAATTATTATTAAATGTTAATTAACTTGGTATTGAGGAGTAATTCATAATTCCTTAATTTTATTTAGTTTATTTTTACCCTTTTTAGAATCTTACTAAATAATTTTCAATTTGGAACGTCTATTTCAATTTGAAGGTGATTAGTTTAAACAAGAATGTGTTTAGTCATGTGTTGTGTTTATTCACAAATTGAAATTGTTTTCAATTTGAAGTTCAAAAGGTGTACAGTACAATGGCTGCCCCTGGAGTAGTCTCAGGCGGAACATCTATAGTTACCGAAAGGTACGAAGAAGTAGAACAGGAACACATTCATTGTTGCCTATAAAATAACGATGAATGTAAATAAAGTATTTTGGTGTTGTACTGAACAATAACTTTTCGAACTGATATGTTTCAATATTTAATACTTGATGTAAAGTGGGAGTTCTTTGCAATGTTTAATTGTTATCGGTTGTTCGTCCAGCTAATATTATTAACCAGTCTGAAAATCATACTAATTGATAGCACAAATTATCTTGCAAAAATTGCCAACATAAGATTGTTTCAAAACTGATAAAGGCGATAGCATCAAATATTCTTAGGAAATCATTTTAAGTGCTTTCAACAGAAAAATAGCTGTCTCAAAAAACAAAACACGATTTCAAACAATAATTCTCTTTTGTTCTACTACATTTTTCAAGAAGCAGATACGATTGTCAGTTACTGTTCTTCTTACTACCCTTTTTCATAATCAATATTGTGAATTTTAGAAGACTTTAACACATTTTGATCATGTTCGTAGTAAGTCCGTAGTAGTTCGCAGTAAGAAAGCGAGTTTCACGAGAGAATTGCTCTTAATTAAGGACAAAAAATAAGAGAGTTACTTCCTTTGAATCTCGTTTCTCTCGTGATCTTAGATTGTCGATATATCTGGGAACATCGCACGGCTCGCTGGCAAGTTGGGTAGCCCATAGACATTCTTCACTAACCACGGACGGTACGTAGACATGAAAACATTTTAGAAAGAGTGTAGAAAAGTGGCTCCCGCTTCTAGATTCACTCTGCAATTTTACAATAAGCAATGTCAACTAATACGTTTAAACAATCGTAATAATTAACCTATTTATTGTAAAATATATTTTTTCCTCAATAGGAACCAGATCCATTTCCAGAACAATCCCATCACACGTGATCAATAGCTATATCGCCATAGATGATTCGTCCGGCAACGCAGGGCAGGGAAGAAGAAGGACAAATCGCACGTTCTTCATTGTGACACAAACCATAATCTTCTTCAACGCAGTATCGAAATGCACTGTGATTTCTTGAGTTTGAATGTAATAGTTTGTAAACAAAGGTGAATAGACTTGAAACTAACTTCTCTGCGCTTTCCATCGAGCAACATCGCTCCGAACGTTTCACAGACCAGTGATGATAGATTTGTCAGTGCTAGTACTAAACAGTATTAAGTGAACGGAAGGGCGTGTTTAGTGTTAGTGCACGATATCACATCTATCTCATCCCGGATAGCCAAGAATGTATTGACTCCGGCCACGGAAGCCTATGAATGCACTCAATAATATATCCAATAGCAAAATCAAATAAAATTAGTCTCTTGCAGAAAATTACGGACGAATCAGTCTTTTTCCCATCATGTCAAAACTTTGAGATTAATTAATTCTCATCAGGCTAATCAAACACATAAATAAAACTAACTCAATGTCCCCTCATCAATTCGGTTTCATAACCCAACACTCAACGATGCATCAGCTATTGAGGCTAACTGAACACATTCATTTTGCTTTCGAAAAGAGATATCATACCACCACTGTATTTGTAGATGTGTCACAAGCATTTGACAGAATATGGCATCCAGCTTTCTACTTCAAATTAGTCCAAATTGGAACACCAAACTATTTAATGCAAGTCATCAAAAATTGTATATCTAACAGAACTTTCTCAGTAACAATAGATGGTCAGTGTTCTAACCCCAGACATATTGCCGCTGGGGTCCCCCAAGATTCGCCGCTATCCCCAACTCTAATCTCTATATTGCAGACATTCCTACTTCCCATCAAATAAAAACATACCAATTCGCTGATGGCACTGCATTGTATATATCCGCCACTTTTTTTTACAAATTTACCAATTCCAGCTCCCACAACATCTAAATTTAATAACAAATTGGGTAAATAATTGGAAAATTAAATTAAATCCCTCAAAATCATCAGCAAAAGTCTTCTCATTAAAACCTTTTTCATATTCATGCACGCTACTTATAATTAATAATGCTATAAATTGGACCCCAATCACGAAAACAATAAAATATTTTGGATTAAATTTAGATACTACACTTAATTGAAAACAACACATTGAGATAAAAGCACAACAGGCAAAAACCAAACTAATCCACTTCAGACCTTTACTAAACCCATACAACAATCTCTCACTGACAAATGCATTAACGCTACACAAATCACTCATTCACCCAACACTTATACGCATGCCCGATCTGGAACAATGTCGCCAAAACCAATCTCAACAAAGTGCAAGTATTTCAAATCAAATATTTAAGATTAATAACAAGAGCTCCATGGTTCATTAGCAATAAACAACATCATCTGAACATAAATGAAATAGCTCCCCAAATAGCATTCGTATCAAACAACTTTTACACTAACTTATCCTTCATATAGGCATCAACTCACTACGGACTCGGAAAATATCCCAGAGACAAAACCAGAATTAAGAACATATTCCCGCTCCAATCTTTCCTCCAGATATTTGCAAATATTGAGTAATTCTTCTGAGATGCTTCTTGTTTCCCCTCCCTATATTAAGATTAGTTAAGTACAATTTTAATCTAGATTAAGTTAATTAGATTAATTAATCACACAATTGCAACATTTTTCTTGTAATCTGAACATGATAACTTCAATAAAACAATTAAATAAATGAAGAAAAGACTTGTAACTAAACTGTCTAAACTAACTCTGGAAACAAATAAGCCATCTCTTACCAGGAAGTCCTTTTCAGCAGAGATTTCCCAGAGACACATTCAGAAACATAAACTTGGCCGGCATTTTCCGAATCTGTTTGAAATTGACAATTTTGTAACTATTGTCATGAATTTACCTAACGTCCCTGTTTCACGGCGACAGACCCCCGATTTGAAATTCTGTGTCCACAAAGTCCCCAAATTTCATTTAATGTACTTTAATATAAATGTATAATGTATTAGAGTTGTTATAATATTTAAGTACTGTTATTTCGCCTATACGAAAATAATATAGCATAATATCCAGATGTAATTGCTTCGCTACTATTTCATATTTACTGACATCTTTATTCCACATTCCCTTCCTCCATTGTTGAGTTGCATTCTAAAGTGCTGACGAGTTGTTTTCAGGCGTATCAACAGTATTTAACCCATCCACGGATACATTTTATTTCATATGATAATGATATTTTGAAAAATTCATTATGACGTCAAAGAAACATTAGTGTGGGAATAGTGTGATGGTGAAAACATTTCCATATAAAATTTCCATTTCCATTCCATAGACAAAGAAGGACGTATTTCAAAAAAAGTTATAAATGCTCCGTGATCCCGGAAAGTAGCAGCTTAAAAGTATCTACATACTTTTAAAATATTATTTCAGATCATGATGAAATAAACGGTACCCTACAGAGTTAAATTTTGCAATTCAATCGGAAAGATTATCACGGATTGGTGGTTGATGTTTCCGGGTACGTCAGTACGACAGAGTACGGTAGAGTTGTCAACGTTTTATCGCAGGAGGTGACGGTGTTCCTCCCCCACTGAATTGTCAGTTTCGGCGCCGACAAGCACTTCGGCTTGCGGTCTTTTTCCCCACTCAGGTATCTCCCAATGCAGGCACCACTCCAGCAAGGACAAGCTCCAAGCTCCCGACTGGTCTCTCGTTATTTGTGCTAATGTAGTGCATATAAGTTTGAGTGTGTGTAAATAAGAGGAGAGGATAGGCCAAGAAAGATGTCATTAGCCGAAATGCTTAACTACGCTCCCTGAAGACACGGAAGTTAAGCAACACGAGGCACGACTTATTCCTAGACGGGTGAGCCACGGGGCGGGGTACATTTAATATTCCCGCAAATATTATGAGGCAAACTGGTGCCAGAAGCTCATTGGCTGAAGTCGGATGCGCATGGGCCCACCCATCTCTTTCCACCATGGAAATTTCGATTGAGTTTGGTTCATAATCGATGTAACACCTATAAGATTTCGAGTTCATATGTCGTAATTGAACCTGTTAAATATTAGTAAAAACGTATTTTCCAATCACATTTAGTGCGAATTTCAAATTTTTAAACAAATAAAATTGTTTTTAATTGTTTTTCACTATTGTCCACAATATTTAAAAAACTGCAAAATTTTTTTGTTATAAACACATTCTAGGGAGAAAAAATGAGACAGTAACGTTACCGTGTCAAAAATTATTTTCAATTTTTTTGTATTTGAATTTGGCGTTAAAATTGGTTGACAAAAATACCTTCAAATGCAATTATTTGTCCCCGTCTCTATATTTTCTTCAGCCTGATAGATGTAATAGAAGCCGAAAAAATAATAAAAAACGAAAAACACGTTTCTCGTTATATCTCTGCAACAGATTGCCCTAAGAGGCTGATTTTTTTGCAAATCTACCAAATTTTGTATTCGCGAATATTGATTTGGTTTTGGGGCAGTTTTACCATTGTTCACAGACAGACAGGCGGACGGACAGAATCGTGCTGTCAATCGATTTTTCGGTATCAAGGACTCATAAAACACGAATCCTGGCTACATCACGTGCTAGAGAAAGTAATTTGCTATTTATAAGAACAGGGGCGTTTTTCTGCCGAAAATTTGCCGTTTTTCGACGCAGGATTACAATACTTTCCCTTCGTACATTTGTAAGGGCGAGAAAGTAAAAAGAAGCACACCAAGTTCTGACTTTAACCAATCTGCATAACTGATTGGAAAATGTAACAAAGTGTTGCATTTGTAACTAAGAACATAATTTAAGTTCTCAAACAAAAACGAACTTCTATGTGTCCCCAAAAAGGCTTTGTAATGACTGACTGGACGCTCGACACCAATTAAAGTCACCGGCGAATACAATATCAATGATCCAAATGGATCCAATTCAACTCTAGACACCTCACTACAATGTTGTACCTCTGATTTTCACTTACAACTGTTTGGCGTCCAATATATTGGATCTGTTTTTGCTTTTATCCCATTGTTCTGGAAATGTGGATAATGTTTTCATTTATTTGCATTCTCCCTGCTTAATTCCATAGGCAAGAAAACGCCTCAGAATAAATATTACAAACTTATATGGCATATAAAAGGAATGAATATGATCACTTTTGCCAATGAATATCGGATAATGTGAAATTTTATGTAATGGGAGTTAACTATGCGTCTTTGCCCCTGGTTGTTACGCAACCCTATATGCACAAATGTTCAAAAGATGCATTTCATAACATTGGCCACGACAGAATGTCACCTGCCGAATATCCGTGCTCTAGAAGATGTCTGATATTTAGAGACATATGCCAGATCACCATAGTGCGTCAACATGAACAGTAACTATCAATCCATTCCGTGTGCGTTCACCGGATTAGGTGCCTCAGGGCATCAACTGATTAAATTATGTTCTTTGTTACACTGTAGTGCCTCTGTCCAGGAGTCCTCGGGTTCGAGTTCCGACGGTGGCAAAATTTTTGACACTTGCTAGATTGCTAAATGGAATTCATTCACTGCCTGGAGCACAATTCTAGCGACCGCCTGCTCTGATCGGTAGTTTTTCGTAGTTTCTTTGATCAACGCCAAGCGAATTCGAGAGCAGTATCTTAGCAAACAGGCCACGGACCGCAAGCAATCTTTCCATCCTCTTCCTTATCGTATTCTCACCCCTTAATTACACACACACACACGCTTTAATGCACTTCACTACCACATCTCGGGAGACCAGTCAGGAGCTCAGAGCTTATCTCGGCTAGAACGGTGTTCCGTTGGTGGAAGGGTGGTTGGGGGAGGGTGGAGGTCTGGTTGGGGAACAGTCCGCTAGCCAACGTGCAGGGTTGCGCCTGATCATACTCTCTAGCGGGGGATAATCACCGTCACATCCTGAACAAATACATGCAGTGCACTTATGGGACTAATGACCTTACGATGACGTACCCAGAAACAATAATTAACCAATAAAGATATCGTATTTGTTCGTGAAAAACCTAACTTTCAGTTGAAGTGTGATAGTGATGCCAACGTCTCTGGCCGGTAACGACTCTGGTCGAACTTGTGTTCACGAATCCTGACCATCCCCGAGCCGACTTGGATTTTTATCAACATTCTTCTGAGTTCCGTAGTGTATGCACCGTACGGTAGCGGTGTTTTAAGCTAAATGCACTAATGTTTAACTTTACCATGCTTTTCGAACTTTTCTCTTGTAGGTGTTATATCTTTGTACAACTTACTCACTAAAATTTATGAGTTCAAACTGTGTGTGTTTGTATACAATGCATCGAATGCATAATTTAATTTCCACAAGGACCTGACCCTACCTGTGATACGTAGGGATTTACACTGTGCGTAAATACTGTTCCTTAAATACATTTCTCCCCATTTGCCACCGGGAGAGGTGGCTCAGAGCATCAACTGATGTCATTGCAGTGCGTCTGACCAGGTCCTATTTTCAAGACCCAAGGGTAGCAGAATATTCGATACTAACTAGATCGAATTCAGTCGCTGCCTGGAAGAGTATTTTAGTGACCGGCTTCTCTGATCGGTGGTTTTCTGTGGTTTCTCCGGTAAAGACAAGGCGAATCCCGGATCAGTACCCTAACAAACAGTCCACAGATCGCGCGCGATCCTTGCTCCTCCTTCCTTGGCCTACCTTCTCCTCTTACTTACACACACTTACAATCACATCTACTACCCTACCAGATTTGCTGGGAGAGCGGTCGGGAGCTCAGAACTTGTCCCGTCTGGGTAATGTGTCACACTACTGGGAAATATATGGTTGGGAAAACCCCGATAGCCGACATGAAGGTCGGCGCCGGATCTCGCCATCCAGCAGGAAAAGATAACCACCACCTCCAGAAGAAAATTGATGCACTAGACTTACAGAACTAATGATCTGAGTAGCTGACGCACCCGGAACTAATGAATCAGCCTATTTCCCAATTCACGGCCTGAGAATTCTTCTATACGGACTTAGTAATAATATCTGCTTAAGCTTAGGTCGCACGGATGCATAATTCTCAGATAATCGTAAAATATTTATCAAATGTTAGGAATGTAAGTTAAGACAGTAAAAGCACGACTTAATATAATTAATTTGCGCCATTAAAACACACAAGGCAAATTTGAAATTTTTTATTGAAATATTTAGGATTTTTGGTGATTTTCTTTTTGCTTTATATTACGTGTTGACTGAAAAATGTACAACGGACGAGTGTAGTTCCTTTTGTGGAAAAGTTGACACCCTTCTAATAGAATCACACTTTCTGTTGTTTATCCTCTGAGTTATGGATAGGTAAAAAGACCAAAAGCCATCGTTTGTATCACATCCTTTACTGGAGAGCACTTTCCTACAATATTTCTGCGGTAATGATTAATTTAATGAGTATTTATTTAATGAGTTAACTGCTGATAGGTCTAGTCATCTTGCGTCATTTTGCGTATGATTGTGTAAATGTTCGCATGTAAGAGAGAGAGAGAGAGAGAGAGAGAGAGAGAGAAAGGGAGATAATCTGAAGCACAGTATTATGTTTTGATAATTTAATGACCCCTCTTACCACGTTGGACACCAATTATGTGGTGACCTATCTAAGCTTGTGGGAAAGTTCACTATATCTACGACACCCACATTACGCTGGGTGTCATAAATATAGAAAGCCAAATATGAATTTATTGGACGACAGCCCACGGACATCAATGCCATGTCCAAATTTTGATGACATACTCGTATATTGGAGTAGCTTACATTCGCGAAAATGACTCTAAATCTTATAGGGTCGGGGCAGCTCTGGGATACGAGAAGAGAGACTATCCATTAATTAATTAATACGTCATGTTTTTAAAATGTCGAAATGTCCCTCCAAGAGACCAGTACAAAGTTGATTAAAAATAAAATAAATGTCTACACTCACAAAACACACTGGCACACACATGGACAAACATGGACACATTCGCTACCATTTTACATTATTCCAATCTTTTTCTTTAAGGATGATTATATTTCTCTCTGGAAGATCAATTTTTAGATAGTGTTTGCACAGATGAAACTCTTATTTTCTAGCTGTATGTCACAATCACTACACTGCAATGACTGGGTTGAATGACGTTTTCATATCATCTGTTTCCAGAGGTGACACAAGGCTTTCCTTCGGCTCTCGCTACGCTTTTGGTCCGCGCGGCGCGGCCGAATCAGGGTCACTGACCTCTACTCGACGGACTCGGGAACGGCAGCTGACGAAGGGGGCGGCTGGAAGCCCAACCCTGCGTCTGTTTCCACGCCCCCCTCCCCAGTGGTGACTTGGCAGAGTACTCCTCATTTCGCAATGTTCACTATAACGTCAAAACCCACAATACGTTCGTGATTTAGTTTTTTTGATTACCACACGCCACTCGGATTGTTTTATCCAGTCATAGCCTGGAACTTGTTGCACTTCTAATCTTTGTGACTACCGGTGCACATCGACTCAAATGACATTATCACCGTTCGCGTTACTTTTGAATTTTAAAATGACCCCCGGAAAGTTCGTGCAATGTTCACTGATAATTTCTTTACTCGTGTACCGAAAGATAGTACTGCGAGACGAAACGTCACACACAGAAGATTTAGTGTGGCACGTTCAACATAAGATTTTTCACCTTGCTGGTCAGGAATCTTTTACGGGTATGCCCTGGCGTTGTCTTGCATCTTATTTACTAGGCTGTCCGGGTGACGCCGCGTCCATGGCGAAGGTGCCGACGTTTCGGTCGCCATTCTGCGACCGAAACTGACTCCGGCCGCGGAATCCTACGCTCTGTCTTGCATCTTCTGCTAGGGTCACCCCCTTTGTTTTCCCGCCTCACTATTGCCATGAATTTTACCCCATAGAAAGTCACGCAGTTGTAACGGTTTTTGGCATTAAATAAACAAATAAAAATAAATATATAAATTTTTTTTGCCACTCTCATTTGTCGGTTTGTATTTTGCGCGACGTCTGAAACTCAAGTCGTCCTCTAATTGTCTACATACCCGGTTGGCAAGTGGAATGTTCGATGCGCACGTGTTCAGTGGCTGCGTCATGGAATATTCCGAAGTGCGACATTTGCGCTCTCTTTCTATCGCAATGGAATCTTCCTGCGTTGAGACGCAGTACCGGTGTCCTGCTTCCGAAAAGTCCCCCCTCTCAGAGAACTTCTCAACGCACACTTGGGCGTCTCAAATTTGCTAGAACCGGCTTGCCGGTCCCTTCGCTGTGGCTCTGCTGGGCGCACGTTGGCATAAAGGAGAGCCGTCGCAATACGTTTCATTGTTTGTTGTCGTCGACGTTGTCGCGCTTCTTTCCCTTCAATTCATTCAACTCGTGACGTGCTCGAAACTCAGCTCGTGAATTGGTAATTACAAATCTTAATAAAATTTGTAACATTTCAAAAAATAAGAATCTCATTCTCTATTCTGCATACTTCTTTTGTGTGACTTTCCCTCGTGATTTTAAACCAGTGCTTTGCCAACTGGAGAAGAAATGATGTCACAGGCACCTTCCCCTACGTGATAGCTCGCTCAGAGAAGCAGTGCAAGCAAAGGGGGGGGAAGGATCGACCGATTTCCCTCGCAGGTAACAAAAGCCTTGGCAGTGGGCCATTGCCGTTGTTTCATGCAATATGAGTGGGAGGTTGTAACATCTCAATCGTCAGAGCGTCACAGATAATTTCGTTTCTTCCTTGATAAATAATAAGCTTCCTCAATTACCAAACAAATGACAATTTAATTTCAGTCTTTTGTCTTGCAATTCACAAGTTACGACTTGTGAAACTTTTAAGTAACACTTTTAAGCTTTTTTTACAACACTTTTAAGTAATGATGCATACATTTGCACCCCCTGTGAATCTGAGAATATTTCGAACTTGTCTTCCCGACCTCGCAAAGAATTCTGCTGGTTTATTGAGGGTCTTCTATAGGTATACCCCGTTGCTAAGAGAAGGTAACTGACAACGGTAACCCGCTACAAAACTCCCCTTGTTAAAATTGTTATGTTAAAATTGTTTCCAACTTCATCAAAATTTGTCTAATGTTTTAACTGTAGCTATTCATTTTTAAATGTTACCAATTTCTCTACAATTTGTTCTTTAACAATGGGAAATATATTTTTGTTTGTTCTGTAACTAAACGATCTTTTAAACTTTTTAAAGAATCTAATTTAAACCCCGTGATCCCACCTTCTAAAATAATTTTTAAGATATATGCTAAATATTTTCAAGATTTACCAGGCGTTTTGCGTACAAAATAAAATTGATGTCTCAACATCTCAAGTGTTGATTTAAATTTCTCTTTCAGTAACTACATTACCGACTGAGTCATAAGCCGCTTAACACTAGCAGTTATTCAGAAGTGAATTGACTAGACTGGCACGAAACAAGAAATGAATACTTATAGTGTTCTTTTTATGCTCACGGTTGATGTTAGTGAAGGATACGTTGTATTAGGTGCTTCGGTGGAGGTTTTAATCAGTGAATTAGTAAAGTTCACAATGAATAGAAAATTAACAGTTAAAGAACGTGTATTTTTAATGCAAAAGCGGTGGTTACATGATCGTAATTACCACAATGTGAGTGAATTATTTGGATAATATTTTCCAAACACTACACCTGCACAATTGCCGCCGTCATGGCAGGCAATTTACAACTTACATAAAAGATTTGAAAAGACTGGGTTTGTAACAGATCCTCTGCGATCAAGTTGACCGAAATCGGTGACTACATAAGAAAATATTTTGACGGTAGACCACAGCTTTCTACAATCTCCAACAAAATCTTTGCAAAAGGTATCCAGAGAGAATTTTTTGTTTTCTTTAGACAAGCTTCAGAAAAATTTTGAAATTTCTAGGTCTCAACCCGTATCGCCCTGTTCTGCTTCAAGGCCTGAATGAGAATGATACCGATAGGCGTAAAGAATTCTGTGAATGGTACATAATACAATAAGCCGACAACAATTTTTACCAATCCACTCTGTGGAGCAAGAGGCAACTTTAAAACTTAATGATAGTGTGAACAGACATAATTGCGTCAATTGGAGTTCAGAAACTCCTCATATAGTGATGGAAACTTCGTTGAATAGCTCTGGTCTTACTGTATGCGAAGGAATTTATGCTGGTGGTCTTATTTGTTTGAACATACTGTGAAAATTGAAAATTGCCTTGAAATGATACGTTACGTGATTGAAGAATTGGAAAATAACCCTACAAGGGGGAGAACACTTTGAAAACCACTCGTAAAAATGGTTAAGAAATAAATAATGTTAAAATGTTCTACGCATTTTTATACATGTATTAATACCTACGTTTGTGAATATTGCATGCTTCTCAAGCGATTTATTTCTCCAGCGATTTATTCAAGGGAGATATTTATCATATTTATCTTTATTATCATCAATTATCTTTCTGTTCGCGAATTAAATATTCTTCTTCAGGTTATGGCAATAAAGCTACGAGATATCTCCCCGCGTAAGGGAATAATGCAGATGTCATATTCGTTGTAATCCCTGATTTGTCGAAAATATCAAAAGTTCAAATATTTTTAGACGACTTCCTACTACTACGATATTGAAGAGAGAGATATTTTTCCATATTGAAATTTGTTTTTTGAATACATATTTTGAAATAACGTTATGTACATATTTTTAAAAAAATTTCTATAAATATAGGCAATTTTGAATTTTTTAAAACTTTTTTTTCTCAAAGAGGGCTCCAAATTGTTTTGTCTTTAAATTTTCGTCTCCAATTCTGTATTTTCGAAAATTGCATAAGAAAAGATCGCTCGGGGCAGCAACAGATGTCATTGCAATGCCTCTGACCGGGAGATCCTAGCGTTCGAGTCCCGACGGTGAAGATTTTCGACACTGCCTAGAGAACTAGGTCTAATTCAGCCGCAGTCTTGAGCAGAATTCTAGCGACCAGTTGCTCTGATCAGTTGTTTTCCGTAGTTTTTTTCGATCAAAACCAGGTACACGCCAGAGCAGTACTTTAACAAACGGGCCACGGGCCGCGCGCGATCTTTCCTTCTTCTTCCTTGTTCTATCTTCACCCTTTTCTTACACACGTATATTCAAATGCACTGCACTATCACACTAATCGGGAGCTTAGAGATTGTCCCCAGTGGTGTCCTGGGGCGGAGCCCCCTGATCGGAGATACTTGGTTAGAGAAAATTCCTGCAAGTCGATCCGATCGGCGTCGGATTCGCCAGCCAGATTCCACGTTAAAAACACACACTTGCAGGACTAATGGACTTTCCATTTTACGAGCCCGGAATTACTCAATCAATAAAAAATTGCAACATTTTAACATCTAACAAACTTGAAGATAGATACTTTTGCTTTAAACAAAATCTGTTTAAACGAATCAGCTCTTTAAAAGAGGTCATGCACAATTCTTTGAAAAAAGCTAGAATTTTTTGCGTATTCGTGCTAGAAATAAGTGACGTTTATTAAAAAACTTTTTTTTAAATGCTCCAAATTTTTCTTCAATTTTTTCACGGATCGAACAAGAAATGCTTAAAATAATGGTACATGTCACATTTTTGTTGTACAACCAAAATTTTCTAAAATTTCAAATTTAGAAATAATGCGAGAAAGAATGTGCGTGTGGCAACACTAGTTGATAGCTGAATCCAAAGTAGGTAATGTAAATCTTTTAAAATCTTCCAAACCTAGGGCAATTATTATTATTATTATTATTATTATTATTATTATTATTATTATTATTATTATTATAGCCCGTTACAATCCCGTAGAGGGCAAGGGCCTCGGGTTGTCGGGTGGGTTACATAATGGTAGAATTTCCGAGCAACCAATTCGGGAACTTCCTTATCCTCCCGTCCTCCTTAGATGCTATTTACAAACAAAAATAAGAAAATATAAACGCTATTTACACACAAAATAAGTAACAATTCACTTCGTCACTGTCAAATTTAACACTGTTCACTTTGATTTCACTACTTAAATCTAGTTAGCTAACACTTCATCTTCCTATTTTCTGCATTGGCACTTATTAAGTTGGTGAGAAATTGAATAATCTAGTGTAGTACGTTCTTTGTGTTGGATTTAGACATGGTCTTCCACTTCTGACGATCCTTTGCTGAGGTTGACCATTGGCTGCCAAACTGCGTTTCAGTTCGTCCGATCACCTCTTCTTCTGCCTGCCGACGTTTCTCTTTCCAAGCCTTGGATCCCAAATGGTAATTGTCGCTTTTATTAAGATTTATTAAACATCGTAGAAATATACTTCAATTCAGATTTAAAAAATATAATACCATTCCAGATTGAAAATCTTGAAACTGCACGACTTACCTTGTAAATTTGTAATATTGTTCACAAAACTTAATATTTCTTTCAAAATTCAGTATTCTTACTCAATGTCTTAACAGTTTTATTATAATTCTTGCCAAACGACACATGATACAACAATGTTCTTCACGTACCCTGACTTTTCTTCTAAAAGAATATCCAATAGCCCCGTACACCAGATACCCGTGCCATTAACAAAGCACGTTCCATATACCAGATCAGTCCATCACAATGTTGTACCCGCTCCGTTAACAAGGTACCGATAACAACAGTCTCACGTGTCACCGCTGCCACCCATTCAATGCAGAGCTATAGCATCTCATTTGTCAGAACGTCACTGTTACATTATCATCGACTTCTCGTCGCCTCTTCTTTGAGAAATAATAGACGTTCTCAATAACATAAAAATTAAAATTTAATTTCAAGACTTCTGTCTTACTGTTCAAAAGTTAAGTCTCCTTAAGCACTTCGTACTGATGCATACATTTGCATAAACCCACAATCCTGTGAATCAGAGAATATTTCGAACTTGTCTTCCCAACCTCGCAAAGTATTTTGTTTGTTTATTTAGGATTTTCTATCATAACATCCTGTTGCTAGGAGAAGACAATGCGCTTCATTATAAGACCATCTACACCCGTTAATTTTCTTTTGGTTTATGAAGAAATGTTTCTTTCTGTATATATTGGAACACTGGTGAAGTGTTAAGTGTGTTCTAAAGAATGGCAGAATACGATTAAAAGATAAATCATGGATATGCAGCCTAGCTTCCTTGAATATTTGACATGGCATCTAAATATTCTGAATTTGTTGCTGCAAGAAAAACAGGTAATAACAAATATGCCATGGTATTGGTAAAACCTTTCAAATTTAATTTGTTGGAATAGGTACGTCACCCAGCGAAGTTGCTCAGGGTGTAGCGCGCTGACTTCGGATTCGGGAGGGTTCAATCCCCTTGCCGGCCATCCATGCCGATGTTTTCGTAGTTTCCCTTGGTCATCCAGACAAATGCTGGGATGGTTCTACTAAAAGGCCACAACCGCGAGACCGGCGTCGCTAGAAGAACTCGTTAACTCTATGAGTCACGAAGGTTAAGCGAATGCGAGACATCGCGGGTTCATGGTTGGGTGACAATAGAAACCCCGGTATCTAACCTCGCCGACGCCAATTGCCCTTTACGGGACGTATAATGACTAAATACAAACAGATAAGTACGTTATTGAGAAAAATACTTCACATTTCTCAAAATTAACATCTTGTGGAGATATCGTTTGTACAGAAGATTTTGAAGCATATGCAGAAATATTTAGATTTGCATACAGAATTAAATTGTAGATTTGAAGATTTGCACAAAAGTGGCCAGGATTTCATGTTAATTCCCATTCCATATTCCATTCCTTTCAATTCGTTTCTTTCAATTAGAACTCATTGATTTATAATGAAACGATGAGCTAAAGGACAAATTTCAAAGTAGTCAGAAAAGTGGTCTGGAGGGATTTGACAAAAACTTTCCTCTACCAAGCTTTCTAATACTTCAATTATTAGCTGCAATTATTTTATGTATGTTTTGATCGGCATACGTATGTGAAATGTGTCTCTCATGAAAATAAGTAAAACCCACTGCAGAAATCAGTTGTTAGATAAAAGTTTGCAATCCACATTTCAGTCATCTTAAACCAGTTTTCTTGCTCCAAATATTGAAAGACTGGGAAGAACAAAGAATACAGAAATCACCGAAAAAGCATGATTAAAATGTAACCTGGAAGTTAAGCACTTATTTTTTATTGCAATTTTCTCTTAAGTATCTATTTGTTAGCATTAATTATTGTTTCAGCAGAAACTTAATTTTTTATAGAATATAATATTGCATAAAATATTATTGTCCTCAAATGTTAAAACTGTCTTCCCCGAAAACGATATTTATTAGGAGAATGGAAGTAGAATTACTGTACAGATTATTATAAACAAAATCGGATATTGTTTTGTATTATATAATAATCTTTCATATTGAATCACAAAAATTTCGATAATAATTGCCATTCAAAAATGTAGTTATCAATTTTCCAAGTGAAACGTTTCTGGCCATTTCCGTACCACCATTGGAACACTGTGCGCCCGCCGCCTGTGGCACTTGCTTTACACTCCAAACACTGCAGCAGATAGTAACCGATGAGAAAATGAAAAATGTATTATGGAAGCAGACTTTGCGAGATCACGAAAAAAACTAGGAGGAGGAATATGGTATAATCCCTTGCAACGCCAAAATATTGCAAGCCTATAAACCTAAATAAGTGTCTTATCTTTAAGTAATAGCTTGAATGTTTAAGTGCTAATATCTCTTAACAATAAAATACAAATTGTATTTTACGTAGTGTAGTAATACTGAATGATGGGCGAATGTAATATAAATAAATTTACTGCCCATTACATTGCAGATGATACTATATATCATGTCACTGTCGATGTATTCTTTCAGAGGATAGATAATTGGGAAACGCCCTTATTGATGTCTTCCATCGCACTGATAAGAGAGGCACAATCTTATCTCAGGGGTGATCGCTGATCTCAAGGAAACAAGTGGTTTTGTGAGGCCGGTGTATACAAATAGTTTTGACACAAAATACACATTTGTCAAAAGGAACATCAGTCTTATCGAGAATTTTCAAGTGGTTCTAGGTTTTTTCTTCAGACGAATATATAATTATCTAAAAAATTCGAATGATATTTAGCTATTTGACACAATCTTTGCCATGTTTCCTGCAGTTGGTTTATTTTTTGTTCGCAATTATATCAATTGAAGATTTTATACTTCCAAACATTACGCATTTTCTCCACTATCACGTAAACAAGAGAAAGATCGATTATTTCGTGTTTTAGGGCGAGTGCTTTAGAGCGCGAGATCATTAGCCTCGTAAATTTGTGCATATTACATGTAGGGAGATAACGTTGTTCCTCCCACACTAAGATGGGAGATACAGCGCCGACATACACGTTCACACACCTGGGATTTACCCCCAGTTATCTCCGCCAGCAGATACGCAATATTATACTACTTCATTAATATTCGCATTTCCAACCATCAAACGTCTCTTCTTTTCAACGAAACTTAATCCCATGTCATTCTTTTAAGCGTTTTCATAGCTATCCGTGGAGAAAATTTAATAAAAAAATCTGAAGCAGTTTTTTAGAACAACCAAATTCCAACTATCCGATTGAATCGCAGGGCCCCGAGGTCGGGGGACATCGATTTTAAAGAAAATTGTCTGAACTGTTTAGGGGTTAGCGTTGACCACAAACAGACGAATACACCTTGCAGACAGATTTTTGCCAACAATCAATTTTGTAATAGCAACGACTCACAAAACGTGGATTCTGACTACACAATGTGTAATGGAAAGTATTTTGCTACATACAGGAACAAGATTTATCTATTTTTCGTTACCAGGGTCCGACAATTTTTTTTCTGTCGAAAAGTCGATTTCCACTGCACGATTACAATACGTTCTCTTTACTACTTATGTGTTAAGGAGACAAAGACATAAGAGGTAAACAACATTATGTCATTTCTGAAACTTTCATCTGCCTTATGGTCTTTTCGTCGAGTATTGATTTCACAAAATAAAATGTAAATACCATCATTTTATTGGATGTGGTTCATTTTTTCCTGTCATTTTTACCTTTATTTATATGTAAAATCTTCAGATCTATAATTTGGAATTAGTAAGCAAATATTATCAATATTTTCTTGCAATTACAGTATTGGTTCGATTATTATCTATACAGCATATTTTTAGTTATTTGAAGAACACCGTGGACAAATGTAAGTTTTGAAATTACAACTTCTGTAATATCTCACTAGTGTTTGTTCTCAATTTAGGATTACGTCATTTACACGAGGTAAAATTATTAAGTAGGTCACAAACTGATATGATGTATCTGAAAGCAGTGGTGATGAGTACTTTGTGCGTCAACAGCTGGCAAAGTAATCCAGCCAGAATTTTTACAGTCCAGCGAATTATTCTAAATAGTAGCCATTCATACCCTTATGCATATGCTGTTCGATTTGAAAACCGCGAGACTCTCGCTGAATGAGTCACATTGTCAGAAATATGTACTCTTGTGCGTTTTTAGTGTAAATTATCTTCCAGTAACGAACAATGGCACGTTAGTACTTATTGTGGATGGTTAAGCTTAGTACTTATTGGAGTTACTTATTAGTTAGTACGAGTACTTATTAGTTAGTACTTATTGGAGATGTGTTAAGCTATAGAATGGTTCATACACATGTCTATACATGTGGGAATTATCTATATCTTACAAACTGTTGTCGAGTAGTACGAACTATTGCTCTCTCTCTCTGTTGGTATTATGAGAGTCAAATGTGATTCAAGCTGTCAGACGAGTAGCAACACACAGCCTGGCAATTAATACTTTGTGCTGTTTAATCTGATACATTGGGGAGAACGGGGGAACGACAGCATACTAAGGAAAAGTGAAATAAGAATGCCGTAAAAACGATTTTTGTTAATCTTGTTAATCTAGGTTCCGTTATGTTTGATCCACACAATATATAAAACAAAAAGCAAACGGACACTTCCGTTATGAATAAAAAAAAAGAGAAACAAAATTGACTCGATTATCTCTCATTACCCGATCACCTGGGTAATGGGAGCCTCCTGCAGGGGGGTATTGATAGCCGTGGCAAACTTAATCCATACTAACGACATAGTAATTTAGCTGTCTTAATGAAATTGCAACCAAATGCCATTGTTTCCACTCCTACAGATCTACAAATTCATCTTTTACGTTTTGTACATTATAAATAAGTTATTGTCTCCTAGCACAAAATGTTCAAATAAAAAAGTTCAAAATCTCAATCTGCACAGAAAATTGTATGAAAATTACGTCATGTCTAAAAACCAATCTGCTGATCACATACCGGCTCCGACAGTAACCTTGTTCCAACACACGTGATGTCTGCAAAACTAGTGTAGTGTGTTATGAACAGGCACATGCGTTGTTTTTCTTAGTATTTCTTCCTATAAATATAAACAGCTTTAAAAGTAATTTGTATCAATGTGCCCCATGACCGTGGTAAATTGATGCTTCTTGTAGTTTGTGTACGAATGATGGTTTACGCGTTTGGGGAAAGTGTGGGGAAATAAATGCCGCTGCGTATTTTCCAAAAAATAAATTAGCAAACCATTGTACATTTATTTACAGGACTTCAAATTACCCACATTTTATTTATAAATAATGTTAAAACGACCAAAGTCAAAATGAAACGAATAATGACCTTGTATTTCTAAGGTATGTTAAAGCGACCAAAATTGAATGTAAAACGCACTGCTGTTCTTGTTGTTCCTTGTCCTTTTGTTGGCTGTGGCAACATTGTCATATCTTTCATTTCATCCCACCATTTTCTTCTTCGTCAGGAAAAAGTTACCAGCTTTTCTGTTCATGCTCTGGACAAGATGGTCATTATCACCAGTTTCTCCTTTTATTTGGCCTGCAAAATGAACAACTGATCTGTTATTTGGAAACAGCTCTATAACAAAGTCATTATCAACAATACTTTAAACAAACGTATCTGTTACTTCCATTGATTCTCCTTCACCTAGCAGTTCAAATCATCTGACGTAGAGTCACACAACTGTCCTGAGGATGTTTCAGATTCTTCTAGTGAATATAATTCAACTTTCTTATTCTTCCTCTACCACATCAAAGGTTTGGTGTTTTCTACCCCCAGCAGTACTTTTTCAGTTCTTTGTCTCTAGTCCTGTGCTGTGCTGCAGCTTGTTTCTCTTCTTCAACTTTCCACATTTAAAAGCCTTATATTCTCTTATTTATTATTTATAAAAACTAATATTGGAAATTCTTGGTGGAAAATGGTTAGATTTAAAAGTGTGAGGTAAAAATAATAATAAAAAGTAATGAGAGAATGAACTAAAAAAGGATATAGGTTGTTTGCAGCTATAATGGGACACATTTGATGTGTATCAATATGCCTCAAGCAGCGGTTTTGAATAATTTGAATCTTCATAATTTACCGAACAAAAAAGAATGATGAACTGACAAAGAGTAGTTTTACTTACCAGAGGGAGTATTCCTGCCTGTTGAAAATACTAGAACAGCTGTATAATACCCTGCAATAATTACAATTACCCTGCAATACAATTATTGTACAACTAAAACTTACTAACTTACCAACAAAAACACTAAATCGCTCATCTAATTTCATCAAACTACTGAA
The DNA here is from genome assembly GCA_038098605.1 of Gryllus longicercus. Lineage (NCBI taxonomy): Eukaryota > Metazoa > Arthropoda > Insecta > Orthoptera > Gryllidae > Gryllus > Gryllus longicercus. The sequence goes on along the minus strand of JAZDUA010000922.1, from coordinate 74,806 downwards.
TCATGCTACATGACGTTCTCTGGGTAGCTGTGTACACTAGAGTCCTCGTCTCTGTCTTGGTGTATCACTTCGGCCAACATGTTGTGGCCTTCCTCAGGACGCATTGCTGCCATATGTGATGTAAATTTAATATTTCGTGATATTGTTTCTCGATAGCCCGATGCAAAATCACGATCTGGTTCAACAACACCCCAATACAAGGCCAAATTTGCGAACAGAGAATTTGTTTTAGAAATTGCGTTGGGAGATTCTAGTAACCAGAATGAATAATTCCCAGTGACATTACTACCTGCTACTGCTACAATAACCAAATAAATTATAGCTTGTATTCACAGAAGTAACAATATTAGTTTATTTTCAGAAGTGGATTATTGGCAATAACGAATTCAATTTTGATGAAAAATTCCAATTGCAGCAGTAATAACATAATATATATAGACTTAATGATAACAATTTTAAACAACATGAATGTCAAACACTGATATTTTTTCTCTTAAAGTTGCACATTTGTGGTATTCTATTTCATAAACTGAAAAATTTTGGTTAATGTTAGCAAAGGTACGTCATAGTGTTGGGGACATATTTTGTTTCAATCCTCTTCGTTCAACTCGTCGTCGTAAGGAAGGCTTTCAATTGAATCCTCCTGCGATGTTCTGGCGCCATCTACAAGCTGCAATCTTAGGAAAAGAGATATTGCATTAATATTGATTGTAGACAATGTTAATAGAGCTTTTGTTGGGAAGGAAAACAAATATTTGGTTAAACAAAAAACTACTGGAACAGATCAATGAGAAGAAGTATGAGCAAAAAAATTGACTTTAACTTACCTTGAATCCACTCACGAAACATTTTACAGAAAAGTGTACCAGATTAATTAATGAAGTCTCAAAATCAGCGAAAATGCAATGGGGTCTTACGAGTGAGGCTGTAAGGCGCATATACAGTAAAGGAACTAGTTTACCCTTATATTATACATATGCCATATTCACGTTATGAAGGGCGTTTTACGGCCTCACACATTAGCATCAATGCCAATGAAAATAGAAGAATCAGTCAAACTTACAAAAAGTAAGCCAAGAAATATAAAATGAAATAAATGTAGAAGATCATATCCAAGCGCCACACAATGACTACAGCGCCACCTATCACAAATCAGAAAAAAGTTTCAGACAAAACTTATGTATTTTTGTCCGTAGAATACGAATCTGAAATAAAAAATGGGGGTTCCCATTTAAGATTTCAATGTTGCTCACCGCCCCACCCGCTGGGGGCAGGGGGGTGCTGATTTTAGCATAAAATGATTTCCCCTTCAAAACTGTTAAGATTTGGTCTTGATTCAATTTTTCATACATCGCGTATTTCAAGTTGTCAAGTTAAATGAGACAACCTATATATAGTACGGAGTTGCTCTACAGCTGTCACCGTTTCTCCGTTCTCAGTCTCCATGCCTCTCTATCATCTTGCATTTTTCTTGCCGTCATAGCCTGTTGCACTCCCTGCTGCCATGCAAGTCAGGGTCTTCCTCTCTTCTGTCTTTTCGTCGGCACCCATTGCAGGACTCGTTTTGGCCATCTTTCGTCTGTCATTCGCATAACATGACCGTACCAGACGATTTGTTTTTTCTCTATTTCGTCAAGGATAGATTTCTTTACATCCATTTTCTTTCTTATGTCGTTCTTCCTGATTCTGTAACGTCTGCTATAACAGCAACTTCTACGCCAGAAGTCCATTTCAAGGGCCAGCAGCTTCCCTTTTGTCCTTTTATCAATCTCCCAAACTTCTGAACCGTATGTTGTAACACTCTTAACTAGTGAGGAGTAAAGACATCTTTTAGTAGTGTTTGTGATGGTTTTGTTCCATAAGACAGTTTATACTTCGTGTCACGTTTCTCCCCCAGCTTGTTATTCTCTTTCTTCTTGGCTTCCCTTATTGTTAAAACGTACACCAAGATATTTATATTTGTTTACTCCTTTCATGTTCCTCTATTTTTCAAAAGAAGATCTTCTATCTCATTGTTACCAACTCCTAGGTATTCAGAAGAAGATAATATCCAATATATAAGAATACAATATATATATATATATATATATATATATATATATATATCATATACATTGTGGCATACGTAGAGGAATATACAAAGAAGTATTTGTCTCTTTCGGTACTCAATTTTACTGAAAGGATTAAACTGTAAATCTCAAATTTTCTCACAATATGACTGACATCAGTGGCGGGTCGTGCCTAGGTGGCATTATTGCCCAACCCCCAGATATTTGTAAAATATTTATTACATGTTAGGTATGTATTTTGTATTTAATTCCATTCAATTAAGGAGATACCACAGTTATAATAACGTAAAATAGATTTAGAATGAATAAGTTTCCATCGAGCGCTCCCTTTTGTGTTTATTTCCATTTGATATTATGTTTATAGATTCAAAATGTGTCTGTTTGATGGGTGCAGTTTCCTTTTGAGAAAGGTTGACAGTCTAGGTAGAATCTTTCTGTTGATCTCTGAGTAAGATTGCGTGCAGTGTTAGTAGAGCGTAAGAAGTGCTCGCAGTGCTTATTCGCATAGCAATTTTGCGCCGTTACGTGAACGGATGTGTGTGTATGTAAATTTGAGCCACAATTATTTCTTGTGATGTTTTATTCTTGTTTGGTCGTCGTTGCTCCTGCTGCTGCTGTTTGCGATATGGGATCGACAGATCATCTTGCACAAAATTAGAATCTCTTCCGATTTTGTGTCGATTTTCTGTAATTTTATCTTTGAGTTAGTTGAATCAGTAGCGTTTAATATTTATTCCCCTCGCATTAGAAAAATTATTCAGCGAAATATTTCATAAAAAGTATATCATATTCTTGGTTTATTATCCGAATGAATGTGGAGTTGAACCTGAATCCTGGTGGGATCAAAGGCATATCATTAAAATCCATTATTATTTACAAAAAATATTTTCAGTACTCGCCTTATTGAAGAAAAATTATAAAATAATATACCTGGAAAGCCTATTCCAAATCTTCAAAATTGCATTCAAAACGTAAAATAAGAAAATAAAACATTTGATAGAAAATTCAAGAATGGTTATAGTAAATATACAGATGGCTAGGTTCGTGTGGTTCAAAGAAAACTATGTTTTGTTTTCCCTGTATATTGTTTGGGGTATGGAAACGAAAATGTAGGCTGAGTTTAAAGCACAACCAATAGAATAACGAGACTCTGCTACTCGATGTTTGAAGATTGAAAAAAGCACATAACAGAAGAATTGAATTGAGGCCTTATTTTACGTGACGAGACTTGGCCATCAGGCCCGCTCTTCCGTCTGACCACGCAAATTTCGCTACGCTCCTTTCACCCAGTAACAGAAAATGGAGGGTTTTCTTGGGCGACGAAACAGGCGATTTGAATTTAGCTCAGAGGCGTCACTTAGGCTTGAGGATCTTTTACATGCAAGTAAATCTACCAACATGGGACAGCCGGCTTTTCTTCCTCTCCGTAAGAAGGCGTACGAAGGATTTTTTCACCCTTAAAAATTCACAGCGCCAATCGGGTTTGAATCCCGCCAACTTGGGTATAAGAATCCGATGCGCTAACCATTACACCATCGTCGCCTCTAAAAAACTTCTGCCACTCATAAAAACAGTGTGCACTTATCATAATTAGCCACTCCAATTTAACATAGCAATTAAATAATACAGATATCTAAATTACATTTTTATCATTCCACAGAGTTGCAAACCTTCTTTGGGGGAGCAATGGCCGCTTCTGTCTATCATGCGAACTGACATAAACCAACTAAGCATTTTTTTAAAAAAATGTTTTATTATGCTTGTTCGACAAGATATGTCTTTCAAGGTGTTTAAGGTTATATTATTTACCTAACGTTTTTTAACTATATTTCTGTGTATATGAACACTGTACAAGAGAAGATGACAACAATAATGTTTGGAACTAACTACAGCTAAGGATACCCAGGAAGGGTTCTTCAGAAAAATGCATAAATATTTTGAGTACACATAGAGAACTGAGTTTACTCCTCAGAAATTGCTTTTTGAATTATTGAATAGCAATGTCACTTCTTTTGTTTTTTCTTGTTCAGTTTTTTCTGTTAATCCTTTTTGTTATTTGCTTCTTCCATTGATCACGTAGAATTTGTGTTCTACAGACCTACAAAAATGTTCATCCTAGCTAACCTTACTTTCAAACTGGATACCGAACATTTAAAAAACGAATTTTGGATATTCCAAAATTGGAAGACAAAATATATATTCTTTTATGCAAATTACTTCCCTGTTCCGTAACAAATGAAGTGAAATCAGCAGGTGGGAGGTGGCCATCATAAATGGAAAATACAGTTAAAAGGCATAAAATACAATTTTCAAATTTTGTTAATAGAATTAACTTTGAGGCGGTGTGAGATTTAACATCCAGAGGACTGTAAATAATATATCTGTAAAGTTTTTATTCTCGATTTCAAGAAGTCAAAAACCAACAAAAAGAGGAGTTAATTCACATACGTACATTTCGTGTGTTGATTAGCAGACCTCAAGGATGAAAGCTCAACTAATGTATGAAAACAAAAACAAACAACTACCTGACACCTGTGCGAATTTAGCAAAATTATAAAATTTGTATTTGTATTTCATTTACTTTCTTAAATTTCTCTTTATAAACAAGCAATATTAAACACAAGCATAATATTACTATTACTGTAATGGTGCGTGTGGTTATAATAAAGGTAAAGTATTCCAAATATGATACTTACAATTCTTCCGGCATTTTTGGTTGCATTGGAAGCAGAGGGATACTTTCAGTTGTTTCATTGGAAGAAACACTATAGTCAGGGTCAACAAATTTATAATTCCTGCTCATCACAAGAAATATAATCATGTCGAAAATCATGAACGTAGCATAGAAGAAATATTCATGAGCCTGAAAAAAAACATTCAAAACATATTTTATTAATGTGATACTTCCCAATAATATTAAAAAGTATTTAGTTGCTTGAGGTGCTTCTGAAAGAAATGTTTGAATAAAAATATCAACGACATATTTTCAGTTCAATTTTTATTTTTTCTGTGATGCCGGTTCTATGTTCAAATAGCACGGAAACAAATTCTGTAATTAAGAAGTTTGACTTATAACGAACGAGCTAGAATATACTTCATAAGTGGCTGACCCTACGGATAAAGCGATCTTGGTGAACTCTCGCTGAACTAGGGACCGCCATGTTTTTTGCATTCAAAATATGAGAGGTGCCTGATGATGGCGTGTAGAAGTGTTGTACTGAATCGACGTGTTATTTGTATCAGATCTTATTTCCATATTTTTGTATTTTCATTTATCTGCATTTAAATTGTGTTAGTGGCTAGAATAATAATATCTACATTGCCTTCAGTATGTCCGGCCTATAACTGTAAAAATAGAAGTCATCAAACCAAAAATTTATCATTTTTCAAGTTTGCCACCTTATTTGTGATATGTTTGTTTGCTTTTTATGGCAATAACATTCTCTTTCAGGTGCTACGCTAACGACAATAACATTTCGACACTTCCATTCTTAAGACCATAACCGATGCAGCAAGCAAGGTGTTTTTAAAGGTTCTTAATTCGTTTTACTTATATACAGTGATTTCGTTTTTAAATTATTAGCTTTTGGTCGTGAAACACAGAGTAAGAGGATTTATATTACGCACCCGGCCTTAACTAGCGTCAAACGGAATACTAGAATACTCTGTTTTCCAGAGTGTGCTGCTTTGACTGCAAAAAACAGGCTTCAATTTGCTTCAAAATGACGGAGCTTCAGCCACTCCAAGTAGTATATTCTAGCTGGTTGCTTAAAACATAAAACAAGGTTTGACGGAAAGAAAATGTATTTAAAAAAAATACATTTTCTTTCCAAAAAAATGAGAACATTCTGTTCTAGGGAATGGCCCTAAATCAGTAAAATATTTAAATTATTTATTTATTTTTTAGACATTTCATCAATACCATTTTTTCGAAAATTTCTGGGAGAAATCTCCGAGCTCTGCTGGAAAACCTTATAGTGGTGCATCAACTACCTATTCATTCCCTAGAGAAAACCAAATTCTATAATTTACTGAGAGAATTATATAATTATCTCGAAAATATTTGAAGATTCGATATTTTAGCTGCAACGTTTTGACTGAAAATGTAAAATGTCGTAATCTCCATTTAAAGATTACAGTTTACAGAATGTCCTGCTATATTGCTATCTGGCTCATTAGATCTGCCGTCTGGAAGCCAGAATTTGCCTAAAATAGACAATGAATCGAATCTTAAAAGCTCTAAAATGTTGATTTACAGGGGTCGTTCACAAAATTAAACGTGATATACGAGTACTTCATCTCAAATTTTATGATGCACTCCAGTTTGTCGTGGAAAGATTCTAGGGCGAGGACTAGTCATTGTATGTATCACTCGTAGTCTGCGGCGACTGCCGAAAACATTTTTACACATAAAAAGACGTGCTCCGCAGGTTAGTTTCACCTGGACTAAAGTTAAGAGGCGATTCTCTTTGCAGAAGATAATTAGGAGGGAACAATGTTAGCTAATTGGAAACCTCTTTTCAGCTTCATGCAGTAGTATAATATTGCGTAACCGTTACAAATAATGCGAGAAAGTATGTGATGTTAAAGAACCACTGCCTCACATAAATATGAGAAATTCAAAGTAAAGATGCACGTACAATGTCTCATTAAATCATTATGTGTATTTATTATGTGTACACAGTATCATTAATAGCTTTAATAGCCTCGTATTGTCTCATTAATAGCATAAGGGCGCATGTCACTAGATTTTAAAATGATATCGACGAATAACTATAACAATTATAACAAGCCGCAAAGAAAAGTTTCACTCTACAAAGACCACAATATTCCTTGCTTCAGATCAAATAGCTACAGATCTGTAAGAAGAAATGTATGCAAGCTGATGTCAAGTACTCGTACATCGACATCTCTTTTTGATCCATTTGCGCATTCAATTTTGAATGAAGATGTAGTACATGCCGCACGAGACGAAGTAATGAAAGTAGTGTGAACATTACATGCCAGTGACGACGTTAGTTCTGCATGAGCAGTGTGATGGATACATACTCCTTTGTCTCTCGCATTAATGTAATAATAATTCAATAATAGTAAATAATAATTCATAATACTGTATAAATGAATATTAGCTTTTAAGAAATTCATAATTATGTTTACATCAATATCTTTTAGAACAAACTTCTAAAAGATATTGGCAAAAATAAATTCCACAGACGATATTTATGAAAGAAAGATGAATAGTTACCTGGTTGGTAAATAATCCAGTTTCAGTAATTACTACAACAATCAAATTTCCTATGGCCATTGTTGCATACCATGCAGCTATTGCAAATGTCTTCATACTTTTTGGTGCCTACGGGCAAAAAAAAAGCATTATTTATTTTGTCGCAAAAGTAAACTGTCTGTATAATCCAATAGCATGCAAACAAGTGAGTTTCTTTCAATTTCGCACAATTATTTCGAGTTTATAATTTTACATAATCTGTCACTAAACGCAGTTTAATACACAACCATGCAATTGCGGACTAGTGATTATTTCTCATTCTTGAGAAATTTGCATATATATTTTGTCGCGTGACATCAGACATCTGCGAATGCTTCGTTTATCGCGAACTGTATAAAGAATGTCCGGGGACCAAAAGTTATACATAGGCACGCAAATAACATCTGCATCGAGCTAGGAACAACCGAGCGGTGACAACAGTTGCGTCATCGAGCTCCCGCCGGTTCTCGACATGCTCCTGTTGCCAAAGAAGGGTAATAAACCTGTTGCGGCCTCATATTATTTATGCGTAACGCCACTTGTTACCGCAAAGGTGATGTTCAAATTGCCCGCTGTTTATGCGAGCAACCTGGAGGGAGCGGCTCGAACAAGACCCGGCGACAAATCTAAGCATTAACCTGCCTCTGGGATTAATTGATTGACTGGCGTTTTCGGGCGGGTCAACTGATAAGGTCATTAGTCCCGCAAGTGTAGTGCGTGTTATATCACGGGAAGTGGCTATGATCTTTCCCTGCTGGATGACGAGATCCGGCGCCGACCTACCCGCCGGCTTGTGGTTTGTTTCCAACCAAGTATCTCTCACAGCGGGGCACCACCCCAGTGGGGACAACCTCTAGACCCCCGACTGGTCTCCCGTTATGTGTGGTAGTTTAGTACGTGTATGTGTAAGTGTGTGTAAGAAGGGGTGAGTATAAGTCGAAGAGGAAGGAAAGATCGCGGCCCGTGGCCCGTTTGCTGTGATACTCCTTCGGCATTTGCCTGATGTTGATCGGAGAAACCACGGAAAACTACCGATCAGAGCAGCCGGCCGCTAGAATTCACTTCCAGAAAGCGACTGAATTCGACATAGCTATGCAGCTAGTGTTGAACATTCTGCCACCATCAGTACTCGAACCCTAGGATCTCCTGGTCAGAGGCACTGCAGTGACATCAATTGGTGCCCTGAGTCACCTAGGTCGATCTGCATCTGAGAGATTGCTCTGAAACCGTTCTCACCAGAAAGCGGTGGAAAGCCCTTTGAAAGGACATTCGCGACGGAGTAATCAGGTGCGCAGTCTACAAAATATAAATTATCTTTAATCTAATGTAAAAAAGAGATCGTGCGCAAGGCCACGTTGACCTATGTTAAATTCATTTTATTTATTACTCTAAATTAAGTTCTTGCTAGAAATGCACGCATCTGTGTAATTTATGTGTTACACGTTCCTTCTTTTGTTTTAGATCAGTATAGGAAATTAAAATTAATCTAACTCTCTGAGAGAGAACTAGTAGCATTAAAACCTTAAATTTGCTAATTCCGCGTTTTAGATTGATAGCTAATACGTTGTCGGAAACAACAGTAGCAATTGAATTAGTACAAAATATTTTTACTCTTTCTACTCTCCAACAACGTATTCCTCTATAGCACTCTAAAATATTATTTATCAACAATATTTTTAGGGTTTTCCACAATTCTTAAGGCAGTTTCATATCCGGTATATACAGAGTGTCTCAGTATGAATGTTAAAAAAGAATTTCCCGGTCATTGGGTGATACGAGGCCATACGAGGATAGGGTCTGCTTATTGCTCAGTCCTTGGCATGGGAGTCACGACTAGATGTGGATTGAGGGATTGTGCGCGGTCCATGGCCGATTGTTTAGGCTTCGGTATCCTTCTTAAATTAACTACTGAAAATCACAGTGACAACTGATTGGAGCAGCCTGTCTCTAGAATCATAATCCTGTTAGTGGTCAGCTTCGATCCAACTACGCATCAACGACCTAAATTCCTTCTCCCGACCTGGGGGGGTCGAGGTCTAGGAAATTTGAGTTCCAGAATCACAATTACATAAACTTCCGAGTACAGCCAACTGTGACTATTGGTTGTGATAGAAAAAATTGAAATTATTCATGGACGGCAACAGAAAATTATTTGTAATAAAATGTCATTTACAAACGTCACCAAGATAAAAATTAGTTTCTAAATTAAGACTTTTGCACCGATCATTTATTAGTTGAGAACGATTGGGACGTGGACAACTCATCATACAAAAAGTAAAAGGTTTTGGTTGCACGCTTAGGTTTCGCATCATTGACCAGATCAACAAAACAGCTTCTGAGCAACGATTAACTGGCATTGTCACCAGAAAAGCTTTTGGAGACTAACATGTCACAGTATAGCCGTTAGCCCCTCACATTCTCCAATTTGCAACTCCCCAAACACACCTCGCGGATGGCAGATTCCGCGCACCAAAAGAGTTATGTGTGACTCGTCGTTTCTTGCTGCTAAGGTTTTTTCTAAAAAGCATCCTATTCACATAAAGGAAAGTACATAAATTGTTCATTTTTTCTGTGTAGGATGCTAGTATTGCTGAGAATTATTACCTGAGAAAATGAAAAATGAAGGCCTGAGACAGCAAACATAACTTCTGCCACAGAAATTAGGAAATACTGAGGCAAAAGCCATAGCATATTCATGTCGCCTGCAGAATACTCTTCATATAATTCACTCTGAAAATGTAAAATATAAATAAGCATAACAGTAATGACAGTACAATAACAATACAAAAAATATTAATAATATTGTCACGTTGAAAAAGTGTACCGCAAAGAAACATTGAACAAGAAAAATTAAATCTTTATGTTTAGATCATTCTGGAAATAGTGGATGATCACTTTTAGAATTTGAATGATCAAGAAGAAATGGATTCGAAAATTACTAATAATCTATTAACCATCAATTTTAATGACAGGATATTCAAGCTACTTACATTCAAGTTTACAGAAAAACATCACTTTTCCTTACCATTACTTAACCTAAACAAACTTTACCTTTAACTTTTTTCCATAATCACTGATAATTAAACAGTACACTTTTCGTGTTTCCAGATTGACGATTTTGGTCAGATTTACGGACGATTCTGGCAACTTAATTGTGTACCTGTAACTGAGATATAATTTTTTTACACTCTCCCCTTAAAGAATCATTTCTTCACGGTCAAGTTAATTTGTTAGCCAAGTCAAGTCAAATCAAGTCAAGTTAATGCCACAGTTAAGTTGTAATTTCTCGGATTCTACAGTCAAGAATTTTTACCGGACAAGTTTTTACAGTACAGAGTGTGCTACTTCTTGAAGTATGTGTTCAGAAAAACATGGTATCTACATCGGCCAAAATGGTAATATTTTTTACTCTATCAAAACTTTCAACACATCCAAAACATTCAAATTTTGAACTTGATACATAAACTCATTACACAGGTCTGCGAACATTTTTTCAGCAAAAAATTCTTTATGATATTTACATGATATCAAAAGTTCTAATTCAGAAAATGATTCTTCTTCTGCTGTATCATGTACAAGTTTTAATATTTTAGTATCTGTCGTTCCTTTATTGCAATATATCTTAATGTCGTCAAAGAGAACTGTTCTTCTGTTCCAAATCGCCGAGGGCATATCGTTTATATATCAACAGAAAAGGGCATAAAAACAATCTCTGCGGAACGCCATGCGTAATTGACAATGAATCGAAACGGAGAGTAAACAATGTCCCTGCATTCCAGTACAGTTCTGCTCTCTGAGGTCGTTGTTTAAGTTACGAATACAACCAATGTAGAACAATACCAGGATTTTCATATATAGAGGTAAATATAGAAGACAAATATTATGAGTAATGCCGTGAAATGCATTTGAAAGATCTAAAAATATCTCAATATGTCATTCATTTCGATCATTGATGAGGCAACATCGCAAAGAAAAGAAAATATAACCGTTTCTGTAGATTTTTAGTATCTAAATCCACGTTAGCAATCCAAAAACGATTAATATTTAGTGAAAGATGGTGCCAATTGAAGGTAGAAATGTCTCTCTATTATTAAGAAGAACAGCTTAATCTTAACTGCTTAGAAAATATCTGGGAATGTTCCGATGCTAAAGGATGCACTAAATATGTAAATTAACGGTCGAATAATGGGAAACGCGAGTCTTTAATTAATACCACGGAAATTCATCTGAACAGGCGGAATATTTATTTTTTAGGCAACCGATAATTCGAAAATTTCATACGAAAAAGTTTCGGAAACAACACGTTGAATTTCTTTCAGAAACGTTTGATATTGAATTTTGTGGCTTTAGACCCTTCGTGATATCAACCGCAATTCTAGAAAAATATTTGTTGAAGAGACAAACCACTATTGCCGGATCGTTCATTTTCTACCATTATCATTTTCTACCATTATCATCCTCTACGAGGTATCTATTTGATGTGGTCGTATTTTTAACTCTATTCCACATTACTTTGTCTTTGATATTTGAATTCAAAATATTTTGATCATGTTTTACGGCTTTATCCATCTTTGTGCAATTCTTAATAATGATTTGCATTTTCGGAAGTAAAGGTGGAAATTATGCGATACGTTATGATGTTTAGAAAAGAAATATAAAATTCGTTTGGTTTTATATGATGTGTTACCTTCGTGTTATTTAAGTATTGCTTTTACGTTAAGTGTTTAGTTCTCTTATTTTACGAGGAAAGCACTATTAAAATGAAATTAAAGTGTCAAAAAAACGAATTATATTTGTCTTTGGACCATCAGGATTATAAAGCACGGTTCATGATTTCTGCAGCAAAAAATCTAAGAATAATTTTGTTACTTTTAGAAATCAATCTACACACGCGTGAATTATTTCATTAATCATTGATTGCGCTCTTTGTAACTGTAAAAACTTGTGAATCGTGTCCTCTAAGTAGTACTCCAATTCTACAGTACTCCAATTTTACAGTACTCCAATTCTACAGTAGTCCAATTCTACAGTACTCCAATTCTTTTATTCCAATTTCATATCCAGTAGTTTTAATTATTACCAGTGGACCCGACAATGATTCACTATTGTAGCGTATTGTAGATCACACACTACTCGTCACATGATTGTTAATCGCGTTTTACGCTATTCTGTGCAAAAATTCTAATAGATGACTTTTCTCGCAAGTATCGGTGTGTTCTATGTCCTTGTTTGGATCGTCAAGTATCCTATATTTTTAAATGTTCTCTCTCTTTGAGCATGCGTTCGATATAAGACTATCTTCATGAAATTTTATTCTCTTGTCCGAGATACAAGTAATAGTTCCGGCCGATATTTCACAATCGCAGGTGCAATACTTGTAGGCAGTGAAGATGCGCTTAATCCTTGACTGTGCGGCAGGTTCAAGGGCGCTTGAGTCGTCATAAACGAGTAAATCATCAACAACGCCCCCACATGTACAATTTAACAATTTAATACAAATTACTCTTCCCTACACTCCCATCACTAATAAGAACAAAGTGTGAACATTTCAGCGAAAACTGTCGAGTAGTTTTTGCGTCTATGTACGACACACATTCCCTTATATATATTGAAACGCGGAAGCGTTTCCATACGTAATTAAAGACAAGAAGTACAGGAGTATAATTACTACTCATTTTGAACTGCGCGGCATAGCGGCAGGTGCGAGGACAAACGGTGGGGGGAAGAGTGGACGTTGCCTCCGCCGTGGCCTAGCGAGAGAGGGGGGGATTTCGGCCGTTACGAGTCGAGCGCGACGGTTGAAAGCAGTGGCCGGGAGACGGCCGTTGAGGACAGTTGCTGAGAGCGAGTGGAAGAAAGTGGCCGGAAAAAGACGGTTAACTGTAAGCAGAGCAGGACATTACCAAAGACGAAGAACGTGAAACAGTGTTAGGTTTATAGAATCGCTGATTAGAAGCCGGTAACGTGGAAGTCGGGAGAGATTAGCCCGTAGATACTCTAAATTGCGTTCGTGATAAGGAATGCAGTGGAAAGAACAATAGAATAGTGGGTAGTGTAATGGATGCCGGCACGGAGTGTAACCACGTGCTCGACGGTTGCAAGAGGGGAGCAGAAATGAACTGAGAAAGAGTGCTGCGACGTCATCCAAGTATATGATAGAACGAAATGGACATCCAGGAGATGCTGTGAGTGTGTGTGTGGAACTGAAAGCGGAAACATCCCGGATTGCGGCCGAGGAATTCTCGTCGCCGCCACTGCAGACCGGCGAGGCACGTGTCTGCGTCACCAACCGCCTGGGGACGCCGAGCTGCGGTGAGGGTCAACAGTCGCCGTCGCCGAGGGCGAGCAGCTGCGACAGTCGAATTACTTAATGGGGCCCCAGGTATGATAAGATTGTATGGTAACTAGAATCTTGGTACCAAGACGTCGAGGTCTTATGTATTTAATCAGGTGTATTACACGTTGATTCATGAATAAATTGTATTTGTGTTTATACTAATTTATTACTTTGATTTACCAATGTATTATCAGTTCCCTCTGAAGACCCATTCACGAGTAAGACACCCGTCCTTTATAACCTTGATATTTGCAGTGGAAAGTACCGACAATCAGGTACGTCACAATATATATATATATATATATATATATATATATATATATATATATATATATATATATATATGATTTTGACCGATTGATTTCTTTGAAATAAGTGTGGTCCGTGTAAATATATTTATTGTCATATCTAAACTCATAGAATAAATTAAATCAAGAAACTTCTTTTTCGCAAGCGTCAACCAAAAACTCAATGTTAAAATCGCAGCAAACAACATTGTATTCAAAATATAACAGACTTTATTTAGAGTTATCTCTAGATTTTCTATTAAAGTGATACAGTAAAATATGTCAAACCCCGAATTATTGGAACACAAAAAAATCCGGTTTAGGGAGGTTTCCGTTTTATGCAAGGTTGTCTATTTAGGACACATGTGATATTGATGTTTCAGCTCTAAAAGTAGTAAATTGCATGACTTTATTGTAATTAACAAAATGAGTTGGCATGTAACGCATTTATGGAAGAAATCACCAATAAAGGAATATTAAACACTCTTCACTGAAAGCTTCTGAGTTGAAAAACACACACCTGACTGGCTGTATTCGGAGAGCTTGCTGACTTTTTCAAAGCGCAATGCTTCACAACCCAGTACTATGACTTTCTGATCCCCTCGCATCGCCTTGAACAATGCGTATCTGGTCGAGGGGTTATGATTTTCAACGCGGTACAGGGAGGCGGGTGAACAAAAGCCCCGCCCGTACACCTCACGCTTAGAGGGCTGGGAGAGAAGGAATTATCCTACGGCCTACGCCTTGAGAGACAAGCAACCTCAAGGACCAATTCTACGCTGACAGCTGAAGCCCTTCCCCTTCAATGTACGGCTGCCAGGATTAAATCCCGTGTCACAGGGATAGAGAATTTAAAACAAGCTTGCAGATGCATTCATTTCATAATGAACATTTCGTGTCTCTGCCAATTGTATTAATTTCACAGGAATTCCGTTTTATACAGAAGTTTTTCCTGCAAGACATGAAAAACTGTTCCGTTTCCGCGTTGGAGAGGTTTCGTTTATGCTGTGTAAAATGCCATTTCACTTCACGGGCCGGATAAATTTTCCGGGTAAGGCAGGTTACAGCTTGTACAGGTTCCGGTTTCGACTGATTTTACTGTATTATTTATAGCTGATATTGTTGGATGACTGGAGAGTTAATTTTGAGCAAAGAAGAATGCACGATAGATATTTTGAAAAAAGCATTTGCTTAACATCCAATTCCGTCGATGAGAGCAATCGACATAATTTCTAACGTAACTATGGGGACCTTGCAGAACCCACCCGCCATTTAACACCCTTGCTCTACAATAATAATCTGCAAGATACAAGTTGGACAGTTGGGAAATACTAATCATTAAGGAATAACTAATGTTCTGTAGAGCAAAGAATATCTATTTCATTTAAATCGCTTTGTTGAGCAGACTCGATAAACTTATTTTTATTTGAAAGAGATTGAACGTTATGGTGAATTATGAACGCATATGCATATTTTGCAAGTATCTACATAGATGCTTTTGCTGCAACTGGTCGTAGCTGGTACAAAATATTTACACCATTTTCACCCGGAGTGCATGATCGAAGGTGGTAACGTGTCTCTGCAGTGACAGGTTGTGGATAATTCAATCAGGAGAGGACATGGTATTGGGAATAGAAGAAATGGTAGTAGGTTCAAAGGAGGAGTTAAGAAAGTTCGAAATAGGGGTGAAGGGTGGAGAAATTAAGTGAGGTTAAAGGGATCTATTTTTGACATGAGTCTCCGTGGGATTCGAGCTCATGATGTCGAGCAAGATTACTACCGAGTGTATTTTTTCAAGCAATATTCATGTGAACGAAACCGGATGTTTTGCTGAGAGGAAATTTAATTCCGAAACTGTGATATCTCTTTCTGTCGTATGCAGTTTTAATGGTTAGTTTGCGTGCCTAATCACGCTGCATAGTGTTGTTCTGTAGTATCAGGAGGACAGATTCGAGACTTCAATGTTAGTGCTGTGAGCGGCACATTGTAATTTGTTTACTTGTTCAAGTGCAAAGTGACCATCCAATTTAATGACATTCTCCTCTCCTATGGTAAAGACTGATTATTCAGTGTCTTCGAGTGGGTGTCCGAGAAGGAGTCCGCCAATCACCGAGCTGGAAACCGGGGGCCGTCTTCTCCCACCCCGTCCATGGAGATGGTGACGTCATTGGCTGATTCTTTCTCCACACAAATTCCAAATAGTTAACATTTCAAAACAACAAAATTGAAGATAGAAATTTTACCACAAAGTCTGTTGTAAAAAATCAACTCTTTTTAATAAAGGACACGTTCATTTTTAAAAACGATTAGTTTTTGCGTATTTGCGCTTGAAATTTACATAAATCGAAAATATTATTAGTTTCTGCATAAGTTTGCGAGAAATAAAGGCATTTTTTATTTTTTTCAAATATTTTTTCCTCAAAAAACCTACACACTTTTTCTTAAAATTTTCTCCTCGTATGTATGAAAACATGGTGAAACAATTTGTGGTAGTCTTATTTCCGGCGAACTCTGTATTTTCGCGAAATGCAACAACGTAACACTTTGAAATTTAAAACAGAGATGTTCGCCTTGGACAAAATCTGGTCTACAAAATGAGCTCTTTTAAACAGGTCATGTACAATATTTTTAAAAACGAATAGTTTAGGCGTACTTTCTGCTTGAAATTTTCGTAATTTCCAAAAAAATTCAAAAGTGGCTCCAATTTTTTCGTTTAAATTTTCCTCACGTCAAGGGACGGTAGAAATGGTGCTAGTCCCATTTTCGGCGTACTATCCGTATTTTCGGAATTTGCAAAAAAGTTAACATTTCAAAACTACAAAATTGAAGATAGAACATTTTGTCTTAAAAATCTGTCCTAAAAACTCAGATCTTAAAATAAGGTCATATATATTTTATAAATAGTTGTTTTCACGTAATTTCTGGTTAAAATTAATGCAAATTATAAAAAAAACATTTTCTCAAAAACTTCTCCATTTTTTCTCTTTAAATTTTCCCGTGTATTTAAGCGTCGGCCCCAGTTCGAAGACCGTCAGATCTTTTGCATTGCATAGAATACAAATGCATGGCCAATTAATGGGGAGGACCTGAGTTCGAGTCTCGGTGCGGAAAAAATATATTGATTGAAAATGCTTTTGCAGATACATGCACTAGTTTATTATAGAGGAGCAATTAGAAAAAAACGATAAAGTGTGTGTTGTATTAGCGCTAGTTTTTACTTGAGAAAATATAATTACTGCCATTAATAACTAGATGAACTAAGATGAGGGGAAAAGTTACATGTGCAAGTCACGATGAAGTCTTACCTCCCAGGATTCAAAACGATGTATTTCGAACGACGATTATCATAGTTAATTGCCACATGTTTATTCATATCTTGATGACTGGATAGGGTGAGTGACATGTTATTGTAATTTAGTTCTCTTCCCATAATCAGTAACCTGAAAAAATAAAGATTTAAAGAAACTTAATTCTAGTAACATCAGTATCCTCCTAATATCGATAATTATTCAGGCAATCTAAAAAGAAAATTCCATAATATACTTTGTCTCTTTAAAAATAACAATCAAAACATATTGAAGTGTGTTTTGACTAAGAGTTACCGATTTTGCCTCATCATTCTTGAACTACTTCAACTCAATAGAATATTAGTATTTCAATAGAATATTAATATATTTCCAATAACTATACCGTGGTTATACGAGAGAGAGAGAGGGGGGGGAGAGAGACAGACAGACAGACAGACAGACAAAGAATGAATGAATGAATGAATGAATGAATGAAAACTAGACCAGGCGTGTCAAAATGTGGCCGAACGAGCCATATACCCACCCAGCGCTTCTGCGGCACGAGCTACTTCCCCTGACTCCGCTGTGATTTCCCCAACAAATCCAGAACATGGTACTGTAGCAGGGTTGGTAAGCGTAGAGCGCGCCCGAAAAATCTCGACGAGTTCGATGATAGCCTTTTAATGGAAACATGTTTGCCGGATGTTCTCTATATTAACAACTAAGTCTTTTTTCCTGACATGAACACAGTTATTGCAATTATTGCACACAGTTACTACAATTATTGCACTCTTACGTAATCACGATTACGAAATGATCCTTTACGCTCAAAATGTTTATTTTTTATTAACTGATAAGTTTAAATATTACTGATGTATTGCATTTTAAGGGATAACTTCTTTGGTTTTAACAGGGAAAATGGAATTAATATTGCAATAGGCAAAACTGTCAATTGAGAAGTATATCAGAGCCCTGGACGTACCACCACTCCTGAGAAGTTTGCACAAACCTTACTTTTAAACCGGACGGCAGTCGGTGTGGACGCAGTACACGTGAACTCTAGTAAGGTAGTTACAATGCCCGCGACCTTGCCATGCTTGCTATACACCTCTGAAACTGAAGCTCTAGAATGCGAATTTTTTGCCACGCAAATAGTTTGCTTAATCAGATCGGCTTTTCCTTTCCTAAACAAAATGTGAGTTTGCGTTTTCTAGAGAAGCCCTAGTTACCGGGCCGGTGCTGAACGCGGGCGCGAACGCTCGCTAATGTTTGCATTTGGGGAATCTAGCGCTTCCATTGTGTCGTTGGCAGAAGGCTGCAGGAGCAACTACTGAATGTACGTCGAACGCGGTAGCCGGAGCTTCCGTACTGTTATAGCTTTCGAAAACTATCAGTGAACGCTGCACTATACCAAGAGCAAAGAAGTTCATTATTATTTTATTCAATACTTATTTGTCAATTGTAAGAAAAAAGTACTTTTTCATAATACACGTCTGCCATTATCACTACAATTTCGTTATATTTTTCAAATGTTGTTGATAATACACGGCATTTGTCTTCTAATTGAAGATAATTTTTTTAACATTTTAGTTAATTATAAAATGTATTGTACACTATATGATCAGAAGTATCTGGACACGCCCAAAATGGAGTTATGGTGTGGTCGTGTTTTTCATGGAGGGGGCTTGCACCCCTTGTTGTTTTGTGTGGCGCAGGCATACGATGCCGTTTTAAACACCTTCTTGCTTCCCACTGTTGAAGAGCAATGTGGGGATGGCAATTGCATCTTTCAACACGATCGAGCACTATTCATACTGCACGGCCTGTGGCGGACAATAAAATCACTGTAATGAATTGGACTGCACAGAGTCCTGACTTGAATCCTATCGAACACCTTTGGGATGTTTTGGAACGCTGAGTTTGTGCCAGGCCTCACCAACGTACATCGATACCACTCCTCAGTGCAGCACTCCGTGAAGAATTGGCTGCCATCCCCCAAGAAACCTACCAGCACCTGATTGAAAGTATGCCCGCGAGAGTGAAAACTATCAAGGCTAAGGGTGGGCCAACACCCTACTGAATTCCAGCATTACCGATGGAGGGCGCACAAACTGGTAAGTCATTTTCAGCCTCTTGCCCGAATAATTTTGATCACATAGTATATACGTGTGGGGAAGGTTTAGTCCCTTGGACATATGTGTAACTTGTACCTACAGATATTTAGGATTCACCTGTTTCAGTAATTTAAAAGCATCCAGAGTAATTTGTTGACATAAACTAACATTCAGTTGATGAGATTGAGTGTCTGCCCGTTCCTCTGTCTATGTGGTCAACACTAACGCCAAACCGTTGAGATTTTCTTCAAAACTGATATTCCCCTGACGATCTGGACAAACTAAAATCCCTGCAAATTTGAAACAGATATTTTGTTTTTGAGAGGAACAAATTTTCAACATTTTGAAAATTTTCACGAAAATGGTTCATTTTTATTAAACTTTGTTCTCGGATAGCGTAAATAACGCTTAAAAGAACGACGCAGAATTTTCAAAAATTGCGAACGTTAGAAATAAGGCGAGAGAGTACGAGCTGTTGTATCACTACTAGTTTAACTATATAGCCTTACTACGTGGGAAGAAAAACTACTGAAATCATGTGTCGACGATTTTTCGATAGAAAAAACTCATTGCCAGTTCAAAGTAAGGAAAACTAGATATACCCTGTTCCTACCTATAGTAAAATACTTCTTTTAACACGTTTTATAGTCAGAATACATGTTTTGAGGGTACTTGATACCGAAAAACAGATTGATAGTAAAACTGCTGTCTGTCCGTCGGCCTTTGCAGCGCCTAAATCGTTCCGACAATGTTCTCCAAAATTGATATTCCTTGATCAAACTAAATGAACCTGACAGTTCAAACTTATATTTTCACTTTTAGGGGTACTTACAAAAAATAATGAGAATTTAATTACAAATCAATTGTATGCCTCTGGTGTATTATCAACATTTTCAAAATTTCCTCAAAAAGTCACCTATTTTTTATTAAACTTTGTCGTTGGATAGCGTAAAAGATGCTTAAAAGAATGTTGTAGGTCTAATTTTCATTGAAATTCCTGAATTTTCGAAAATTGCATCAGTTAGAAATAATTGGAGAGATCATTAGTTTTTTAAGCGTCCTCGTTTTAAAAAAAATAAAACGTTCGAACGGCTGTGTGGTGTAGCGGCAAAGTGCATGACGAGTTAACTCGACGGACCTGAGTTTGAATCTCGGCGCGAAGAAAAAACGTTTGCTGGTTGGAAACACTTTTACAGGTTCATGTAAATATAATATTGCGTATCCGTTACAAACAATGCAAGAAGTATGACTAGTTTTAGCATAAACATATGAAGTTTTACCCAACATTATTTTTATTGATAACTCAAAACCACGAGATCAAAATACTAAAAGGTCAAAAAAGTGTCGATTCACAATACCTTCTCCTATATAGACCGTATATGTGTATGACCATATACATTCATTTCCACATCCATACAAATAACGTTATTCCTTACTATTATTGAATTTTACAGTAATTTTGGAAACTAGTTAATTTCCTTTAAAGTTAACTGTGTCACAAACTCCTAAATTCCTCTACATAACAAGAACTCGCTTTAATGTAAGTTCTCGCTTCGACGGTCAATGCGAAAAGCTTCTCCATATTCCCTATGTAATCGATATCCTTCCCCCTATATCCCTTCCTTCCCCTTCGCGAGCGGTCAGTCAAGAGACTCCATCGCGTTACTGCGAGCCAGTTCCTACGACCTGATTCGTGAAGAGGACCGATCTAGAGAATGATCAAGTCAGCTGGCGCCAACAGGGTAGGCAATTTTCCAAACAGCGTGATGGGTGTTGCCTCGTCAGGGGCAAAAGCCATATCTGTCCCCAGAGGTAATGGGCAGCATGACAAATATTCGCTTAAGCGGAATATTTATGCACACGTATTTCGATTTCATTATTCTCTCTAGATGTATTGCAAACTACGCTCAAAAGTCATTAATAACAGAAGCCGTCAAAACATCCTCTTTCATTTAAAAAACGTTATCCTGTAAAATGTTCGCTTTAAATTTCTCCCAGGTAAAATTAGATAAATGCGATATAGTGTCCTTTACCTCCAAGGTACAAAATTCATAGAGATGAAGACATTGTCCCCACGCGAAACACTTCACATCACACACTCGTATGGCAAAAATAACTTGATCATTACTTTTCTAAACTCACACATGGTTTTGAAGTTAGAAAAAATGTGACCTAATTGAGCAAAGGAAACATCAGATTCATGTTGTTCAAGTTACATATGCCAATAGTGACCACTAATATCGCTCCACCTTTTTTGTTATGCTTTTAAATAACGCAGTCGGTACGCGATATTTCGAAGTGATTGGGATCGCACAATAAATGCGTACGCATATGTTCCGAATTTCGGAAGAATGTTTGGTCGTTTTCTCTGATGACTGCCGCCTCCGTTAATATGGGGAATCGGGAATTCGGATAATCGCGAGTCTACTGTATGTGAATGTAGAACGCTCTTTCTGGAGTATGACTACTATTTTAAACACCTATATAAACTTAGCCTACCTGGATGGCCGAGGTGGCTAAGAGCATGTACCGACTCAGCGCTTTGGACTGAAGGGTCGTGGGTTCGAGTCATGCCTCGGGTATGGTTGTTTGTCCTTTGTCTCTTATGTATGTGTTGTCTCAGAGGGCCTCCCGTCCTGATGACTCTAGAAATGAGAAGCCCGCAAGTGCGTTGGTGTCTAATGTGTGGTCTAATATGCGTCTCATAGGGATGTAGAGGGTAACCGCCTGTCGGCTGGATAAAAGCCCTAGAAAGAAGAAAAAAGCCTACCTAAAGATGATTCTGTAAAAGCGAAACAGGAGATGGAAGATGGTGGAAATTGGAGGAACTTGAAATCGACTGGAATTGTTGTGATAGAAGTTTTCGAATCCATTCCATTTCTCTGATAGGGGTTTTCTCACCACGAGAGACCACATATAATCTAAATCCCTCATTCGTACATGGCCAGTGTGTTAACGTGTGTTAGAGAGAGAGAGAGAGAAAGAATGAGGGAGACGTTTATAGTGCAAATACTGCCTGTTACTTGTTAGGACACTCCAATTTATGGCGAAGACTGTAAGTCAAGAGTTTGTTTCTAAACAGTTCTGACACAAAATGTATTTCGTGTATAGTACCAGCATCAAATCTACTTCTCTTCTATGTTCGGTTTTCTATGGAAATAGAGATTAAATAAAATATTGATAATTTCAAGTTGATTGAGAAAAGAATTCTTCCATTTTCTCCTAAAGTTTGAGGATAAACCATAAAATATTGCAGTCGGATATAGAGCGTAGTTATTTTTCCAAGAAATGGATTTCCGTTATCAATTTAATGTACTGAAGTATAATTAGATTATATTTATTTACAACTTTGCAATTAAGTGTAAGAACATGGTGGCATAATAACTTAACTACTAATTACTCATTACCCTTTTATTGAGCAACAATAACATACTTTACAAAATAATGTATAATTTCAACGCGCAAGCCTTCACAACACTCCATCTCATCTCATCTAATCTAATATTCTCTCACCTCACCTCACCAAACTACACTGAACTCTCTTTGTCTTTTAACACATACATTTCACTCCATTTCATAACTCAACATTGAACACAAATAATAATAATAATAATAATAATAATAATAATAATAATAGTAATAATAATAATAATAATAATAATAATAATAAAACTTACTCTAAAGAAAATACTAATAAAACAATGCGAAAAATATGAGAAATAATATACATTGAAGTAATTCATACAAACTGCTAGAAAACTAATTTATTTTAAAAATTACACACTTATTAAGTTAAAAAATATTACCTCAGTTTGCATTTTCCATGAAGAGGACTTCCAGGATAACCATGTCTATTGCGACGAGCATGTACGCGATTTCTACGTATTGTAGTGATCAAAGTGAGCACCTGAAAATAAATATGTGACATGTAAAGTATGTCACAGCATGAAAACACATTTCAAGTTCTCTGGAATACCAGAGCCGGATATCAATCGTCAAAAACAAGTCTTATAATCTCTGGACGCGAATGAAATCAAATTGTACGGAGCAAGAGACGCGGCTAAGCAGTACGGGACGTCAGTCTTGGCAACGCAATGATGTGCGGAGTAAACATTGAAAGCAAACGCGGAGTACCCGCCATAGTAGTCGCCGACATCTCAAATATCGAACTCCAAAACAAGACTGCAGGAAGAGGCGTGTCCATGGAGGAGGTTCACAAATACCTAGGCCTTAAGCAGGTTGCAGATGTTTGACATCAGCTTATTAAGTGAAGAACCTACTCGGAACGCTAATGGGAGTCCGTAAGCTTCTGTGAACCAGTTGTAACAGTGCTACATTCATCCAGGCTATCAAAGACTCGGAAGCACTCATGATCAGGTACACTGCTGGAATAAAACACTGGCCACAAATAGAATGGAAACTTTTGGACCACCAAAGCAGGAAACTAACGATGGTTTTCTTGTTTTTCACCCATATAGTGATGTAGCCAGACTCTTTCCCGTAGATCTGGAAGTAGTGAACTTCAACAGTTAAAAGAGGCGGTTAAAGCAAAGACGCAAGTAGTTCAAGCAAAGACGCAAGTAGACTCTTGTAATAAATAAGCCAATTTCCGAGATGACGTGATTCCCTGAAGTACGGAAAAAGTAAATCATTAAATTGGGGATGCGCTTGCTTTATTCGTAAAAAGGGGGAACAACAGGAACGCCGAACAAGGAGCATAGCAACCGACAGTATGTCTGGGACCCTGAAGAGAATGTCGACGGCAAATTCGCTTGGAGTCGGCTGTCAAATGAGATCCTTATGACAAAGGATGAGCTTGCTCTTAGCAGCATAGCAGCCCAGACCTAAAGTACTTCAGCCACATCAGCCAAAACAGATGAGACATGCAATCGCTCGTATTGTAAAATATCCTGACAAAACGAAGAATCATTCACTAAATAATCGCCTGTATCAAGCTCGTGCAGACATATTTCATACTATTGGTGTTACAAGCAACAATTACTTTGTTATATTCTTTGTAACGGTTATTAAATATAGCATTTCAACACGTATTCATCTAATTTTTCATCCATACTAGAAAGCTTGCTTTACTGAAGCGCGGAATATTCTAGAAAAATACATACATTTAATTTGTGAAACTTAAGCCTGTATAGAAGTAACACATCTGCAGTTGAATTCAGTGTTTGTGCTGTATCCTAACGAGGATTTAAAGAAAAAAGTATTCCCACACCATGATTTGAACCGCTACCCTAACGAAGTTGGCATGATTGTTTGTTGGTATCTACTGCATATCAAACTCTTGAAGTGGTGGGGGGGTGAACCGGGGCAGGGAAGGGGTGTTTGAAGACGCTTTTTCGAGGTTTTTGCATATATCTCCATAACTATCAATATCCAGATACACAAACAATCCATACAAAATATCTCAAATTTCATTTTTAATTTCTCAAAATTCAAAAGATGTATTAACAGGGTTTCAGTATAGGTGGTCCACCTTTACACAAATATTACAGAAAATATTTGGAGTTGTTTTTCAGAAAATCTTGTATCCATATTAGCGGAAAATTAAGGCGATGGTAGAAAACTCAACCCAAAAGTACTTGAAATAGATTCAAAATCTAGACAGGCCCCGTATCGGTAGAACAACAAGGTCAATATAACCGTCGTGGAGCAGAAGCAGGTATGGATAGTAACCGTGCCCTTCTCAAGGGATTCCAAATTGGATAAAAAGAGATCGAAACAACAATGAAATATCTTAATATCTAAATAGAGTTTTAAAAAACTCTGAAAAGGGATGATCATGGAGTTTCAAGAAGTAATTATGGATGTTTTACGATTTCTTCCCAGAGATATCAAAAAACAACGAAGCATATTTGGTCTTAATGGAAGTCTGGGATTCCAACTGCAAAGGATCAGAATGCTTGGCACCGGTCACATCTTGCGTAACGGCCCGGATTCCTACATCTTTGGCTAGGACCCTAATCCGAAGAATTGACATCAAACCTAAGAACTGAGGAAGGGAATTCATAATCACAATAATAACAATGCCATACGAAGTTATAAACATTATTTAAATTAATATTTATTAATCTAAAATAATTTTAAATTAGTCTCTTCAAACATACTCTCAAAGTTATGCCCACGAACAGCAGAATATGAATTCTAACAAAACAATCCAAAGATCAGCTTAGCAGATGAACGGTGTCATGCTTGAAAAGATTCAATACTTTCTCAGAATTTTGAAGCATAAAAATATGATTTTATATTCTTGATGTATATTAAATATTTGTAAAATATATCAAGTATGAGATCATAATAATTGTCAGCAAGAGGTCTTAAAGAAAATATGCAAAAAAAATCTTGTGATTCACATGGTAAAGATTGATAGAAAAAATATCAAGAAGAAAATAAATTTTATGAAATTATCAAACATCAGTTACTTAAACATTTAAAGTCATAAAAAATAATAAATAATATAGGATGCTCTCTGGCCACCTGAAATGGTTTCCACTGCGTTTTCCCAGAAATTTCACTGCATTTTTCCTATTTCTCTCTCTTAAAGCATCTTCCTAGATTGACAATAAGATTGTAAACAATAAGATTGACAACAAGTAAGATTGTAAAAAGTGTCTCAAAGAGCAATGATGCAAAAATGCTTTAACAATGGTTCTAACTTAAATTAGGAATTTTTCAACTCGTTTCGAATAATAAATACTCTCTAGTTATTCTATATAATGAAAAATATTTTTTGCAATTTAATTCAGTTTTAAATTTTCAAAGACTTTATGCTACAAAATGTTTTAAATATATTAATTTCAATATGTTATTATATTTTTATTCCGAGTTTGAGAATAATTTTCTTTGTTAAAATGTTGTTATATTTAGAATCAATTTTGCAATATTTTTTCTTCTTCAAAAATATATTAAGCGAAAATATTTTTTAAACTGAAACGACTGTTTATTTAAAAGTATTCCAAGCATAAAGGCTTTGTAATATTAAAATAAAAAAACAATTTTCGTTGTGATAGTTAATATGGGCTAAAATTCAGTGAAATAAATTTTCTTTCATGTCAGAACCATACTTTAGAAAGTACTACCTAGTTTTCTTTGGAGCTACTTTTTAGTCTTATCCATAAAAGATATTTACATTCTTACTCGGACGTCTTAGTACCCAAAAATATTTTTATCTCTCAGAAATTTGCTACATAAGGCAAGAAATCATTAGGGGTAGTTCCTAAGAATTTGTAATTCTGTATTGTGTATATTATAAGAATAATTGGTAATATGATGTTAGGATTAGAATACGACTGTGGTAATAAAATTTGTCTTTACCAATTGTTTTATGTTTAAAATATTGATAAAGATTTCTTTCATTCCTGTTTGTTTCACGTGGTGACTCACTCAAGAAATTTTAGCTAAAAATGCTCAAGAATTCCGACCATACAAACCAATCGAAGACGAATTGTGCATTATAATTGTTTTCTATTTTCACTGTAAGTAGTAATTATTGCTGTTGTTCTGTTCCTAAAGACTACTTTAATAATTTTGCCGATACTTACTGGCGTTTCAAAGAAGATTTTCTTTATCTTATTACTTTTCTGCGCGTCAGTATTTTAAGCTTTTCTTGCGCCAGAGTTCAGGCCCGAGTCCAATGCCTATTTTTGACAAGCAATTTCCCTACATTTCCCCAGTATACTTAGTGCATTTCGATTCCCTGTGTTTTACAAGTTTTCCCTTCTTCCAAAAATCGGTCACCCTGCGTAAAGAAACATTTTAGTTATGTGAGATAGCTTACCTTATTTTTATGCAATGGTCCATGCACGTGAATATTTTGTTTACGAATATCAATTTCTCCACATTTTGGAGGACTGTAGATTCTGACATCAAAGTTGGAAAAGTTGTGGGTATGGATTCCATTGTACGAAGAGGTCGCACTAATGTTTAAAACTTTACCATTTGAACTTTTTATCCAGATATCACAAGGCAACGTATTAATAATGTTAAGTTGAGGTTCGCCAGTCAACAAAGGGTAGTTATCCTGAAAAAAGAAATTGCAGATAAGCTACTTTTCACTTACCTTATTCCATATACTGATATATTGAGTAAATATTCATATTGATGTACTGTATTCACATTATTTCTACAAAATACCTACTGGGAGACAAAAATAGATAAAATATAATATAAACATAATTAGAATGCAAAAGAATGGCTTCACATTACTGAATTCCAGTCTCCTTCTTATAGAAGGTGCTCTTTTAATTATAAGTTGGCATGTTTTGATGATTGTAGTTAAGATTGTAGTTACGTCTCGTCGGCGGTATACAAAAGACTTGTGCATAAGCTCGTCAGAACCAAGTTCAACCGTGGAAACTCTATTCGAAAGCTAAAGCTAAGTGTGTGTGATCAGGTACTCTGTCAGGTTAAGCGCTTGAACACAGGCACTGTAGATTTAGATTTATTTAGTCAAAAACAGTAAAACCTGTATGTGACGTATGGGGGAGAAGATAATCTGCACAAGTTTTCTTGAGTTTCTGAATCCCTTCCCATTATTTTAATTATAAATAGTTGAAAATGAGTAAAAGTTAAAGATAAATAAATCTATGAAAATATTTTTTTTAAAAGCGCGAGATTAGCGACATTTGAAAAACTAGACATTTTCGCCCCCGAGTTATAGAAAACTTATTTGCACGGTAAACGAACTGCAGATATGATTTTTCTGCATAGCTAACAAAATAGTAACTCGCCCTTACCTCTACTCCTACAAAAAAACGAGAGTTCAAGCAAACGTAAGCATAGTGAAGTTACATTTACGTCCAGAAGCAAAACAAGGGACTATCTCAGCATTTGTTCAATGGATCACGGAAACTGGACAAAAACCTGATCGAGATGGAGGTCATTGTGAAGCTGAAGTACATTATTTGATACAAGCATATTAAGTCTTTTTTAAAACATTATACAATACAAATGTAAACTAATTTATTATATATCACTGTTTCGATAAAATAAATTATATTTTCCCTATTGATGATCAGTATAGTCTCTAATTGTATAGAAACAAGTACATATCCGATAAGATTTTACTTTTAACGTAAATTTGTGTATCGGCTTCTATTGTTTAATGCCATCTGCCAATACATTGTAAAGTAACGTACATGTATTGCATGTGGATTTCTCGTAGTGAGATGTTGACACTGACACTTGATGAATGTGATTTCTACGACGTGTGTTGTAATTATAAATATCAGTATTGCATGAAAATATGTTCCCAGCATTAAGAAAGTGAGTTTTGACAAATATGACAGATTTGTAAATAAATAGACGAGGCAATGGTAAGATTCCAAGCTCAATGAAGAGAGCCTTGCAGGGATCACGCGAATGGATGGCATTTTTTCATTATTCAAATACTTTTCGTTTGCAATCTAAAGGTTTGTGTACCAAATGATGAACCCCAGAATATTATGCCATATCTCAGGCGGGAATGCACACTTGCAAAATACACCTGCATGGAGGCAGACAGAATTTGAAAGAATTGTGAATGCATAACATAATGAACTTAATTTAGTGTTTAATTCTGTTACATGTACATTCCATTTGAAATTTGACTGAATTGAGTATTGACTGTATCTTCTTGAATGGTCAAACCAGCCAATACTGACAGTTCATTGCACTTTTCCCTCTCGAAGTAATGTTGACAGGCTCATTCACCTGCAGATTGGGAGGCTGTACACTTTAGCAGATAAAAAAGATCGTTGAAACAGAGAATCAAGCAATGGTATAACACATCCGAAGGCCACAGGAGAGGTGGGTTCTCGAAGGAAGTGAGGAGAGTAAGTAAAAAATATATTCGTTCCATTTACATAACATAGAAAATGAATCAGGCTGGAAGAGCATTAATTTTAGATATAAAAATCACATGGGAATGTTAGCACAACTTGACCCATACCTGCACAAATGCATCTATGAGTCTAATTTTATGGCACCATTTTACACATAAAATAATCACTTTACGTATGAAAGCAATATAAATTAATTTCACTCACACCAAAGTTGTGAATGCATAGCTCAGAGACAGAGATTGTTTAAACATGTTGTTAACGACAAGGCCGTAGTTATCTCCGTGATAAAAATAGGTTTGATAAGTTTAGTGAAGGTAAGTAATTTTATTTTTGTTCAACATTTATCAAAAACATGTATTTGTATATTTTGCGCAAAAACAGGAACATTTTACACCTTTACAAATCTTATTTTGTCTATAGACTTAGAGTGAGTATCCGTGATCACTGGTGTCCGAGATTACCTCGAAAACTGATAATCCATAGTTTATTTGATAAAGATTACAGATAAGAGTACAAATAAAAAGTAGAAATTTACAAAGAGTACAAATAAGTGGTGAACTGTGTACACTGTTAACATACAAATTCCATACGAAGGTTGCCTGTAAAATAAGGTTCCCAAGATCTTGCAGTGGCGATCCCGCAACACTGGTGGGATGCGGAGCACTGGCGTGTAGCTTCGTTCCCCCTGTGTAAATCTCTACCCCGGCGAACTGTCTGCAAAGTTCAGACTGCGCTGAGCAGCCGTTAGAGATGGATCTTCAACTCGCTTCACCCGCCAGGTGCGAAATAGCGCTGTAATTCGTTTTCTGTGTGCTAAAAGCTCTACGGCGGGAGACATTCATTCCCAATTGTGTAAAGTCCGCGGAGAAAAGCGTATGGGCATACAACACGCGAAAATGGTGCAGAGAATTCAAAGACGGGCGTACAGATGACTATGACGAACGGCGTTCCGGACGGCCATCGGTTTCGGACGAAACGATTGCGAAAGTGCAAGAAGAAATGGTGAAAAATCGAAGGGTGGACGTTCATCAGTTCTGAAAGACGATCCCTGAAGAAAGCAAGACTACCAGTGACAAAATTTTGACAGACCATTTAGGGTATGTCAAGGTTTGGGCAAGGTGGGTTCCAAGAATGCTTACAGAAGACCATAAACGGCAACGTGTTGAAGCAGCCCGCGTATACCTTGAAGCCTATGAAACCAATGGTGAAGAATTCCTGGATTCAATTGTTACTGGGGTCGAGACCTGGGTCCACTACACGACGCCGGAAACGAAGGAACGCCCGTCAGTGGAAACATCCAGAGTCGCCGAAGCCGCGGAAGCTCAAGAAAACACTGCCTGCCGGCAAATGGATGGAGAGCGTGCTTGGGGACGGCTTATTGTTGTGCGAATTAATGCCTGCTGGTACAATACCCAATGCTGACCGCTTCTGAGCGACGTTGAAGAACCTGCATCGCGCAATTCAAAATAAGAGGAGAGGCATGCTCAAGAGGTGAGTGCGTCTGCATCACGACAAGGCTCGTCCTCACGCCGCCCGTGTAACAACCGATCTTCGTGACCAATTTGGATGGGATAGTGTCACACACCCGCACTACAGCCCGGACATAGCCCCATGTGATTACCATCCCCTCCCTGAATTGAAGAAACACCTGGGAGGAATTCAATTCAGAACCGGAGATTAGCTGAAAGAAAAGGTGTTAAGTTACCTTCGCGGCGCGTTAAGAAAGTACTACGATATGGGCATAAAGAGGATGATAAACTTCATGCAAAAATGCATCAATCTCAACGGCAACAATGTTAAATAATGGGAAAATTCAAAGCTTTCCAAAAATGTATATTTCAAAGCAAATAAACATGTTTTTCATTGTGAACAAGCATTGGGAACCTTAATTTACGAACAACCTTCGTAAAACAATACAAATGTCCCGATTAACCGAGGCAGTTATTAGGAAAACAACATAACTCTTTGCAAAACTGTCGAAGCCGTTAGTGAATTTAGGAATGATGAGGCTTCCCCCAATTCACTAATCAATGGATCTCTTCGCCAAACATTGATGTTCGCGTCGTTCGTCGTGTGTCGTTCGTCATTGACACTCTCCGTTTTAGTTGTCCCTCAATGTTCACAGTAAACGTGATTATTCCATTTGCATTGTTTTATGACATTTTTATGTTGGAAGTGCACACAATTCTTTACTAAATATGTGTACTCAATCCTTATCAAATAAACTATGGATTATCAGTTTTCGTACCCGAGGTAATCTCGGACCCCAATGACAACGGATACTCACTAGTCTATATACAAAATAAGATTTGTAAAGGTGTAAAATGTTCCTGTTTTTGCGCAAAATATGCAAATACATATTGTTTTAAATTTTGAACAAAAATAGAATTACTTCCGTGCATTAAAATTACCATATCATCATTTGTATCCGATAGATAACTCGGCCTTGTAAATAAACACAAGTTTGAAGTCTATAACACTAAAATGGATAATTTTACAACAAAATCTTATAAGATGTTTTTTAGGAAATTTTATCTTCTTTCATTTTATAAAGAACATATTTTTCTGTGAGAATGATAATTATAGAAATATATGCAAAACACTTGGAAAAAGTTCCTTCCAACGGCCGCCATGCCCCCGGCCTCACGACCCGGCCCCCGGCCACAAACCTCACACTTCAGGATTTTTGCAGTAGTAATTTCAGTAATGCAGTAGGTACCAACAAACAATCATACGAAGTTTCTAAACTCCGATTTTTTTTCTTCGATCACCATTTTTTGGTCTAATTTGACTGGGCTAAAAAGGCAACGATGGATGAAGAATGCAGGAAAAGTCACAGGATCTCTCGTCATGGTTTATCGCTCAAGCGTTTCTTTTAAACATACGCCTATTCAACACATTATTTACTGTAGCAATGGAGGGAATAACTGAACTATGTGTACAAACTAGTATGGCGCGCTCTACGACGAAAAATGAATTAAAATTCACACGTTACACAAGGCCCGTTGCAAACCTCTGCGTAGTTGTGCAATTGAAACTGCAAGAGCATGAATGTGACTTTTTTTTAAAAATCTGCTTTACATTATATTATTACTAAAATTAATTACAATTCTGTATAAATTATTTTCTCATTTTTTAAGATTGCCCTTGGTGCTTCTCAGTAGTGAATCACACCGAAACAACCGCCAAATTTCGTACACAGCACTTGCCGCCGATACTGCCGAGAACAGCCGCAAATAAGCGGTTCCGGCAGTCCAAAGTCTTGAGGGGCCTAATACGTATAGATGTCGCGGCAAGATAAGCGGCGCGCGCGCCCTCCGAAACTCTCAAAGCAAGCGAACGAGAACGATCTATAAATGGAATCCGTTTTGTCCGGTTCTTGCTCGTACTGTGCTTCTTGTGAAAAAGATATTTTACGACCAGCCTGCCGTCACCATGTGACACGCATGAGACTCACTTCGCACGACCTTAAATACTTCGATTAAAACATTGAGTCCGTTTCCATTTGATCTGCTTTATCGCTGTCATCCAATTGGGAACTTGAACGTCGCTACAGTGACGTTACTATGGTTATGTTCAAGCTCTCGATTGGATGACAGCGCCACAGCAGGACAAGTGTCAACGGACCTAATGTTTTAATCGAAGAATACACCGCCGCACAGAACGCGCTCTGTCGGAAGGTGTGTCGTCAAATGCCACATGACATGTGTGACATAAAGAAGATACGACAAATGCCACATGAAAGAGCAAAATTTAGCTTTCAAAATTTGGACGGAAAATATCTTGGACCGGATTTATTAAAAGTGTCGGAGGTTTTCGAGTTCATAAATCATCTGGGCACAAATAAAACTATTCCAACATGTGGCGACGACGGACCACCAATCAAAATTATGTTTTGATTATGTGTAAACAGAGGATATTCTTAGGCTGAGAATATCCTGTTGCTTCAAGAGTAAATAAAGTAATAGGAACAAGTTGGGACGCGCCGCGGCGCCCCAAGGCAAGAAACAGAGGAGGAGGTGCAGTCAGACGGAAATTGGGAAGGGAACGCAAAAATGCGGTAAACACGAACTGGTGAAACTGATCGCATCTTCAGGTTTCGTATAATAACGAAACAAGCAAATACAGACGGGTACGACTGTCAGGTATAGTGAACGTTCATGGGCTCCTTAAAATCACACCGTATAATATGTACCTACAGAGTAGAAACACGCGATCTCAATAACAGCTCAATAAACGCTGGTGGATAACCGTTAAAAGGGATTGCAGAAGAAACTACCACGAGTCATAAATAGATCACAGAATTTCAATTGTAAAACAAACGATCAATGTGGAAGGATCCCGATTAGCACTCTGAATATTACAAAATTATTCTACACTAACTATAATAAACAAGGAAATGAAAGAAAATGAAGTCGAAATCGAATTATCACGTTTTAATCTTTCAATGGAACATCACCAAGAAATATGAGAAATGTATCCCAGAGTTAATTTGGTCAATTGATTAACCAGAGATGAAACAATATTATGAAAGTACCATAATGTCCAGGGAAAATATGCTATTCGAACCAAATACCTCAACCGATACGGGCATTCTCAATAATTGGATAAGAATAGGTGGCCACAAAATCTAGCATGGTTACTTCCGGAGAAATTTAATCATGAAAAATTATCATTCATTGTAAAAGACACTTTCATTTGAAAGTTTTGTAATGTCTCTTAAGATAACACAATTGAACCATATGTTCTTTAAAAGTGAAATGATTTTTTTTTGGGGGGGGGGGGCTTACCTGTAACCTTAGTTCCACCAATCCAGAAGCTACAAAAGCCATTCCAGCAAGACAACCACCTACAGCCATTCGATGCAAAGGTGAACTCAGTACATTTAATTTATCACACAAGGGATAAATTAACTTATCAAAAATAGGAATCAACATCAATACAATTATGGGATTTAAAGCTTGCATTTGGTCAGGAAATACTTCATATTCATACACTTTCCCACTCATGCGTGAAGCTTGGAAGGTCCAGCGTGAACCCTGAAAAAATCAATTCAGAAGAAAAATAAAAATAAAAGATGTAAATAATGATATTTTGTGTAATAATTGCAAAATTATTTACATAATTTCTATAAAAGGACATCAATCACATATTTTTAATGAGGAATAAAAATGGTATTAACTCTGATTTTATTAAATATTATTTTATCATAAAACCATAAATAATTATATTACAGGTTAATAGAGAAATCAATACCAACAATTTTGTGTGCACTTTGAAATATAATAAAAGTATAATACTACTGAAAAATTCAATGAACAATAATTTTAGCACGATCTTTACATACCTCAATTTTAAATATTAACGATTTCTTTACATTAACATTTTTTTTAAAAATTCACTTAGTAAAGAATCTACAGTTTTAAACCTATTTCAAAAAGATGAGATTATCCAATTCGTGAATATTCTAGTTTGCTCGGTCATAAGTTTCACAAATTCATCTCGATTTAAATGATTTACCTTTACTATGGATATAATCTCATTGTGGTACCACGATAATTTAACTTATTCTGATAATGGGGTCTAAAGGCATGATACCCTAATAATTGACGAAGTTGTACAACTCTAATCGTACAAACACTAGTGCGTAAATCATTCACACAGATTTTTTTAAAGTTAATATTCTTCACTTGCTCTGGCCAAACTTGAGGCCCTGAATATTAGATAGTTATATATTCATTTTTAAGGTGAATGTATACGAAGTTCTTAGAACATTTTCTCAAAAACTGCCCTAGGTTTTCACTTTCACATATATTAACTATTCGTGACGTAGAGAAAGATATGAGATTCTGCAGGAAAAAGTACATAGTTTTTAAAGCAAAACGCTTTTTGCGGGCTTTTGATATCGAACACGTGGATTTTTCTTGCTCGTACTTGTAGTATTTTACTTTTCCTATACGCAGTGTGATTAAAAACACATTATTGGTCCTTGTCAGTGAGAACAAATTATTTTTAACAAAATGTCTGTCGTCCTTCCATCTGGCCGTATCTGTCTGTGAACACTACCACCTAAATCGTACCCAGAATATACGCGAAATTGGATATTCCCCAATCGACCTGAAATCCCGCGACCCTAAGAATTTGAAACACAATTTTGTTTTGGGGTGTACTTAACGCTTAAGATTTTTTCGAATTGTTCTAATAAATTTCTTCAATTTTTCTGTTTCTTTTTCCTAGAATATAAGAACTATAGGTTATAAAACAGGCAGAGCCCGTCTTTCATTAAAATCTATAAATTTTCAAAAATTGCATAAGTTTAGAAATTTTGGGCTCCCACCTATAAGAATATTTAAGAATTTGAATTACTTCGTACGACGAGAAAGTGTTGTTATTCTTCGCCGGTAATCGACGAAATTTCGGCTGAAAAACTCTTATTCGCAGGCCTTGGTAACGAAAATATTGATAAACCTGGTTCCTATATACTGTAAATTACTTCTTCTAACAAGTTGTTAAGTCAGAATCCATGTTTTGTGGGTCCTTCATATCAAAAATCTATTGATGGAAAATGCAATTTATAAAAAAAATCTCAAAAGCAGCTCCTTTTTCACTTTCTCGCGCTTAAGAAGGGGCTTAGGCAATGCTGCGCGAAAAAATGGAGAATTTTCGGCCAAAAATACTTACTTCAGGGACCTTGTAACGAAAAAGTCGATAAATTCAGTTGCTAAATTTAGAGAAAATCCTCTAACACGTGGTGTAGCCAGAATTCATGTTTTGTGGGTCCTTGATACCGAAAAATCGATTGATGCAAAACGTCTGTCCGTCTGTCTGTGAACAACGCTAGCGGATAAACCGTTCAGCCGAATTTCTCCAAAATTGATATTCCCCGATCGATTTGGCCATAGAATTTGAAATTGATACTTTAATTTAGGGGGGTACTTTACATGAAGCCCCTGGGATATTTTAAAAATTTTCAAAAAAATGGCACCATTGATTTTGCTTAAATTTTGTTGGTGGGAAGTGTGAACGATGTTTAAGATAATAGTACAGTTCTCATATTCGTTGAAAAATCTGATTTTTCAATAATTGAAAAAAAATTCAAAATCTTTCCCTTAATAAAAATGTATTTTCCCTTAAAAAATCTGTTCCTTAAAGGTAGATTTTGAAATAACTTTATGAGCAATTTTTCGAAAATTTGAGTTTTTTTTTTTTTTTTGCGTAATGTTGCGTGAAATATAGGCAATTTGTTAGTTTTGTTTAATTTTTTTTTCAAAAACGGCTCCATAATTTTTGATGAAATTTTGATGGTGGATAGTCTGAAGAACATTTTAAAAATGGTGCAGGTCTCATGTTGCTTGAAATCCTGATTTTTCTACAATTGAAAAACTTCCGTCTTCCTACAACTACAATATTTTTATAATGAAAAATGTTAATCAAAAACAGGTTTTCGAAGAAGGTCATGTTGAATTATTCGAAACTATGAGTATTTTTGGAGTAATTGGGCGTCAAAGTTAGTCGCCCGCTCAGAAAATACTGCACTTCTTGATCGTAATTTTAGGTTATTGAGGCAGTTGGATGCTACGTATGTTAGAATGTGTATAGTATTTAATATTTCTTCGTTTCTTACAATTTTGTTATACGTTTACAAATTAATCTCTTAGAAATTATTACATATTTGAAATAAATATGAAATAAAGATTGTTAGCCTTCAGTCGCCCGCTTCCAATTTACGCAGTTGGATGCTACGTAAGTTAGAATTTGTATATTATTCAATGTATCATTTTATTATTATTTTAAATAGAAATATTTATTATATACGAAGGTTGCCTTTTATGTTTCGGGATTTGGCAACCCTGGTGTTGCAATCTGGCAACTAACAGCTCTATCGTAAAGTTGGATGTTTTGAGGTTATACGTACTCAGAACGTTTTGACATACGAGCGCTATTTGTGTTGTTTACAGTAACTTAAAAGATTCATCTTGGCCAAAAAATGGAATTAAATCGTGAACATTTTCGTGCGATTATTTTTACACCTTTCGACGTGGATTAACTCAGCAACAGTGCATGGATGAACTTAATTCAATTTTTGGCGGTGAAGCTCCATCAAGGACCAGTGTTTATCGATGGTATGATGAATTCAATTGTGGTCGTAGTTCACTCCAAGACGAATTTCGCGAAGGTCGTCCAAAATCAGTTGTTGTTCCGAAAACCATTGATGCTGTGCGTGAACTGATATTGCAAGATCGTCATGTGACCTATCGTGAGATTGAGACAACCTTAAGCATTAGTGGGATCAGCATACATTCAATATTGCATGAACACTTGACTGTCAA
Source organism: Gryllus longicercus (assembly GCA_038098605.1). Classification (NCBI taxonomy): domain Eukaryota; kingdom Metazoa; phylum Arthropoda; class Insecta; order Orthoptera; family Gryllidae; genus Gryllus; species Gryllus longicercus. The sequence goes on along the minus strand of JAZDUA010000922.1, from coordinate 37,283 downwards.
AAAAATTTGTTCGCGTTGGATCCCACACAATTTGTCAATCGCTCAAAAAAAAAAAAGGCTCGTGTCGATTGGTCGAAAGAAATGCTCAAAAAATACGATCGCGGTGCTTCGAAACATGTCTATGACATCGTGACAGGTGATGAATTATGGATTTACGCGTATGAGCCCGAACGTAAACAGCAGTCGACTGTATGGGTGTTTCAAGGTGAGCAAAATCCAACAAAAGTTGTTCGCGCACGAAGCACTTCCAAACAGATGGTCGCCTGTTTTTTTCGGAAAAACCGGATATGTCGCAACCGTTTTTTTTCTCTAATCCTGAAATATAAAAGGCAACCCTCGTATTTATGTTATTTCATTTTAAATTGCATCATTCAATACGTTGTGTTAAATGTCAAAACGAATAGATGAGCGGTCGTTGTTGTTTGATCTTACCTATTGTCGTAACGCAGCGCCGTACAGATTACACGATAATGGCGGCTGCTTTTAGTTCGCGGAACTAAAAACGAATACTTTTATACATTTGCAGAATATTACAATACCATAGTATTTAATAATTACTATTATATATTTTTCGATCTGTTTATTTTCCAAAGCTATCAGTATCGTATTATTTATTAACGTTTAAATATTTTACTTTCTTGCATTCTGCTTATTTTTCCAACCAAATGTTCTATGATTTCAAATGATTTTTACAAAAAATAATTCGGAGAAAAATTGTGGTATAAATAGAATTACATAATTACATAACCATTACTAATGGCGAGAAAGTACGTGCTGTTTTAGTACCACTAGTTTTCTTATAAATTTCTCGTTTGTATGAAGGGACGGTAAACAAATATGTGTTAAACGTTTTTTTAGGTAGACTCTCCATATTTACGAAAATTGGAAAAAGTAAACGTTTCAAAACTACAAAATTGAAGATAGAGGTTTTGTCTTAAACACAATCTGTTCTCAAACACCAACTCATTAAAAATGGCAATCTACATTTTTTTCGAAAAACGAGTAGTTTTTGCATAATTTCTAGCTGAAATTACTGCTAACTTTAAAAAGAAACACTTTCAGGAAAACTTTTTCTTTAATTTTTTCACGGATAAAACAAGGAACTCTTAGAAGAATGGCAGATGTCTCACTGTCGTTTGACTCTCTGAATTTTCGAAAACTGCGTGTTGAAGATATTGTGTTGAGACAATCAGTAGTCGGCGCCAGTTGGTACGTCAGAGCGGCTGATTGGTAAAGCGGTAAGGTGCATGGCGAGTTATGTCGGAAGACCTAAATTCTGGTTTGGGAATAGGATTTTTTTTTTTTTTTTTTTTTTTTTTGAAAACTCTTTTGCAGGTACAGAGTAGTATTGAAGCACTGTAGTACTGTAATAGTCTAACATTGCGGAGCTTTAGAAATAATGCGAGAAAGCACGTGCTGTTGGGGCACCACTATTTTTTGAAATGAAAAGTAGTGGGTATTAGATAGCACTTGCTTTTATTATATATTTCGCGTTTTACAGTTAAAACACGAAATATTATTAATATATTAAAATTAATAGAATGAACGCTTATCTGCCGTCATTTGTTCATTACGTCATTTTCAAAACCAACTGCAACACAATTGAAGGATTTCTTGCGAGAACCAAACTAGTCCAAATTCGGGATTTTCAGAACGTCATGGCATAGACGTGCGTAGTAATGAATTTATGATTTTATCCACATATATTTCTGGTCCAGTTGTACGAACTTGGAATAAAGCCGAGGAAAAATAGGTTGTACGAAGAGGGAATACTGCTTATCCACGGAATAAACTCGTGATAAACTATTCCATTATTTCTGCGGTGATATTCAGTAGATAAAGTGAAATAACATCAAAGTATAAGCAGCCGTGAGACGCAACGAGCTTGAATTACTGCGCATTTTCACGCAAAATTACGCAAATACTCAAATTTTCAAAAAAAATAAGTTTGCGAAATTTTCGAAAAGGAACACGCTGATAAGATTTTTGATTTTTTTCAATTTTCAAAAAAGGGTATTTAACCAACATGAGACCAACACCATTATCTTAAAAGTCCTTCAGACTATCCACCAAAATTTCATCAAAAACTGTGGAGCCACTTTTGAGAAAAAAATTGATTGAACAATATTAAAAATTGACTATATTTCACGCAAAATTACATGGACAATTCACAAATTTTCGAAAAATTGTAAATGACCTTATTTCAAAATCTATTTTTAAGAAACGGATTCTATTAAGGGAAAACATCCTTATCTTTAATATTTTAGTGGTAGGAAGACTCCGAAATAAGTTTGAACGTTTGCAATTTTCCAGAAATTAGAGTTTTTAACGAATAGTCCTTTACTGAATCTAACAAAAAATAATAATCACAAAAAATAGAGCCACTTTTTTCGAAAATTTGAAAAATGTCCCGCCTGCTTCATGTAATGTACCGCCAAAAATTAAAATATCGGTTTCAAATTCAAGGGACCACGACATCAGCCAGATAGATTGGAAAATATCAATTTTGGAGAAAATTGGCTGAACGCTTTAGCCTCTAGCCTGGTTCACAGGCAGCCAGACAGACGTATTGCTGTCATTCGATTTTTCGGTGTTAAGGGCCAACAGACCACGGATTCAGGCTACATCACGATAATTTTTTTCGAAATTTAGCAGCTGGATTTATCCACTTTTTCATTGCCAGGGCCCTGTAGTAAGAGATTTTTTGTTGATACTTTGCCATTTTTTTGCGTAGCATTACATAACGTTCTCCCTTCGTCCTAAAAATATTTTCGGATAATCATTAAAACGAATAACATCGTATCGCAGCATTAGCTGAGTTTAGCCTGTGGCATTCTCCATAATCTGTAAAATGACTAATTCGACCAAAACATTTTGAATGAAAATCTACCTTAATTTACCGACCAGACTCGACTCACAATCGAGCATTTAAATAGTACCCCTGGGATGGGAAAATATAAAGAAAGGGCGGATTTTAAAGACCTAAAACCAGGGTTGCCACGCGTCCTACTTTCGGTAGGACAGTCCTACAATCACAATGAATGTCCTACGTCCTACAATGAAGCCTAATGTGTCCTACTTTGAAAATAAAATATTAAGTTGTTTTTTATAAGTCTCTACAATCGATTTCTAAACGCCCGGATATGATTTTATGAACACAATAACATAACATTAATTTATCAACCCAACAAAAAAAATTGCGTTTTACTACAAACTTCCACTTTTCGCCACTGCAGTAAGCGCTAGTATCGCTCCGTTTGGATTTGGAATTGTGATGGTCAAATGAAGTATGGTTCCAAGAAAATGTATTTTAACCCTTTTTTTTTTTTTTTTTTTTTTTTTTTTTTTTTTTTTTTTTTTTTTTTGCGAATTGCAAAACCACTACATGTGCAGTATTAATCCAATTATTTAAATTATTTGAACAAATATTTGCAAACAATTGGTAAGTTACAAATTATTGTATTATATTATACACATTACTTTTATAATAATAATAGATATTACATGATTATTATAAGAAAATAAATGCTGGTATTAAAAATGATATTTTTAAATAACCTACAATTAGCTCAATACACATATCAATCCAAGATAATTTTACTTTTAAGTGGATAAAGCTTCTATTTGCATTGTTTTTTTTATTGAATTTGAAACTAATTTTTAAAATTTGAAATGTAAGTCCATTATGTTTTAAAATATTTTATTAGGTCGTTGCAAATGAAATGATCGATATTTATATTCATGTATAATTCAGGAATTTCATTTCCAACAATCTAATATAACAAAATAATTATTTTCTGTATAAATTTTGATATATATTCAATTTTATTTTAGATATTAAAGATGTAAAAATGGACACTTCAAACAAGAAAAGGAAATGTCATTTTAATGACAAGTGGTTACAAGAATATACGATACGTGGCTTAAAAAAGTAAACGATTCTCAAGGCCTGGGCAAATACTGTTTAAATACATTTTCTATTGAATTGAAAGGTGTCTCTGCCATCAAGCAGCATGAAAATAGTGAACATCATCGATCGAAGATGAAAGCATCTGCTAGTTCTCAATTGATGGAAAAATTCGTCATTATAAAGAATACTCCTGAAGAATTACAAGTTATTGCAGTTGAACTAGCTCACATATATCATGCAGTAAAACATAACCAATCCTATAATTCGTTAGATTGTTTGATGAAACTTGTTCCTAAAGTATTGCCAAAAGATAATAACTCTTGCAAAATTTCTTGTAGAAGGACAAAAGCACAGGCAATTGGTGAAAACGTGTTAGGACCAAAAATATTAGAAGACGTGATTAGCGAAATAAAAATGAAGGATTCGTATTTTTCTATTATGACTGATACATCTAACAAGACAAATAGGAAAATGTTCCCATTAGTGGTACAGTATTTTTTACGAACCGATGGTTTGCAGCAAAATATTATCGATTTTTACGAAAATTGCGATGAATCTGCAGATGGCATGTTTGCTTGCGTCAATGATTGTTTTAAAGATTTAAATTTAGATTTTTCGAAAGTTAAGCTAAGCGCTGACAACACAAACGCCAATTTCGGTCGTATTCATTCGCTCTTCGTTAATTTACAAAAAGTAAATCCGAATATTGTAAAAGCTAATTGGCACGCGCACATATTGCACAATGTTTTGAGATATGCTTTTGAAGATTTGTCTGTAGACATTGAGAACCTTGTTTTAAAAATCAACGCACATTTTAGTTTGTCTTCTGTACGTCGAAGTGAATTTCAAAGCTTTTGTGAATTTTTAAATGTTCCATTTACTGATTTTTCACGCCATGTTGTAACTCGATGGTTATCGTTACAACCTTGTGTAGAAAGATTGTTAAGAGAATGGCCGGCATTAGTTTCATATTTTCACAGTAATGTTAAGAACTTGTCTGTAGCTTTACAAAACGCTTTGCATTTTAAAAACGAAGAAATCCCTGCGACAGTTGAGATGAATCTATTGTTTGCCAATCACTTGCTTGCAGTTTTTGAAAAGCCCATTAAATTATTACAAAAATATAGTACCACAATTATTGACTTGTACGAGATTTTGGATGACTTCAAGCAACAACTCTCCTCTAGGATAGGGAAACAGTTTTTCAGGTATGAAGTCATGCAAAAACTGAAAGACATGACTTTTTATGAAAATCAGAAGTTTGAAAAAGAATTTTTGAAAGTTTATAGCAAAGCCTTGTCTTATGTGGAAAAAAGATTTGAATTCGATGAACAGTCTGTAATTGAAAAGTTGTCAAAGCTTAAAGTTAATAATTCAGAACTGCCAGAATTTGAAATGTTTGCTGAAATTGTGGAACTATTACATATTTCAAACATAAACATGAACAAGTTGTTTGATGAGATTGTATTTATTAACGAACATTTAAAACATCTTGTAAACTCACCTGATTGGCAAACAAAATACAGTTCGACCGACAAATGGACTTTTATTTTCCAAAATATAAGTTCAGATAATAGTGACAACTTGTTCACAATTATGTCTTACATTCTAAGTATGCCTGCATCATCACCATTTATAGAGCGAGTATTTTCTATAATGATTAGAAAATGGACCGATGAAAGAAATAAGTGTTCAATAGAGTTAATCAAAACGGAATTGCTTCTATGCATTAATTGTAAAGAACATTGCGTACAATTTAATAAGAAAGTTCGAAACAACATTAAATTATTAAAATGCACGAAGAGTGATGAAAAATATAAGTTCAGACATTGAAGTTAGTCATTAAATAAATAACTTAAATTAAATTAGCATTATCATCACCTAATATATATATATATATATATATATATATATATATATATATATATATATATATATATATATATATATATATATATATATATATATATATCCATTTCCTATTGTCCTGCATTGAGCATTTTAATATGGCAACCCTGCCTAAAACATTGCAAGAATGGTCAATAAAATACTCTTAAAATGGTTTTAAAATGTCCTAAAATCAAAGAAAAGTGACTTCTTCTTCTTTTCTTTTTTTTTTATATCAAAACAAATTCAGATCCTTAACTCAAGCTGTTTTGTTGATGTAATCGCAGTGGCGGATGGATAGAGGGGGACATGCCTCTCAAAGGTCTAGAGAAAAAATGAAAATGGTAAAAGTGTAGGAAATATAAAAATGAGAAACACAAGACAAATTGTAGAAACGTCTTAAATTTATCGAGAAAATAACCGCGCGTTCTCTCAGCCTTTTAGTTACGAATGAGATTCCTGATTCTCACTGTATTTTAGCCCAGTGGTGCGTATGGAAAATGTCTTCGACTGTTCTCCAGAGGCATGTGACAGCTCACATCTCTTTCTTGCTCGCTTGACCATTGGCTTGACAAGCGGTGCTACGGCGACTTCCACGTCTTAGTGTGTGGCCGACGCAACCGGTAATGGATCTCTCAATAGGTGCCAAGCGACTGATCATGGGTCGCTGTGACATTTCGCGCAGTTACAATGTGCCCAAAACAAAAGAATAGGGCATGGATCGCTTAAGTGCGCCAGAAGGCGCGGTTACTAAGACTTCAGAAGAGAAATAAAATATCTTAAAAGAATAAGAAGAAAAGAGTAAGAAATCTAATAAAACGACAAAGTAGTAGATGCTTGAAACATATTTTGTGAAATCCTGTAGACTTTCTTCAGTCCTGGACAGTAATGTCTGTATGTAAGCAAATGTTTAATTTGTAAATCGATATTATGCATTTTTAATTTAATTCTATCTGTTGACATCTGTATCATAGGATGAAAAATATAATACTTTATTCCTTCGTCGTTTGCAGCTTTGAATTCTACGATTTTGATAACAAATTATGATTTTTAAATTAAAACTATAAAGTATTCATTAAATCTTAAACATAATATTTTAATTTTTTAAGTATGTTACGATTAATAATTTACCTTGTTTTTATTTGCATTATCTTCGATATTTATTATACACACACGCACGCGCGCACGCACCCACACGCACACGCGCGCGCGCGCACACACACACACACACACACACACAAAATTGCATCTGGATCCGCCCCTGGATAATTACTATATAATTGCAGCAACTATTTTCCTCAATATTAAGTACATTAACTTCAATTAGTGTTAAAATTATTTTTTTTTATTTCATAAATTTCCAGAGGAGTGAGGTTAACAGTATTTGGCATTTGATTTCACTGAATGACGAAAGTGAAGCATCTGATAATCTAGATGTTTCTAAGGCACACGAATTTTGTGAACTGCTGCTGTGAAAAGAAAACATCGGTAAAATATTATTTAGTCTGTAACATTTAAGCCGCTTCTTTATCACAGTGTGTAGTAGACAAGAAATTAAAAACTAATGAAGGCATTGCTTTTGCTCTTTTTTTTATAAAACCTTAGAAAAACAGATCAAATTCAACATGTTGCAAAATTCTAGTATTTTCAACAAGACAGTGATTGTGATGGTGATGATGATGATGATGATGTTGAACTAAGCGAGTTCTTTGAGCTTAAGGAAGAAAAATACCAGATAATAGGGCAGTTAAAGGCAAAATCACTTTCAAAGAAGTTCATTCTTGTTCGGAAAAAGAAGTTAATTACTTCTTAACACCATAAACATAAAAGTTCTTGAAATGTTTAAAAAAAAATTCAACTCATTGTAATGTTTTGCAACCAGTTGCTATGTTGAAAATTATTCCCAGCACAATAAAACCTACCCTCTCAAAACCTCTAACACATAGTTGATTCGGTGAAAATCTGACAAATCTTACTGATTTGACCTACCTATTTATAGTATAATTGTGAAAATGTACACAAAACTATTAAGATATTACTACTTGCTATTTCTGAAAATTGTTTTTGTAAATATCAAGTTCAATGTGTTAATATGTAGTTTAATTATAATATATAATTGATTCGTATGTCAATATTTTCTTCAGTCACTCCATCTAACCCAATTCTTTTCTAACACCTGGTTGCAAATATATAATAAAAAGGCATCTGACTTTATCTATTTAACACTAAATAACTCAGAATATTGTAGACATTTATTGTTTTTAAATATCAAGTAATGCAAATTTCCATGACGAATCCACGAAAATTCTTTATAGGATCTTCTGATCAGTATGTTTCTCAAGCAAGTTGTGAAAATTAAAATTAAAGGTGGAAACATCCTCTATAAAACTTAAAAAACACATTCTTAAGACAGATTGTTCACATTTTATTTTGAAAAACACTTGATTTTTTGAGAAAAATTGCAATTTTTAAATACGGACAATCAGAACTTTGTGAATCTTTTGTCTTGAACCAATTGGCAAATTTGTACAGGTTCCTATCATTGAAATTTGGAAAGATGATTTATTGTAATCACCCAGTGAGTAGTCTAACCACTATCTACACAACAGATCATCCAACTAATAAAACAAGAATATTAATAAGTGGATATCTGGAATTTCTTTGTAATAATTCAAAAATATTACTATCTTTGGAATATTTAAAATTTCAACACACTAAAATGGCAAGGTGTATCTCTCAATACGACACATCACCCTCACTCATGTTCAAAAAGGAACTGTGTATCTGTTTTAGAAATTCACTCGTTACTTACTTGCTGATCGAACAAACACCAGAAAGCAGGCAAAGGAATGTAAAGGAACAGAATATGGAGAATGATTTTCATATCTGTAACATGTTTTGAGCCGTATTTATCTCTTGCATGATCTAGCCAGTGTTCTACAATAGTATCAGGACTCCTCTTCATCTTTCCTAGAGCATACTGAAATAAATGTATTCTTGAGTATGCTGACAGGATCAAAGACATATGTTAATGAATGAAGGAGCCATTGAATACTATACCTTAGTGGAAGTTACAAACTGCCGGACGATATTAATTTTTGGAACTTTGATCTTATAGCATGGTTTTCCTATTACAAACAACGCTAGAGGGGAAAAAATATACTCAAATCTAGAGAAAATAAATTCAGTCTAAAGTTATGCATTAAATATAATTAAATCATCAAGTAGCATATTTAATGCACCAGTAACTTAGACCTTTTATTTTAACATTAAAAAATACTTCTTTATATTATAATACACATTTGACTCAGCTACTTGCAATAATTGTTGATTTCAAGAAAGATTATAGAATACATCTTCGATAATTACCCAGAGATAAAATCATAAGAAATGCAGGAACACCATAGGCCAGAGGATAGCAGGAATCAACTCCAAAACATCCTACTATTTTATGTGCAAATGGTATTAATAACATCCCCACAAATGCTCCCACATTAAGAAAAAAATAAAAGAAAGAAAAGAATCCTTTCAGTTTCTCTTGCTCATCCAATGTAAACTGATCACCTCCAAATGCAGCAATGCAGGGTTTTATACCTCCAGTACCAAGAGCAATTAGAACAAGACCCCAAATAGTGAATGGGCTAAAAATATAAAACACGTGATTAACATGAATTCTTCCTTTACTTACAAAAATATAATTCATGGTTTTGAATGAAATTAAGTTCAACATACACGGGATACAAAGATGTTGGTGTTAATGACGCAAGACATAAGATTGTACTTCCAGATGCATACATTAATGAAAAGTAGAATATTGTCCTGAAATGTATAAAAAATATTTGATAAGTTTCAACTCATTGTGGAATTAAATATTGTGAACATAAATGAAGTGGTTCTCACCAAAATCTCCCCAATAAACTGTCAGCAAATAAAGCACCCACTACTGGAGACAGGTAACATAACATAATAAATATATGATAAATAAGAGTAGATGATTTTTCTGAGAATTTTAAAACATTTGTGAGATACAGTGAAAGTATAGCTGAAAAAAAATATATAAAGTTAATAAAGCTCTTCATACATTGGTATTTGTATATATTAAAGATCAATCTTCTCTTACTTTTTATTCCACAGAATGAAACTCGTTCACAGAATTCAATGAATATTATTAAGTAGATTGCAACTGTAAATAAGTAGACCTGAAAATAAAATAATATTAAGAGATGTGAAGTAATGTAACATAGTATGTTCAAGTACTACTTACTTTGTTTTTATCCATTTTTTTTACTTTTTGGGGCATTGTTGATCACTGTTCATTTATAATTACTAATAGAAGATTTCACAGCTGTTGAATTTATATTTCATTTGTGAAATACATTTCCCAAGCACCATTAACAACAAGAGAACTAACTTTCACAAGATATATTATGCAGATAATGCAGCCATATTTAAAACAAGAGACAGTGCATACATTGTTAACTTGAACAATATTCTTATGTTTTTAAAAATCAATGTTAAAATTAAGATGGAAAATCTATACCATCCAATTTCACAAGTATATTTACACATTCATTGTGTCAATAGATCAGGGATCCCAAATTTACTCAAGAAATCAATATTTCTTGGTCAAGAACCTCAGAGGATAATTTTCCAGCCAGGCAATGAGAGTTTCTGTGCCTGTGATATGCATTTTACAAAATATATTCATTGCATTTTCATTTAATGATTATGAATATGAATTAAGAATATTTGGACACATAATTCATATGCAAGAGTGGAAAGAAGTTGCAGTGTTACCTTGCAGGCAACATGGTAAGTAATATAATCAGTAATTCTCTTTAGCCTGTATAAAAATTCGACCAAAACAGTAAAATGTTTGAATGAATTCCTCTAATTCTTTTCAAAAGGTTTGTTCAGACAGACAATTTGGAGAAACACTTTTGGTGATTTTGTGTTTGTGAACATTATTACTGAGAAGAAGAAGATTAAAGATTTACTGAGACCAAATATTAAAGCTTCTTTTCTCCCAGTACTTGTTATTCAACCCTGTCAGTATTCACTGGCCCTTCTAAAAGAGGTAAAATAATAATAAAAAGAATGAGACATTTATGAACTAATATCAATCAATCATGGAAGTAAGTATAAACTTTCTTACTTTCTTAGGCTAGCGAACAAAGAATGATGAATAAGCATTTTTCCTGGTGGATTTTCTTCAATTTATCCATGGAAAATTTTGATATAAAAATTGACAGCAGTCACTCTCTAACTGAAGAACTAAAGAACATTTTTGGGCCTCTTCAGGTATGTTTATATTTCGCAGGAAATCACTTAATGAATTTATTTACTTTCTATTGTATAACCTATAAAAGTTCTGATTAATAATTTCTTTGTTAGGCATACGCAGACAGCAATATAAATGTAGTAACTGTAGAGAAGAATCATACAAATATTATTCTCTGGGATGTATTCAAATTATCATCAAATCAAAGTATTCATGCTCGAAAGTTAGTCCAGTGGAATAGCTTGCCATTAAAACACATAACACATTTTTCATACAAAACTAAAATATTACTTAGATCTAAAAGTTTAAAAAACACCATCTTGAGAGTAGGAGTGTTGTTGGTAAGTACCTCAATAGCATACCTAAAGAATTCAGAGAACAAAATATGAAAAACAGAAAGAAATGTAACAAAATACTGATATTTAATATTTATTGATTTATTTTGTTTATATCATCAATAATGCTAACAATTTTCACTTTTGGTATTAGAGTCATCTTGTCCAGTCTTTTAGTTTAGCACTTCTTTTGGATATATATGTATATGGTTGGGAATTCATAATAAGATGTCTGTAAATATCAATAAAATATCCATGATAATGATGGGACAAATAAAATAGAGAAAAATAATCTGCCTCACTATTTTTGCTCCTGTTTCTTAATGTATTGTGGTAAGGAAATGTCAAGAACACTCACAAACTTAATTGACATGAGTAATGACACATTAGAGCAAAAAGTAGTGTTAATTAAGTGAATTGATGTTTGTCCTTTAGTTCAGTTATTTTCAGTATGATGTGGGAGACGATGACAAACCATCACATTTTAAAATTTTCACAATTCAACATTTACTTTCAAAATTTGTTCAATGAATTATAAAATGTATTTCTGTATTTCAAACTCTTTTAAAACAGTGTAACTCTTTATGTAAGTTGTCATCCCTTCTAAATGAATAATTTCAAAATGAAACTGAGTACAGAGTTCATGATAATGTATGTTACATCTCTATGAATGGTATCAATAAATGAATTCAAAACCATAAGGGAACTCTAATATGTATATTATATATATGTAAATGTTTTAGGAAAAATCAGATTATAACTGTGACTGTGAGTTATATGTAGAAGAAAATTCTAATGAAATACATTTATTGGGAGGATACAGCATTGAAATTATTAAAATATTAATAAAACATTTACACATAAAGTGAGTATGCACTTGAGTGCTTACAAAATACATAAACTTGTATTATAAATGCATTATTTGTCCCAGAGCTCATACCATTGGTAGAAATAAATGGGGAACATTAAATGATGGACAATGGACTGGACTCATAGGATTGCTGACAGAGGATCTAGCTGATCTAGTTATATGTCACCCTACAGTGAATGCTGCTCGCTCAAGTGCAGTGCATTTTCTCCATTCCACATTGCATACCAAGTAAGAATTCAGTGATGGCAATATGATTCTTTTGCAGAAATGATTTTTGTCCATTGAACTTCAATAGTAGTAAATTTGTACTAGGTATGAAATTAATGTTGCAGAGCTGTAGAATTACTGAAAGTAATTTTTGATATTATCAAAGCAGAGAGTAGGGGAAAAACATCAGCAAAATCTATCGTTGAAACATGTCACAAAATTAATTTAATACACAGTACTTAGTAGTTATGAAATTTAAAATATTATTTATTTGATTAAAACGAGATTTAGGAATTACATTCTAAACTGAAAACCTATTGTTACTTAAATTATTATAAATAAATAAGAAACATTGACTTGAAATATTTATGTTTGTCACACATACTGACTCTTTTCCACCCTCCTGACCTGCCCCAAAGGCAGGCTTCTAATACTTAGTTAACCTAATTGTACTGAGCAAAGTGGCTCAGTGCGTAGCGCACTGACTTCACGTTCGGGAGGTCCAGGATCAATCCCCATGTCCGACATTCTGACCGCAGTTTTTCTGGTTTCCCTTGGTCATCCAGGCCATTCTATTGAAAGGCTGCAACTGCAAAACCCACATCGCTAGCCAAACTACATGAAGTCACGAAGGTTAAGCAAATTCGAACATTATGGGATCCCGGTTGGGTGACCATCTAGGAACTCTGGGATCTAACGACACCGAGGCCAATTGCCCTTTATGGGATATATAATGGCTAAATACACTAAACAAAACAAAATAATTGTGCAATTAGGTCAGAGGGATAAATGTAATTAATGTTATCTTTACTATTACTCTTAGATGTTAGGACCAGTTTATTCTCTAAAATTAAACTGTAGATTGTGGAGGGAGCAGGAGGAACCATTACCCCCGCAGAGAACAAATATTTTGGAATCTGGAGGATCATTATTTGGGATGCCCCATTGAAAGTCAGTTAGCAGAAACTCATGGTGTCACCCTTCTGTCAGTGTGACTTACATCATTAGGACTGAATTATTATTTTGAGTAAATTTTCTGTGCAGCTTATGTGTACTAATATTTTCTTTGAATAAAATTTAAGTGTTCCAATTTTGAAAGTTTCAGAGGCTGCTCTTACCTCCCACCATAGGGTGGAAACACATTTTCATACAATATATCTATAATTTAATACAACACATATCATAGGAATCGCATGTATTAGTATCAACAGTTCACTACAAAAAGCCTGCATAATACATGTATGTTATTTTACAACATAATGCCAGATGGTATTATACAATTCAAATTGATTCACAAGTTTAAATGCCAATAAAAATATTTTCTGCTGCATAACTGTTTCTTTATAATTTAGAGACTATACTGAATATCAAACCAAAAAATTATTAATTCTGAAATTAATGCATTAATTATCATTTTTATTGTATGACAAAAGACTTAACATGCTTGTAACAACTTTTGTAATTCAGCATTGGGACTCAATCTCAATCTGGTTTTTTAACAAGTTGATCTTTCTCTTGATCCATTAAGATAATCTTGATTCATTGAGCAAATGCTCAAATAAAACCATGCTTTGCTTCTGGACTGGACTTCTCTACTTGTGCACATTTTCTTGAAACTCTCTTGTTGCTAGATATTTGGAGGAGGCAAGGACAGGATTAGTTATTTTGACTACAAACTATAAAATCAAATCTGTAGTTTTATGTTGGCCAATGGAAATAGTTTTCTATCACATTAGAGCATTAAAGTTTTCAAATGTTGTAAACCACACTCAGTACCTTTATTCAGAATAATTATGTTGAATTATTTCAATATGAATAAAAGTGCTCAAGAAAACATGTACAGATTTTTCTTCTCCCCATAAGTCTACATTTTTTATGGATTTTCATGATAAATAAATTTAATCAAATTAATCTGGCCTTCACTCATGACACAAGAAAATGTATGAGTCCAAGCTCTGTAAACATAAAATGAAAATTAAATAGAATTTTTTGACAAAATGCAATAGTAATAAACAATGTCTTATTTCCCATATTTTGATTTGAATCTAATTCTATTGCAGACGTGTTTTAGTATATAAAGCATCTGGATTACCAGTCACCCAAGATGTATTTGTTCTTACATTTAGGAAATCTCTGTGGCTATGTTTTATATTTATTCTGGCTCTTCTACCCGTGTGCCTATATTTTTGTATGCATTTTGAGTCTAAACTGACAGAGAATATTCAGGCTTGGGGAGGAATGCAAGTTGCTTTGTGGATTGTTGCAGCAACTTGTCAACAAGGTAATTATTTCCTTAAAAGACATGAGCTATATATTGTTATTGTTGTTGTTATCATTTTGTAAATAAGTGCACAAAATCTACTTCAATTTTAATTTTCTCTTGTCTGAGTACCCAATTGAAAATAGTATCTAACAAAGTATTTAAACAAAGTAGTATAATTTTGGCAATCTGTTGTTGTTCATTCTCTGTAAATGATATTTTCATCTCCATTGAGACTGCTCTATCCCTTCCACTAAATCTTTGGTTTTTGTGAATAATTATAGTGATACATTTTTGTATTTATGCTACACAAAAAGGGGCAATGTAATACCTCTTTTTTATAAAATGTCTGTCCAGTAAAATGGTATGGATTTATAATCAAAATGTATTTTTTATCTATTTAATATCTTCACATAGTTAGTATGGATCATGGGCATATTTAACAATTAAAATTTTTAAATAATGAATTAAATACTTTTAGTAATAAATATATTGTTTTCTTCTTACACAATGTTATTAAAACTTTTACACTACTAAAATATTTTTCTATAAATACTTATTTTTTTACTTTGGTTATGTACAAATACTTATCAACTAAAAACCGATGTTTGTGTCAGAAACTCAATATATAAGATGTCAGTATAAAATATAATTTATTTGACATACTAAATTACATTCCAGGATGTACTGAACAACCCCATGGAGCTTCTTGCAGTGTTGTTTTTATTGTTGGATACCTCACAATGTACTTGTTATACACTGCATTTGCAGCAGGAGTAACATCTCTTTTAGCAATTCAAGGCAAAGATATTCATGTACAACTTACAGATGTAAATCGAATGAAAGCTGATTTTGCGGTTTATTGGGATGGTCTAATACCAGAAATGTTTCAAGTATGAGTTGTGATCTATATGATAATCACAGCAATCTGAGCATTCATTGACAAAGGAGTAACTTGAATTATTCCATTTCTAGAAGTCATCAGATCCTGCCATTATAAGCCTATATTCTACTTCACTGCTCAAAGAACACAATCGTATCCACAACTTAAAAATGTTATTTGAACATATTAATGGAGAAAAATCAGTAGCAATGGCAACTCAGTATCCCATTAAATATTATATGGCAACAAAACTGCAGAATGAAGATGCATGCCAAATCACCCTTGCAGCGGTTCCAGGAACTGATCACTACAAAGCATTTGCTATGGCCAAAAATTCTCCATTTATTGATATTTTTAATTATTGGTAAGAACTTGGCACTACTTTTTCTTATTCTTAATATAAATATTAAAATTTCTGGTTGAATTTAGTTTGTTAAAGGTTAATTTCCTTTACTTGTCTGAACTGAAGAAAAAAAAAAAGCAAAGTTTGAATGATATAAAAATTTTTCAGCCGGCCCGGATAGCCGAGGTCGCTAAGGCTGAAGGGTTGTAGCTGCCTCAGCTCTAAGGATCGGGGGTGCAAATTCCACCTCAGGCATGGATGTTTGTGTGTGTTCGTGTTGTCCTTATGTTTTTCTTTAAGTTCCCCTACAGTTAAAACAATCACAGTGGTCACTTTATACCCAAGTCGTTAAAAAGTGACCTAAAAATTAAAAAAAAAAGAAAACAATTTTTCACATTAATCTGTTTGCATTACAATTTATTAATTGGCTTATTTCATTAACTAATATTCATTTTATAATTCAAACTATTTTCAATCATAGGAATATAAAATTTTTATTTACAGGAAAATAGATATAAATATAGATTCAAATTAGTTACATGAAAATTACGAAATTGAAACTGTTTGGTAATACATTTAAACATTTTGTGCATCAAATTTAATATTTTTTAATGATTTATAATCTTCAGGTTACTGCGTATGCAAGAAGCAGGTTTATTCAAAAGTGCAGAAAAGAGAAACTTCCCACCATGTCAATGTATTTCTGGACCAAAGTACTCATCTGCAAGTTTGATACATGTTACATCAGCAATAGTGATCTTTGGGATAGGCATTGCTCTGGCTATCGTATTTCTGTTTTTTGAAAAGGCATGGTATTACCATAAAAAGGAAAATTACTGGTATGAATCAATCTTACTTTTGTTTTTTTCTTTTCTCTATAAATATATTTTAACTCTTTTTCCCAATTAATTTGTGATATCAGCTTCTATTACTACTTCAGAGACTTCTTTATTCTTTCTTTCCTCTTTTTACTTTCTTTTTGTAATGCAGTGAAGAGGAGTGATTTTGGATGGAAAAATGCATATTCTGTACAGAAAAGTGAATAATTATTGCTCCTATATGTAGTAAATTACTTCCTCTAATACTTTGTGTACATGGGTGTGCGCACAGGAGGAAGGTGCAGGGGAAAATTTTCACAGGGGCCCCATTGCCTTCTGTAATAAAACCTTTTATTTCCTTAAGTAGGCCTACGTTCAACTCTTAATATTTCTCTTTTTACCATGGCAATTTGGGGAATTATTATATGACATTTGGGGATGAGGCGCTCTAAAAGCACTTGGTAACCCTGTAAATGGATTAGAATAAAATCAATTGTATATATTAATAGCATAATTCATGTTATAATTTCATTCTCTTTGTAGTATTTTTTATTTATTTTCTAGTAAAATACAGTCATATATAAATAATAAAGTTTAATGGAAAATAGAGTCCAGAAATATACTTACCCTCCCTCTTGTATTATGTTGTTGAGGCCTATGGTTGTGTAATCAGAATCAATATTTTGTGGGTTCTTGATACCAAAAAACTGGTTTACAGCAAAATATTGTTTCTGTAAAATTTATTTCTTTAAATAATGTTCTCAGATAGAGCAAAGTATGCTTACAGAGCCTGGAAATTCAGGCACATATTTTACCTAAAATTTGCTGTGGGGGAGGGGGGGGGGGAATCAGACAAAATTGGAGCCACTTTTTATAGTTTTAAAAAAATTGTCTTTATTCTATGCAAAAATTACAGGAAAATCATTCATTTTCACAAAAAATATTACTTGACCTCATTTAAAGAAATAATTTTTTAGAGCAGATTTGATTAAGGCAAGAGAAAATTTTGAAAACGTTGAGTCTTCATGTAACATACCTATAAACACCAAAATCTCCATTTCAAATTCACAGAGCCCAGAGTTTGGCCAAATCAATTGGGAAATGTCAGTTTTGGAGAAAATTGTCTAAATGGGACTCAAGAACGGAAACAGACTCATGATCAAACAAACATGATAAACAAATTTCTAGGTATATATATGAACGTTTTCCCTTAAAGCCGTTTTTCGCTACTAAGGACACAAAACAATGTTTCTAACTACACAATAGATTAGAGAATGGACTACATTAGAGAATGTAATTTATTACTTATAGGAGGAAGATTGATCCACTTTCTCGACATCAGGGACCAACAATTCGAAGTTTTTATGCTGGAAAATGGTCACTTTTTACTGCAGTAACCCAATACTTACTCTTCGCAATATATGGATAGAGTAGGTGAGAAAGTAAAACGTAACAGGGTTGGAAAAGGATGTAACAATCATCGAAATGTTTGAATTCTAGTTACTTACAATTTGTGTTAAAAATAACTGTGTTTAGGCACCATAACTACCTTCACAATGGAAAATATGCAATATAAACTGTTTTTCTGCCTGACGACAGACATAATGGAGCAATTTTTAAATAAAATATTGTACCACTTTATATAAAACTTATAATGCAAATATTTTTTTATTTATGTGTTCGTTGAAACAAGCCCATTAGATACATCAAATTTACAAATAGCAGAACAAGGAGGTACACATAGCAGAGTAGAACTTCTAAAGAACATGATGAATATTAACATAAGTCATTCCATAGCAAAAGTCAAATTTACAAATAGTAATACAAGAGGTATACAAAGCAGAATAGAACTTATAAAGATCATGTCATAATCATGTAAAAAAATATTTTAAATTGCTTTTAAATTGCTATATAGGAGAGAACATGTTAATACAATTTCGATTTGCTAGCCTATACATTTTCGACAAAGATGAATAGAAGTAAGAGTTAGTTTAGGCACAAAGAACAGTAAACAGTATGTTCTCTTTTGATCATACAAGGGCACTCCAAGGAATTAAGAGAGTATAATTTGATTGAATCCATATTTTGGTAATTTATATAAGAATTTCAGGTCAAAATAATCTCTATATGACTGCAGTCCGCTTAAGTTTAAAGTAGTAGCAACTTTAGTGTAATAAATGTGAAAACTTTGTATCTGAACAGACTTGAGCTTAGAAATAAGTAACTGCTAAGAAGGGAACAAAACTTGAGATGCACACAACAAAATAGGTCTTATGAGTTAGATGTATAAAGTTATTGTTGGTGAATTTGGAAACACCTCACAAAACCTAACATACGATAGGATATATCGACTTCTGCTCCAACATGAAATTTAAAACTAATTTTAGGGTCAAATATAACATCAAGACCATCAAACTGAGAAACTTTATCAAACACACAATTATAACTAAATACAATTGGAATTTTTAGATCCAGTAAATGACATCAACGTATATTTTCCAACATTCAATTTTAGATTTTTTGAATCACACCAGTCCGATATCAAATCAAGATCTAACTGTAGTTTCATACAATCATGTATAGAATCAATAACAGTACAATTTTAGATTGTTGACAAATAATAAAAAGTTACAATTAAATACAGTTTAATGATGCCTTATTTTCTGGCGAGGCTCAGGCTGTGAGGTCTACTCTTCCACCTGACCACGCAAATTATACTAGGCTCATTTTACTGTCTGGAAAAGAGGAAGTATCACTCGGGTGATGAAACAGGTATTTTGAATTTTGCTCAGAGGCTTCATTTAAGCTTGAGGACCTACAACATGGGACAGATGGCTTTACTTCCCCTCTGAAGAGAGGCGTAGGAAGGATTTTTTTTGCCCTCCAAAATCCATGGCTTCAATGGGGATTGAATCCGCGAACTTTGGTATAACAGTCTGATAAACCAACTGTTACACCACTGAACCCGTAACACGCAAAAAATGTTGAGCTGGGCAAGCCTTTTTTAAAATCATTTACTAATATGAAGTATGAGAGCAGTCCAAGATGCGATCCTTGAGGAATCCCAGAAGAGATATAAATATCTCTAGACACAAATGATTTATATTTTGAATTTTTCCAGTCAGGTAATTACTTACCTATTTCAAGAAGGAACCTGTTATGCCTATTTCTTCTGAAGTGTGAAATAATATGTAATGATTTACCATGTCAAAGGCTTTGAAGAAGCTGGTACAGAGGATATCTACTCAGATATTCTGTTCTACGTTTTTAAGAAAAAAAGTTGTAGAATTAACTAAATTAGTAATGGTTGACCTCTGAAATGAAACTTTCTAATTACATTTTTTTCATTCCTAGGAGGGAAGTGACCCGTCAAGAGATACTGCACCACTGGAGCAAGAACAGAAAATATAAATAAGAGCAGCAATTATCCAAAATAAAATCTAATAATTGTTTAAAGAAATTTATGGACGTAAAGAAACTACAAGTACATGCACAGTAAATTTAATTATAAATGACAATTACAAGCTTTGTAATTTTATTTCTAAAAACCACAAATTACCCAACTGATAAATTAATGACTTTGCATGTATGTACTTACCACACATATAAATATATCCATTATATTTATATTCAATGCGACATTTTTAACTCTTTCAAATTTATTATAGAGAATGTAATGGTCCTTTTTGTAAGTTAGATGCATGAGAATTAATGTAGATTGAAGTAAACACAAAAGAATACAGGTACTGCAAACCAGTCTACAGTAATTTCTTACATACTATATGGTAACACCTGCATTCACAGAAAATTAAATGAAGGCATTCCCTAGGACATTAGTGTCACATGTATTTGGAACAATACTTGCAGTAATGTTTTCCTAAAAAAATTTATCATGAAAGTAAGTAGTAAATGATGCATGGATTTTTGTGTTTAGTATTCTTTTGTTTTCAAGATGAAAGTTTATCTCAAGTAAGTCATTATTGCACATCAATTACTCAGCTTGCGATTATGTCAATTCCAGAAATAATACCTCATGTCATTGTGCAAAAAATATTTGTAAACAGGTCTGCTTAGGAAACTCTTAATTTCTCTCAAAGCTAAACTCTCTTATGGAAGACATTTTTTACAGCTAATTTAAGGAGCTATCCTTTAATTAAGTAATGCAAAATAAACTTACTTTACTTACAGCAGATGTTTAGTCAGGTGGTAATAAAACAGAAGCATAAGAACAGGTCTAAAATGTGTTAAAAATTTCACAAATGCTGCAAAATTTACTTCACCATAAAATAATAAATGTATAATAATTTCTAGAAATTTAAAAACTTTTTAACAACTTATTACAATAATATAATAAAAAATGCTCAAAATGAATAGTAAATGGACTTTAATGATCAAAATTATTGATCAGTTTAGGTTTATATAAATACATTGTTACAATCTCTAACAAATTTAATTTATAAATTGTTTAAAAATGTAAAGTAACACTAGACTCTATAACTGTAATTCCCTGTAACATTGCACAACGAAGCTGAAAAAATCCCCTCTCTTCAAGCCAAATTTGATTTAAGTTGTCTAATTAAATAATATACAACAAAAACTCTCTCTTTTGGACACTACACTACATTAGACACCTTTTCCTGCAATAAGATGATATACTGTACCTGACTGGGCACCCCTTTTCCAAAGAACTGAAGGTGCCAACTTCCGAGAGTACCATTTCTGTATATCCAAGTCCCATTCACTCACTCCCCAACCCAGCACTACAAAGGTTCAGTTGGGAGGTTCAATTAAGCAATCTGATGTCATCAACAAGCACCTGTGACAAATGGTGGTCCCAAACTGGTATTCTGAAGTCATTCTAACAAAAAAAAAACAACTGCAAATTCTTGGAATTTTATTTATTAATTAACAAATTCAGTTAAATTAATGATGTACTCATTTTTAAAAAGTATTTAATCAGACATTCTGAAATTAATACACAAAAGGACATTATAAAGATCTTTATTCTTTGAATCATTTTTTTTAGACAAAATGTAAAAGATAGAGCAGTCAATACAATGAACTGTATAACAGATCGATTGTTAAGAGACACAAAATGTTCAAGATTCACTATCTAATGAAACCTGTCACTTCTAAAAAAAGAATAGACAGATAATTTTATAAGTGTACTTTATATTCAGATGAATACTGCAACTCCAATTTACAATTGAACATTAATGACTAGTGATAAAGACACATTTAAATGCACATTTGACCTAGAAGGCATTCAACTCTTTAGGAACAAAACTGTTAACGCCTCCACATCATGACCATAAAAAAGCATGACAATATGACTGATGGAAAATTTTTAATTACAAATTTGTCAGTTATGAGTATCAAGAAGATAAAAAGTTATCTTAAAGAGTTTTAGGTGACACTATTATACCTGTGTCACTCTTTCAAATTTGTAACAAGTATATCACAGCCAGATTACAACTCTTTGTAACATTCCCACATCAGTCAAACACGAGTTATATTAGCATCTGAAGAACGCAACCATATACCACTAGAAAAACAGCAGAAAGAGCATAGGAATGCTAGTAACTCATTGCAGTTAATAATGCACGTAGACCATTATGTCTCTTACTTTCTACTATGAACCACTGGTGGTCACAAAACATACAACAAAAATCACAGGTAAATTAAAAAAACTTTGACTATCTCCGTGTCTCAAAACTACACTGATTCATAAGCCTATTTATGGTAGACTTATACATGAGATATTGTCACTCAATATAAAAGCATCACAATTTATGATGAATTAATTATTCATGAATTTTGTTTACACATAGTAGTGTATGGCAATATAAGAAATATCCATCTTAAAATTTTGAACTTGTATAATAACCTGTAACAAAATCTTCATATTACATTGATTACATTCACCAATAGTTTTCTTTACTATACTATGCTCATAATAATGGTTTCTCAATATTTCTAATTGCATTAACAAAAAGTCAACTAATTACATGTAATTCACACAGTAATTAAAATTGTGGGATAGCCTGTTTTAGTACCAAGTAAAATGGCAATAATATCCATGTGCACCCAGAATGCTACAGTAAAATTATTTATAAGTGCCAGAATTCTCTAAGCCATTCTCACTGCTACAATTAGAAATCTGGTACACAGAAATCCTGAAATATATCCACACACAATATATCTTTCCTAACATAGTGATACATGCTTCGATTTCTATCTACAGGAGATCACAGTTATTTGTCAACATTTAAACAAGACAAAATTTTATCTTAAAACAAAAACTCAAAATAATATACAAGGAAACCTTAACACAACTTCTAACAAAGTAAAGCTTTATTACTTTGTCTTCAGATGCTAACATAAAAAAATTTAAAAAATAATTAAAAAAAACATGAGTTCACTCCACAGCCAACTGATAACACTTCAACATTTTCTTAACATTGTTAGCACATTGGTGACTGGGCCCCATTAATTAGACCTTGTAAACAGAAAAGTAACACGAATTTATACAATCCCAGTACAACTAGCATTCAAATGACTACATTTTAGGTTTAGCACATCTTCATGGAAGAAGGTGAGCAAATTTTCTTTTTTTTTTTTTTACAACTAAAAAATAATTCACAGGTCTCAAATATCAATGTTTCTAACATACTCACACACATACATACAAAATGTGTGACTAAATATTTAGAGAAAAAATAAAACTGCAATGTGTGCAACAATGTTGAATTGAACTTTTCAAAATGAATAATTACAATTAATTAATTTTAAGTTAGGAATGCCTAAAATACAAACAGATCATATGAGTGCATGGAATGAAGAATCTTGTAATGAAAATAACATTCACAAACCACAGATACCAAGTAATAATTATGTTAAAACAGAAAAAAATTGCTGTAAAAATACAGCCTATGTATCAAATAAAAATTGCTTAAAAAATATAGAAATGATTAAGACCTAGAAGTACATTTTATTGCACATTTTATAGGGTAGATGATCTTTTCACACAATGTATGCCTCAAAACTTGCATAACAGCCATAAACATCTTGCATCTTTTGAGAAAAAGAATTTTGTTTATGTCATATTGCAAGTATTCTATGTCTTTAGAGGTTCAGAAAGTAAAGAAATCAGCACTAGTCTTTTGCAGAAGAGAGTTATCCTCCAACATGTGCTTCAAATTACTCTCCGTAGCTATTATTCAACCTCGTATAGATTCTATATAATCATGAATAAAAATGGGCACAGACTGCTTCAAGAAAATTATTCACTCCCCGAAAATCCTACATGAGTAAACCACAGATCAATATTCTATTAGGTTGAAAATTACTTCAAGTGAATTCAAATATATGACACTTGTTTGGTGTACAATGACAACTGAACTTTTTATTTTAGAAGACTGAATAACTGGAAGCAACAAAAAAATGTTTCAAGATCAATAAATAATGTTAACAGCATGTATTTGGAAAGACTTAAATCAGTAACTTCAGGCATGAAACTCTCAGATCTGTCAAAATATAAATGTTACAAGAAACAAGATATGGTAATTGACCCTTAAGTGTACCAGCAGGGTACGATCTTTTATCTCTAATTCTGCAGCCATTGGAGAAATGACATTGTCACACAAACTCCTTTGTACTGCTTGGAATCTTTCATCAGGAGATCATGATGTTCAGAAAGTGGTTAAAAAGAAAACAATTTTCCACTGGAGTACTTTTGCACTTTGTAGGTGATATTAGGTATAATTTTTTCACAGAGTATATTATCATGCCAATTTATTTTTCATCAAAAGCTGCAGTCTATTAAAGAAGGATTTTCAAAAAATTATACAAGAAAATAATAATTCAGACTCTGAAGATGCAGATAAATTTTGTTTAACTTCACAAAATAGAAAAGTCAATTAAAGAAAGCTAAATATGCGGGATATTGTAACATACGTCTAAGGAATTTGGGCATGGAACTTTAAATACAAATGTTGTGTGTTTTAAATGCAAACTACATGTGGTAAAATAAATTCTATTTACAAAATATATGTTGGGCATGAGATAAAATGCATTCACTTTGACCTGTTATGTCCCTAATGGAAGCAAAATACTTTTTATATATCAATTCTAATATTTGATAGTTAATTAAAATTTGTTTTCTTGAGGGCTTACATTTTTTTCTTTTCATAAAGATGATTGCAATACTGATTAAAATATAACTGCAGTATTGGATATAGATCATTTTCTTTTCTTTCTTAAATTTCTGTAATTTATCTATCCAAAAAGTAGTATACTACTTAGTAAGTATCTTAGTAAGTATCTTAAAAGTAGTATACTTCTTAGTAAGTATACTTACTAAGAGCCCCACAAACTATGTTTAAAGTTGCCTTTACGATAAATAAGTACATTTCTACATCAGACTATTGAATTATTACCAACAGTCTCAAACGAGTTATTTAAAACATATTTTTTTAAAGAAAAGAAAATGGGGTACATTTGTGCCCAATGTCTTTCAAGGTTAAAATATGTGCAACCATAAGAACATATAACTTTAGTACTTAAATGGAGTAAGGTTTGGCAATTTTAGTATAATCTGGGCATAAATCAACATTGAGCCAAAAATAAATTTTGCATTTTAACGATTATTCTTATTAATTAGAAAGTTTTTGATTCAAGATATTAAAGACTATTATGCAAGTAACGAGGCATACAATACACAAAACACATGCTTTTTAAATTGGACAAGATCGTGTGCATCTTGAAGGCTGTAGTCCTAGTTATAATGTAAACAAATATTCTCTGTGGTAATTCATAACTCCATGACTACTGAACAGAATTTTTCATAGCCCATCACTAATGTGTTAACATAACTGTATGGACAAAACAGTTCATTTTCAAGTATCTACAATACAATCACATTTCAGCAAAACTTTTTCTGATGCTGTAATTCTTTCCATATAGAAAGGCAGTTCTGTAAGAACAGCAGAAAAGTAAGGAAATCTGTATTGAAAAACTTTTTAAATTTTCTTCCAACTTTCAATCATTTCAAATATTCTGCTGGTAAACAACTTTTCATCAATGTTTATTATAGTTAAATATTTATTTACAATTTCTTGGAAATTTAATGAAAAATAATTTCCTCCCAGAAGTCATAAATAAATCATATTCCTTTCTTGACAATATGATTTTCGAAGAGAAATATTATGTAAAAAACAGAAGGTGGCCAAAGCAATTGCTACTAAACATAATTCATACAATTTATCATCTTCAGTAATGCATTTCATGTATGCATTTAATATTAATAATTATAAAGTAGAGCATGTTCTTGTACTTCTTCATAGCTAAACAATAATCTAGAGATTAAGCATGGGAAATTTGAATCTATGTATACATCAACACTGATCAGAACATGCAAATGCTGATCTCAATGAAAACTGGCTAGTAGTAATTTCACGTTATAATGATTCCACAAAATTTAGCATTCCTTAACAGCTATTAAAAGTTAAGGAGGGAAAAAACTCGCAATTATGGACAGGGTTTGAATATTTTAACAAATATGACTTTTCATCTTGAAATGCAATTTTATGACATAACAGCAAATATTTATTTTAGATTTTATGAGTATTTGAAAGAATTTTCCTTTCATCATTCCTGGTTTTGATATTTACAAATATTTCACTTTATTCAACCTCTCTTCCTTTGGTTGGACTTTGTTTCCACACTCCAAGATACCTGACAAAATAATATTCATCCAATTTTGCAAACAATAAATCCAAATCTACACTCCAGTAGTTTAGCTCTTGTCCATTGTCCTTTTTGGACAATATATTTTAGTAGTTGGCAACCTTCTCGCATATCATCCAAATTAATTAACATAAGTGTTGACAGCATTCATATGGGAAGAAACATCTTTTGGTGACAAAACATCCTACAGATACTATTGTTGGCACATTTCACCTCAGTAGTTGTGAAAATTATTTAACTCTGCCCAGGGAATGATTTATGCAGACCTATGAAAGATGTTTGTGACCACATTACAAGTATGAAATTTTGAAAATTCCATAAAGGCATGCTTTTTCCAGGTAACATTTTGACTTTTTGTTTTTTAAGAGATTTGTGAGAAGATAAAATATTGTTCACTATTCAGAAAAGTATTCAATTACAGGTGTAACATAAATTATAAGCATTTCAATTTGTAAACAGAAGCATATTGCATAAAACAGTTCCGCCATCACTTTACAGCTTGAACAGCTTTACAGCATCTCTAACATCTCTTTATGATTCCAAACTTGATTTTTCAAAACATTCAGTAAATAAAATTTCCTCCTTTTCAGTCATAAGGTGTTGAATTTCTATTGAACTTGTATCGAAAAAATTGCATTTGAGCTAAGAATAGGTTTTCTCCATCATTTTTTAAATATTATGGAATCATAGTTCATAAAATGTAAAACTTTTGGAATATTTTAAAGAAAAATAAAGCTTAGAAAAATTTATAGTCCATTTTTGAGAAGTTATGAGTTTGTGAAAACGTTTTAGAATTTTTGGTCGAGTGCTATTCTTGGATAATTTGTAGCCAAAAAGTTCTTGATATTTCGAGAAACTTCTTTAATTTAAGCCAGAGATAATTAATTCATTAGTTATAAATTAAATATTAAAGAGGCATGTCGGGTCTGAAACATTTAACATGTTACTTTCAAAAATGTATTATGTTTTGGCTTAATCATGACAAAACATTTTGAGATATTTCTCCCCTTCATTTTTTAGATAATTTAGGAAATCTAATTTGTGCTACAACAACACAGATGCTTTTTTAAAGAACTACTTTTTCTTTTTGGTCTTCAATCTATAATTAATTAACATAATAAACTAGGGTTGTCATCACACAGGTTGATAATTGCTATGTTTTTAATTGTCTTGAGATTTTCTATTAGTCTTAAACTCTTGGATTGCATCTCAATGACAGAGTTGTTATCCAGTAAACTTTGGAACAAATGAAGCAATCTAGTAAATGTACCACATAAAAGAACACAAGGACTTTATTGTGATCTATGATAATTAAATCAACTACGCAGGAATTAGCCCTCACATCTTGCCTCTTAAAACAAAGGCAATTTAAAGTGTATTTATGCTGTACTCCCCTGCAATTTATTTCAGAAAATTGTAACAATCTTCTCAAATACTCTGGATCCTTAAATAGTTCCATTCTGACAACTGTAATTGACCAAATTTTTATGCAACTCACAATGGAATCATGGCTCATAACTGATAAAGTTCTAGACAACAAAATTGATGAAACCCAACAAAGGAAATTCCCAGAAATGTAAAGCACATCAATTAAAATTCAATTTCAACACTTCTTTTTTCTTCTTGTTCTTTTTTTCCAAAACCAAGCTCCAAACCCTACTCGGTCCTTTAAAGGTTTATCTAGCTTATAAACCTCACTATATGGAAGACTATTTCAAACACTAATAACCTCCTTGCAGCATTTATACTTGTTAAGAGACTTTACTTAATCCTGAGAAGACAGATCATTTACATCTACAGATCCACCTTTTGTCAAGAATTTTCTCTCTTAGCAGCTTTGAGCACAGGACTAACTTCAAAGTCATAAATGAGTGATATTTTTACTACTGGCTGTCGAACATTTGTTCATAAACTGAAAGATGCAGCTTCTAACACCCAACAAAACAAATCTATAAATCCCCTAGAGGACAGTATAATTTAAGGGTCATAAAACATGCAACAAAAAATCGATGGGGGTCAAATGATAAATAACCCCTGAAACATTAAAGTAAAATTTGTCATTAGTTGGAGTTGGATTTTGATGACCTAAACCATCGCCAAAATGATCAATAAAATGCCCTTAAAATCTTTTTAAAATGCCCTAAAACCAGAGAAAAATGATATAAAAAATGTGATCAAAATCAGTTCAGATAAACAACTCTTTTGTGAAAAAACTTAATTTAAATGTCTTGAAATGTAAAACTATGAGGTACACAAGATCCAAAAACCCCATCATCTTCCCTTATGAAATTGGAAATTTTGTGCTGGATTCTGTTTCTCACATTAAAGACCTTGGTGTTATATTTGATGATAAATTGAAATTTGATTTACATATCGATTTTATTTTGAAAAAGTCAAATGAAATGTTAGGATTTGTGAAGCGCAATACTACAGATTTTAAAGAGCTTAAAACCTTGAAAATGTTATATTTAACTTCAGTAAGACCGAATTTATTGTATGCTTCTCAACTATGGTCC
This sequence comes from Gryllus longicercus, assembly GCA_038098605.1. Lineage (NCBI taxonomy): Eukaryota > Metazoa > Arthropoda > Insecta > Orthoptera > Gryllidae > Gryllus > Gryllus longicercus. Next base: position 8,225 of record JAZDUA010000922.1, on the reverse strand, counting down.
CCACATTACATTAAACATATTAAAAAAATAGAAACTATTCAGCACAAATGTTTCAGTTATGTAGCGTTTAAACTTAGACTTCCATCTCCCTCAAGAGACCATAATTATGAACAAATAGCTAAAATTCTAAATCTAAGTTCTTTACGCTCTTATAGAGATTTTTTGATATCTTATTTCTATATAATCTTTTAAATTTTCATATAGATTCACCGGAAATTTTATCACATATATCTGTGGTTACTATAAACAGAACTGTTCGCTCTAATAATAAAATTAGATTTTATATACCTGTCGGAAAAACCAATTTATACCATTTTGCGCCTATCTGGAACATGTGTAGAAAAGCAAACAATACTCAACTTGACATGACTAAATCTTCATATAGTTTTTATAATTTGGCACACCAAAAACTACTTAATGATTATAGTTGATGAAATTGTACAATTTGAAATTCAAATGTACACTCTACTGTGTAGTGATTATAAATAATGTATTATTATGTAAATTGGGCGATTGCCTGTTTTGAAATTGATTAAAAAACTCAACCTTTTGGATACATCACTGATGTAACCAAGGCTTCTTCCATTTGTTCAAGTAAACTCAGCTTGCAAACGTTTGGTTTGGACTGTTCTTTACCAGGAAATCTCTGTCTTTAGTTATCTCGAAATCAGACGAACTGACATGGGCTTATAGGCACGGAGGAACCTTAGATTACATACAACGGCTGTCATTACAATTTATGACTGAAGAAATTCAATACGCTACTAAGGAATTCTGTAGAGAACATTTGTTGCATTTTGTAAATATTATTTCAAGCAAGTATCATGAAAATGATATTAAAATTGATGAAATCAGCAAAAAATGCACTAAAATGATGTGATAAAAAATGACTTCATCAAAATCAAAGAAAAATGCAAAAACATAACATAAAAATGATTCATTTCCTTTCGTTATAATGTAAAATTAATTTCTATACTAAACAGCATTGTCCTAAAGTGAAAATTTAAAAAAATTACAATTCATTAAAATCTGCCCTCTAGTCATTAGCGATCACTATTGGTTTTGGAGAAAAATGGTCATTAGTACAGAATGCTTAAATAAGGTTATGAGAATTTGGGAAGCAGACATTTATACTCATGTGTGCACTGGAGGTTGTTATTTGCAGTGAAGAATACTTTGCGTAAAGAATACTTTGCTAAATGTAACAATATTGGAAGGTTTTCACTTTTGCACACTTAAAACAAATCAATTAATTTCCAGTTTTTGCACAATTTTGAATTTTTTTCAGATCTATGTTTGTTTCTTCCCTTTGGAATTGATTTTCCACTAGACTTGAAGCTGCTCTGAAGAAACTTCAGAGCATGCATGAATATCATATTTTGTTACCTGAAACAGAAATGAATCCCTCACAAGATATGAAATTCTAGATATCATTGTCCTAAGTAATCTGAAAATCTGTCCCAAGGCAGGAAGATCATAAATCAATATATTCATTATTCCTTTGCTTCTGGATAACTACTCTCATCATATATTGTTTTGTAGTAACAATTTTGCCCTTAGTTTTATGTAAAAAAACAAATTGCAAATAAGGAAGTAGTGAAAATAAAAATATCTTTGTTTCTATGGTGTTAAGGGTTAAAATCAAAAAATCATCAGGAAGATGTGCCTGTCTATTGCAGGATACCATGTGCCTGGCCACTGACCCCTTTATAGAGGAAATATTTACTTGTCTTAAGGCAAAATCAATGTTACACGAAAAAATGGCCATAACAGAAGTGATCACTTAATAGATGGCCATTTCTGCAGCTTTAACTTAAATTTCAGTTGTCTTGTTTTTACCAGAGTACTTATTGTAATTATGAGCACCCTCTTAGAGCAAATAATAGAATGGAGTATTAACTAATCATCTAACACAAGACCCTTATTATTCACTATTACTTTCTGAAAGATACAATAAAATTACTATTATACAATTGAATACACACACACATTGTTTCATGTTTCCAGCAAATTTGAAAAAATCATTATAACGAAAGCTAGAAGAAGTAAAATTAAATAAGTTACAATAAAAGTTTAAATTCTTAAAAAGTATGCAATTTCAAAAATTTGTATCCGTTTAAAAAGCTGCAAACATTATACTTAAATAAGTGTCCAATACAGGAGACCTTACTCAGCATACACTGCTTTTCTGCATTTCTATTTTGAGGAGATTTTGATTTTTCCACATGTCAACTATAGTACATTAAATGCATGTTCATGTAATCAAATAAAATTTTGGGAATTAAATTTAAGAATCACTTCAAGAATATCATTTTACAATAGTTAATTATTAATTAAAAAAATTAGCGACAATTCAGTAAAACCTTGTGATGAAAATTATTTTAAATGATTACTTAACATCTTGTGACATTTTAATGTTTAAAATTTTTTACAAACTACTAAATACAATAACATTTCACTCACTGAATTTTATTCAGAAATATAAAACGTTAATGAATACCATTTGCCATTTTAAATAAACACAATCATTAACAGGCAAACCAATTTTGGACAAAACTAATCCGACATCAAATTTAACATATAAAAGCAAAAGAGATAATGTGCAATAAAATACAAGGTTTTACTGATGTAAGTAAAGGAATGGATCAGAATCATAATGCCACATTTAAACAGAACACACACGCACATGCACACACACACACACGTACATACATATACACTCTCTACTTGCATCTTGATTCATTGGAAGTATTGTTCAATGCAATGTACATCAAAATTCAAATCAAACTATCATTCAATCCCATGTGCAAAAATCATTATCAGACCAGGTTCTACCATCATATCTTCACTCATATGGCTGTTATCACACGAGAGAACAACAACAGCTTGTTTCCCTGGTATACGCTTGCAAACATAATTGTCATATTGCCGTCTATTTGTTTGTCGTGTTTTTAGAGAGTTCAAACCTGGAGGCCAATTACTCTCATGTGCATTCCTCATCAGGTCTTCCACAATGTGAGGAGGACACCCAGACTCCGATAAAGTTCTCTTTATTGCTGCCTGCAGAGAGAAATAATCATCAAAATTAACACATTTTTAAAATTATATAATTCTGTGATTGCAGGGTAAAATTCTTAAGAAGATAGATCCCACCTAAGAACTTTTACTGTGACCACAGAATTGTCTAGAACTTATAGAAACTTGGAAAACTCCAGGAAAGATATATTAATATAATGAAATAAACTTGTTTGAAATCTCTAGCACATATCGGTACCACAGACAAGCAACACCCAATCACCTTTTACTCCCCTGTACAATAGTGTACACGGAGTACATGCAGTATAATGAAACTGAAGTGATGCTGCAAAACAGACGGAGGTTTTGATGGAAATTCACATTTTGGGAGTCTCCAATTGAGAAAAGGGCATTTTTTTAAAACATCCATTAGTGGTGCACAACACTAATGCATAACCATACACAGATTTTTCCCTAAAATGGATACTCCATCAATATCAGCAAACTCAAAAAAAATATTTTAATTTTGAGAGTACTATACATAAAGCCCCAAGAACATCAAAATGTTCTCAAAACTGGCTCCAATTTTTTCTTGAATAGAGCGAACTGTGCCCATAAAAATGGTATTGGTTCAATTTTTACTTAAAACTTACAAAAATTGTAAAAATTATTTTTTCTTAAAGTTCTGTTACATGTTCTGTTTTCTTAACATTCTGACTTATAACATTGATCTATATAGCCACATACTGACATTGAATGTGTTGTGGAGTAACCCTTTAACCTCATCAGTCATCATCGGTTGAAGTCTGTCATTGCCTTTGATCCCTTTGGCCAGGGGCTCGGCACCATTAGATCCTTGGGTTTTCCAGTCAGTCACCCATACAGGAACCCACAATATCTCAAGTTACTTAACCTCCATGACCTCACAGAATGTAGTTAAGATATTTGGCTAGCGAAGTCAGTGAACTTCTGTGAATACATTATTGAAGATGGACATTTCATAATGAATTCTGTTCTTCAAAATTAGATCTTTAAATGATATTATGAACGTTTTAAAAAGGTGAGTAGTTATTGCATAAATTTCAATTGCAACTTGTCAATTTTTCCGAAAACTCCTAAAAATATTTGATCCAGTTGTACATCTTGAATTGAATAAAGTATTGAATTTATTCTTTTGGTATAAGTAGGTGGAACGTTTGGTACAAGTAGAGCACAATGCATGCATGACATGTGCCAAAGAATAGTCTTAAGGTCATGTGTCCAATCACATGACATTAGGATTAATCTGATTAAAAATTCTGACTTTCAAATATTACAAATATGTAAATTTTTTAGAACATCTCACCAGAAAGTAATTACTTTATACATATATTTGATAATTTAATGGATTTGTGGATACAAATACTTTAAATGATCTCTAGAAGTTCCTCAAAATCAAGTTTTCTAGTAAATATTTTCTTTCATTGTACATTACATAAGTGCACCATTCACAGAGTTGCCTTAGGAACTTCAGCAAGATCGTGGACTTCTAATGTGTCGGCCAGACAGTGTGATGTAGGTAATAATGGACACTCACAAACATGAGCTACATATAAACAGTTTATTAACAACCTTGAATACAATATGTACATTTCTAAAACCTTGTACTCAGGAGTCTAGATGGTGCGTCACCATGATACTTGTGCATATGCATGGGGTTTTAACTAAAAAAAATGCCCGGCATGATCCATTTCTTCCAACAAACCACTTAACAGTGAACTGAAGTTGGTTCAAATGAAAATTGAAATATTGTTCTGGAGAAGATGTTACACAATCATGGTTTATTCTTCAGTGAAAAAGTCTGCATTTTGTTTTTATTGCCTTCTACTTTCTTGTTCTGATCAGCTGCCCACACTACGAAGAGCATATGGATTCAAACATTGGAAAACACCTGAAAGAATTAGCCTCCATGAAAACTTGAGAACCTATTGTGAATGTTTTGAACAATGGAACAAAAAGTACAAAATGAAAGCGAAGGGTTCATTGACATAGTTCTTCAATGTCAGATTGAAATTGAGAAATCGAAATCAAGAGAAGTCTTAAACAGAGTTATCTGCCTGAAATATTTAGCTCTCCATATTCCCATGGACATTTGTAATTCTTATTGTTGTATGATAAAATATTGTTGCCTGCAATATTTGAGTTGTTAATTAGTCCCTACCCAAAGAATACTGTCATTACAAAACTGCACTTACGAACTATGAATCAGACAATTGCTGTAATGTCTAGGTTGATGGGAAAGGAGGAGAAGGGAGGGGAGGGGGAGCAATGGAAAAGGCTTGCCCTGGGCACCACTCTACCAGGTTACGCCACAGAGCACACCAACAGCACATACAAGTACATGCTATTGTAGCACCACTAGATAAATTTCATTCATACATTTTCAAAGTTACCACATAAATATTCAGCACATAATGAAGGAAAGAAAAAATGAAATGTAGGTTAACAAAACTATAATAAATTCTTCCCAAGAGGTCATTCCATTTTAAATGGTTCAGAATTAAACAAATTGGTCACCCTACCATCACATTAAAAGTTCACACTTTGCATATAAATCCCCTCATGTTTTGGTTGTTCAAAACTGTTTTTAATTTTTTTATTTTATGTGGTTCACAAATGGGGCCCATTTTGTTTTAAGCAGCGTGACATTTTCCAGTTTGTAGACATTTACAGTTCTGTAAATGGCTCAGTGCTACAAAGTTGTAGCTTTTTAAACTAAAATGCATTGGATTCAGTACATTTTGGCCCACAAATCAAAGTGATATTTATCTACCAAATATGTTTTTATTCCGGTACTATTTTCAACCAAATATATCTAAAGCAAATGAACTTTCAATTTTCAGAGAGTAATTTTTCAAAGAATCAATTGAGTAACTGCCTTACTTTTTCTCTGCTCTCACACATATGAGTGTACCCTCTTTAAATAAAATATCAATGATAAATAGGGTACCACTGAAAAATTACATCCGCCTAAAAATTGGAATTTTGGAATTTTTCCAAATATTCAACCGTAAGACAAAAATTGGACATGTGTACACATAAATTATAGTTTTGATTCTACACTGCAGTATTAATTCCAAATTTGCGATTTAACTCCAAGAAAGTTTAAAAAACTTTTAAACTGATGACAAAAATGCATAATTTCCACATCGGGGAGAATAGGTGACATAAATAAACATAAAAGCTGCCATAAGAGCCGAGACTGGAAATTTAGACCTGCTCCATTTTCATAAGCATTCTTACATCCTAAGCCCTTAAAACCAGGTTTTTCTTCCTCCAAAGAATTACAAGTTTTGTAGAGAGAGGCGAGTTTTATGAGGACATGGGTTTTGAGTGACAAATGGAGGGTGGTGGGAGGGCATGTTATGTTTCTTAACCCTTTGCGCTTCATATTCTATGGGCTGTGCACACGCAAGAACTCTCTTTAAATTCTACGTGCTGGCCAAGGAGTGCAGACGTCTAAACTAGCGATGCCATCAAGTACATCATTTGATATATCATTAACGTGTTTAATTAAAAACAAATACTCTATTTTTTTTTTTTTTGTTGAAAGTTTCATTATTTTCTAAAGTTTGATAACATTTAAAATTTAATTTCTTCTGTATATGATATCTTTTGAAGCATTCTTCAAAAGGTACAATTCTAGCCGTGTGGAAAATGTTTCACAGAAAACCACAGTTTCTTTCCTGCCTGATTACAATGCACAGTCCTTATGCTTATTTCCTGGAAATTCGTTAATTATGTGCAATTTTCCATTGAGTCATTCTTCATCATCAAAAGTTGATCGGTGACCCTGATTCTCAATACCCCTTTGCTCTTCCCCAACAAGTTTCTGATAACACTTCATCAAAACGATGTGTGAAGGAACATTGATATTGTTAGTGTTGAAATAATCTGTGTACAAAACATAACTGTTTAATTCTGCAACTTCCCACAACCAAAAATATAATGACATTGGAAGATGCAAAATGAACAGAAAAGCTGTGTCGAGTGGGACTCAAGATTGGAGTAGAAAACAAAAATCTTGATGTCGAATCCCACTCAACATAGGAGCATGCAAAGGTTTAATCAGTATTCTACAAAATGAAGCTTTTCTGAATGTTCTATTATGTTTATGGACATTTAACTCTTCTGGATACCCCTCTCCATAACATAGATGATCAATTCGAGCAGTAACTCTAATTTGTAACTAACATGTAAAAATAAATGGTAGGAATAGAGTCAGAAATAATCTTCCATGATAAAATTATACTGACTGGCTTTCAGTGAAATTTGATCACAATGCTTAGCATTATTAGAATGTTTACTCACTCACAATGCAGAGTTGTCCAAAAGGGGGAGAGGGCAGCTGAAGCAATGCCCCAGGCCTCGTGTTAATTGGAGCATCAATTTTTTTTCTTTCAAAACACTTAAAAAGTGTATTTATCTCTGATTTAAATTAATTGCTATAAGTTATTTATATAGCATGGAGAAATTAATTCCGTTTTTCCTATGTGTGTGTGTGGGGGGGCGGGGGGGGGCTTATAGTTTCAGAGAACGGGCCCCCCCCCAAGGATCTACTGTCCTAAGCCTCTCGTTTTCTCAGGGCACCCCTGCTAATATGCTGTAATACGATGAGGGGCTAGCCGTTCAAAGTTAGGATCCAATAAAAAGCTATTTTCACATTTAGAATGTTAGGTTAAAAGAGTCTAAAGTAAAAAATGTTATTTTGCCAGATTACGAGGGATAAATATTTTTTCTTTTGGTCTAATTACTACGCTCTGGCTAAATGAATAAGCTCCAGTTAAATGAATAAGCTCCAGTTAAATGAATAAGCTCCAGTTAAATGAATAAGCTCCAGTTAAATGAATAAGCTCCAGTTAAATGAATAAGCTCCAGTTAAATGAATAAGCTCCAGTTAAATGAATAAGCTCCAGTTAAATGAATAAGCTCCAGTTAAATGAATAAGCTCCAGTTAAATGAATAAGCTCCAGTTAAATGAATAAGCTCCAGTTAAATGAATAAGCTCCAGTTAAATGAATAAGCTCCAGTTAAATGAATAAGCTCCAGTTAAATGAATAAGCTCCAGTTAAATGAATAAGCTCCAGTTAAATGAATAAGCTCCAGTTAAATGAATAAGCTCCAGTTAAATGAATAAGCTCCAGTTAAATGAATAAGCTCCAGTTAAATGA